>OX421971.1:49389629-49949629 GCA_949128135.1 Parasteatoda lunata
TGCACCGACCACAGTGCTTACTTGAAATATCCTCAGTGGTAGACGGATCATGTGTTAGACTCCTTTTGCCATCTGGCTAACAGTGGGAGGTTCTCGTGATCTTCCTCTCCATGTCACACAAATGCGGGTAAGTTGCATCAAAAACTCAATTCTTCCAATACTTGATCCAGGAGTTCCCTTGTTTTCTGGATGGGGTTCAAAATTACAAGGCTAAAGAGTTGAACATAAGTAGTCGTAAACCCAAAAACTGGGTCGGCTGTTCAACAACGGTTATAAAATTAAATTAAGAGAGACCGTTAAATTATACGATTTCTTTATTTATACAGTAATTCACGCAATATTTGTTTAATCTGTTGTTTTAACTGTGTTTATTGTGCCACAGTTGTTTTAACTGTGTCCTCGCAATTGCAACGATTATCAGTCAAATTAGTATAGTTTATTATTCATTTATACTGCTAGTTCCCTTTTTTCAAGAAAATAGTTCTAGTTGTAATAATTGTAATGAACGTCAACCAAATTCGTAAAGTTGTCCGTAAATTAGGAAGTATTTAAGACAGTATTAGTTCAAAAACATTCTCAATTGGGAAAAAAAAATTACAGACAACGTTATTTTGCTTTGAACTTTTTGGTCTCAATATGAATCAGTTAAGTCCTCACCCTCCGGCAATGTGAGTTTCAGTTTCTAGGTTAAGAAACGTGGCCAAAAAAGTGATGTTTTTGGTAGTTTTTTCAAAACATCTCACAAATATCACTTAGCATTGAAAAAGCATAAATACAAAAGTTGTAGCGAAATTAATTTCGAATAAAATGAGTACCAATATGAATTTTGTTACAAATATGTATATTGGACCTATTGTAAACCATGTCCTAAATTGTAAATTTTGTAAAAATTTTTAAAAAAAATATTGTAAAACTGATTTTTGCTGAAATTAATGTAAGAATGGAATAAAAAATGTTTTAGAAACTTTATTGTTTGAATAACGGCTATTTCTAGGATGTTTTGATGAGCACTTTTTTCACTAATAAGTTATGCCGTCTTCCTCCCTTAGCTCCTCCTCCCTTACGCCGAAGTCAGCATGGTCAAAAAAGCTTTTCTTGACGCCATTCTAGCTCTAGGAAAGCAGAAAAAAAATTTTTTTTTTTTAAAATTAAAAATAAACTAATGTTTTTTATTGTAACAAAAATACTTTAATTAAAAAATATTTATAACATTCAAGTGCTATTATGAATTTAAGCAAGTATTCAAAACAATTAACAAATTTTGACTAAATAGGGTTTATTAGAAGTAGAGAAATAATGCACATTAGTTGAAAGATTTGAGGTTCAGTTAACAGATTTAAAGACAAAACTTCGAATAAATAAATAACTGCAAACAAATATTTGAGTTTGTAGGATATTTCAATTTAGAAAAATAGATGTTTTATTTTCTATTTTCAATGAGTGGGTTTCAGTATTTTTGCTGTAATTTGGAAATTATTTAATTATTTATGTATTTCCTTATATTAGGAGTCTAATTGTTCAGAATAAAACAGGTTGTGACGGATAATTTTTTTTTCAAACCCTTTAGACCCCTTTATGAGTTCATAGTTGCACTGCAATTACACAGGTTATTGTAACTTTATTTAAAACCAAGCCATGAAATTAGCAGGTTGTATAAATAAGTTCGAAAGACAGACGACTGCCACGTTACTATAAATAATTCAAATTCTTAAATGTTCTACATATTCTAAACATTTTATATGGTTTCTTAATAAGACAAAACTTTACTGAAATACTATTTATTATATTTTTTAAGACTGAATTTATTTTTTATTACTGAATCACTATTATATTTTTTAAGTGTAACTTGAAACTGCTTATAAAATCGGATCAAAACTTAGATTATAACTTCGTTTAATAATTACATGGATAGCTGTGAAGAAAAATTAGGTTTTAAATTCCACTTCCTAAATAAGCTAAACTAAAATATTAACAAATCATTAACAAAGTGCCTTAGTGAAAATTATCGAGCCTTAGTGTGTTTGCCTAGAGTAAGAAATATGGTAAATTTTACCATATTCTGGTAGCTTTAACCATACTTTTATCTTGAATGTACAAATGATAGTTTTCATTGCAGATGTAAAAAATAACAAGCATTTTTTTAAAGATATAAGGAATTATATAAACTGAATTTTAATATAGAAAAAAGGTATTACTAAAATTTAATAAAGTTAAGATTCATATTTTGTAAAATATAAATTTTTAAATTTGAACAAACTAAAGATTTAGGAAATATATTAGACTCAAAGCAAAACTTTGTTGTAGAACTCCTGAATAAATATGTTCATGTACTTGCATGCCGAAGTAAGAATTTAGTTCATTGAAGCAAAAATAGCTCTCAGTACAGACAAAGATGGTCTATTTGTGTTCCGATATTGAAAAGTTTTGTTGCTTTTCAGTGTGTAAGACACGCAAAAAAGATAGTAATACAAGCTAAAATTAACCCTAGGAAAAGATTTCAGTGTCTAGACAACCTATAATTTTGCTCATGTAGAGCAGAGAATGAATAAAAAAAAAAAAAAAAGAATCAATATGTTTTTTTAGTATTTATAGCAAATGTTAAAAGAAATTTTGCACCTTGAATTTTTAAAAGCAAGCGCAAAGTCTTACGCATGAAGAATAGTTTGAAAATTAATTTTATTCACTTTCAATATAAACTACTCAGTTATGCAAAAAAAATATTTTTTTAAATATTTTTGTTTTATATATTTTTGTTAAATTTACAGTAAAAAAAATATTTTTGTTAAATTGACAGTAAAAAAAAATATTTTTGTTAAATTTACAGTAAAAAAAAAATGTCAGTATAAAATCGTTTATTTCATAGAAATATACTGTTATTTAGAAATAGACTCCGACTTTCTAACTAATGTTATTTTCAAAAACAAACTATATTATTTTAACAAAAAAACACTCTTAGTTTAGCAAAAAGTTACGTTATTTTGACAACAATGAAGAAACTCTTTAAAATAACCATGTCAGTAATGTGGTCGGGCCATGAGCATGACCTGTCAACGCCGGAATTCGAACATGGCTCCTGTCATTGGGTGGCCATCGTTGACATCTGCACCTCGGCAGCTCAAGTATTTGGGTAAGAACTCTTTTACTGTCTTTACGTTAAAAGTCTTATTGAAATTATATTTAAGTGTAAAAATGATTAAAAGTACAGTGATCCCCTCTTATAAGAATGTCTGGTAATTTAACTTATCGGAAATTTATATCTTAAGACAGATAATAATTAGATTAAATACCAATTCGACAATTTATTTATACGTTGTTAAAAACCTAAAAATAATTTCTGAAAGTAAAAGCAAGCATAGAAAATAATCGTAAAATGATTTGAAAAGAAGTACAATAATCTTACAGTAAGCAAAACTGCATGGCAAAATTATTATTTGAATTGGCAAATTTCAATCCGTTTATAATAAGGGTTAATCCCAGAAAGAAACTGTTTAGTGAAAAATAACTTTTAAACCGTCAACTATAAGGAAACATTTTGTGAAAAAATTGTATTTATCTTTAAAGATTTTTTCTTCTCTGCAGAATTAATATTTTTACTCAACTGTATAATTGTATTTTTTTTACGCGACGATTAAAATGAAACACATCGTATACAAGTTATCATAAACTGACCAGTGTCCATCTGAACTGAAAGTTTAAAAAAAAAAAAATGTTAGAAAAGTTTCTAAATAGTCATTCAGAAACTCACCTGTTTATTTTTCTAATTATTTAAAAAAATTATTTTGGGAATCTTTGAAAAAATATTTCTGCTCTTAGAATATTAAATTTAAAAGGTAAAGCAGTGAGTTTTCAATGGTTTGTAATAAATTTTTTTTATATATTATAAAATCATATTATATTTTTATTTTTATCAAAATCATAAATAAAGCACTTTGGTAAAAATTACCGATCTTTTTGTTGTTCTCTTAGAGCCAGAAACATGGTACCTTTTCTTACATTCCGGTAGCATAGTTATTTTATCAGTGCATCAGCTTGCAGCAAAATACTGTATATTGCATGCTTTTTTTTTAAAAGAAGTGTATGTGGTACTGTATATTTGAATTTATATTTTTTTATAAACGGTAACGAGTTTTTCATTGAATAAATAATTTTCAAACTGTCATAAATAATTTTCAACTGTCTTCTGAATATCTAAATATTGAATGTGTACAGTTAAAAAACAAGAAAGAAAGATGGGGATTACACTTGAATCTAAATTTATTAATGCTTCAAGAAATATTGTTAAATTTGTCAATGTTAAATTCAAAACGTTTGTGTGCGAATGTTTTATTTGCAATGCCAATCAACTATTTCTCTATTGTTATTGATAATTTTTTGAGTATTATTTTTTTTTCATCTTATATTTATCGTTTTATTCGTGAGATTTATAATTGATCAAAAACTAAGAATATAATCAAATAGTTGCGTTTTTTGGCTCTGGTTTTTCAATTACAAGTTTTTATAGAAATTAGTGAAACAATGATTTTCACGCAAGAATATATCCTTCTTTTTAACCGTGCCATGAATGAAATTATTAAACTTTATTTCAGGATTATATTATAAAACGATATTATAGAAAACGGCCGAAATTTACTAAATGTAAAATGCATTTTTTTAAAAAAAATATTATAAGAATAAAAACTATTATAAGAATAAAAAAAAATTATAAAATCTAAATAAAAAAAAAGATATTTAAAATAACCCATATCTAAAATCAAAACCAAATATAAACTTACTTAGGCACTAACTTACTTAGGCTCTAAATGTAATAAAAAAATTAAGGCTAAAAAAAATACATTCTCTAATAATCAGAAAAATAAGTTTTGTGTTTAAAAACTCAAAAAAAAAAAAAAAAAAAAAAAAACTTCCGTTCTGAGTAAAATGCTATTCAATTATATATAGATTTGAAAAATGTAGTATGTAATTAAAGCTAAAAAAAATACATTCTCTAATAATCAGAAAAATAAGTTTTTGTGTTTAAAAACTCAAAAAAAAAAAAAAAAAAAAAAAAAAAAAAAAAAAAAAACTTCCGTTCTCAGTAAAATGCTATTCAATTATATATAGATTTGAAAAATGTAGTATGTAGTATTGTAATATGAAAATACAAGAAGAATATTGAATATCTTCAGAGCGTGGTGAAGTTTATTATTTAAACAGATTTCGTTTTTTTATCATATTTTATAATCCTTTTAAATTTTGTTATAGAAAAGAATACCATAGGCTAATGGTTCCACTTTGCCTCTCGAATGCAGTGCGATCAATAAACTAACTCTTAAGAAAATTTTAAAGTTCTTCACATAAATGGCTGCCCCTCATATGCCGGATCTTTGATAAGTTTCATTACGCAAATCCGAAGTTTCTGTCAACAAACTAATGCTATTTTCTAGCAGTTAATATAACTCCTTTTAGGACTACATAAGTGGAACATTAATGAAGTTGTTGGAATATATGTCTTCGGGCACGAATTGTTGGTTGGATAATTTGCAAGAGTGTTGCGTCTTTTATTAATTTTATGCCAGATTAAATAGAATTTAAACCCACTTCAATTTATTTTGCCAATAAGGGATATTGTTCGAATTTGCTTTTGAAAGAAAATGCACTTTCTTTGGTTTTAAAGTAATATGTTGTAAGATGCATAAAAATGTAATTCATTTGCGTTTTTTTTTTATTATTCAAAGAATTATTAAAGCAGAAATATTATTCAGAGCCACCCCTTAAATTAGCAAGCCTTAAACATTATTAGGTTATATAAAAAAATTAATTTACTTCAAAAATTTATGAAAGGGTAGAAGTCGCCCTGCCTCGAGAGCTCAAAAATTGGCGCACATTCTCAAGACTCGAAATGCATGAATGAGGAAAATAAAATAGATTTGAAACCAAAAGCATAAAATTGCCAAAAAATTGGAATTAACATGAGGGGGGGGGTTAAAGAAATGGCAAAGTTTTATGATAGATAGAGATGGAAAAATTATCAGGGTGTTTAGTTACAAGAGTATTAAATTGTTTTATAAATTTGTTCTTCTTAAATGTATTGAATTTCGGTCTCCTTTTTGCTAAACTCAATGAACAAAGAGTTGTTCATTACAAAGGTGTTTTAAATAAATTAAGGTGTTTTAAATAAATTAAGGTTGCTAATGTGTTTTAAATAAATTAAGGTTGATTTCTTGATTTTTTTTACCCATTTTAAAAAATACAACATTTTATTAGTATTTTTCGTCACCGCTAATAAGGTATTGATAATAAGATAATAACATCAACCAATACAAGAAAATAATGCAAGAAAGTATGATGCTAGAGTTGAAAAAGGGATAGCAATCAAAAGAAGGTTTTTTGCCTAACAAGATTTGGCTCCTTGTTTGGAATCTATGAAGTCCAAAGTTGGAAAAAAATATTTTTCAATAAGCAAAGTGATTGTTCAAAGAAGTCTAAAAACTTTTCGAATTAGTAAAAGCTTACTATCCCATCTAGGATTTATGCGCCGTACCCCATCGAGGATCTATGCATTTTTACTAAAAATGATTCTCGAAATTGGAGTACAAAACACGAAATGATCTTGCTCGTTCATTGATTTATGTATGATATGGGGAGGAAAAAAATAGGCGAAATCAGTAAAAGCTTACAAACAAATTTATGCCAAAACGAATGAAACTGGTTCAGAAATAATAAAAAAATATTTATATTAAATAGCTTGATGCTTTATTAACAGAATTGGCATATTTGGTATTTTAATCTAAGAAGTTTATTATTTATTTTATTAAATAAATTGAAATTCCTTCTAATTTTTAATCCCTTTACTTCAGATGGATAGGGTATTTGCAATATAAACTTTAAAGTAATGTAAAAAAAAATAATTGTATTTATTTTTATTTTGACTTGTAATCAAATGTGTAAATAATCATAACATAATCAAAGAAATGACAGGGGAAAAAATAACTCTGCTCCCTTTATAAGTTGGCCACGAAAACAATGTATTGCCAAATTATACAACTCATACTGTTTTTATTGTAGTGATAAGATAAATTGTAAACTTTTTACATTAAGGAATTCTCAAAATTTACGCTTGGTTTGAATAAAATAGAAAAAAAGATTTCTTCGAGTTATAGATTCTCTTTGATTGAAATATAAGATATAAGGCACATAGAATATGGTTATGCATGCAATAGCACCATGGATAAATTAGCTGCGAAACTTTGCTGGCACTTGCGCACTTTTTTATAGATATTTTTCACCACCATTTTGCATAAATGCTGCTAATTTTTTTTGGATACAGCGTGGAATATCTTACTATAAACAATAAACGGGTTTTCCCACAGTTAACAGTTAGAGTACCATCTAATTTATGGTTATTTGACTGTTTTCTTTGAATATGGTAAAATAAGAATGAAATAAATTGTTATTTAACCATTTTCTCTGAGAAATTTCTAACTGTGTAGTTTTGAAATATTGTTTAAGGCTGAAAACTCATTGTTCTATCATGTTATGCTACATTTTTACTAACCTAAACCTTATACCGTCAGATGTCAAAATGTATTTTTTTTTTTTTTTTTTGGTGGTTGCCAACATTAAATTAACAAATTTTCTACTTAATTCAAATCGTGCGGAAAGTTTGGAGCACCATTTTACATTGCTTCGAATTAAGAAAAAAAAAATTTCCGCAAAATTTTTTTTTATGTGTTTAATAAATTTATTCATTAATAAAATTTTGTCAAAACTAATTCCGCTTTCTTAATTAATTTCATTCCATGCTTTTTAGATAAAAATTCTATAATGTTTTTTTTAATAAATTAATTTTATATCATAAATGATTTTTGTTTAAATTAATTTCCGCTATTTTATGAATAAATTTACCTAGTTCATTAAATTTTATTTTTCTATATTTCAAAAACATTTCTTACAGAATATATATTTGCCTTATTTCAGCTAGCTTAAATAGCTAGACTAGAATTGATGTTCTTACTCTTGTATTTTCCATTTCGGTTTTGCTTTTAGTTGTTCAATAACGCTGAAATTCGGACCGAATTGCAAAGCGACCTTTCGTCAAGCCTTATTTTTTTCATATTTAACTGTCGATATACATTTACATTTTTTAAATTTATTTCGGAATGCAACGAAACTACGCCTCCATTTGAAAAGACTGATTCGAAATTTCAGAAAAAAGACTTTTATGCACAAGATATTTGGAATTGAATTTCAGACTTTTTTTTTCGCTTTTTTATAATCGAAATATAAGAAATTGGAGGTCATTTTTGTGCGTATTTTTAAAGTTAAGTGCCGCAATCGTTTTGTTTACAGTTTTTATGGTCATCCTGTTTAGTAGAAATTTTCAAAATATAATTTTTAATATAAAAAATAACGCATGGAAAGTTTTTCTTTTACGCTATTCTTTCTTGTTTCGGACTGAGATGTAGATGTAGAATCTCAAGTAAAAATGGAAATGCATAATTTTGGAAGTAATTGAAGTTTATAATGTTTTGTGATATAATAAAAAAAAAAAAGATATTTAAAAAAGTATCTATAATGTTTAGTGTGTTTCGAATTTGCAACGGTACTCAAAAGATCTTCGTTCAATATTTTGTAGTGATTGTCTAAATAGCTATAAATTAAACATATTTAATTATAAAAAATAAATTAAAATGTTTGTAGTGTTTTCATTTAATTTTTTTTTTAATATTTTTTCATTATCTTAAAAAAGTAATGAAAACATGTGCTAAATAATGGTAAATCATGTTGAAATGTTCTGATCAAAATATCATACAATTCTTTATAATATTTTGCTAAAATAGCTTTTTTTCCATTTTATTTTGGTACAATGTTTTAAAAAAACATATCAAACATTATTTAATTCTCAAAAAATCTTAAAGGATACATAAAAGTGATTATCTGACATCTAAATGACATAAATGAAATTTCTGAAATTAAATTAATTTAAAATTACAGTTATAATTAGTGCATCATGAATCAGTTCTAAAGCATGCTATGCTTAATATGAATATAATATTAAAATAACAAAATAATATTTTAGATTGATAAAAAGTAAAATATAAAGAAACGTAGCATGAATCTGTTAAAATAAAACTTATTTAATTTAGTTTCATAAAAGTGTCTTATGTTAGATGAGATATTTGCTTGCATAAAGAATAGTCAAGAATAAGAACAATTTGTTCATAGGAGCTATTTTGATTAAAATTTGCTCTTAGTAGTAAATACTATACTTATTTGTATTTTATTGTTGTACTAAGATTAAGTACAATAAAGTTGATCAAGAACAAGGTACTTGAGTTGAATAAGCTAAATTATGAATGAAGAAATATCTTCGATCAAGTATGATCGATAGTTTTTTTTCAATAAGAATATTCAATTTAATTTATCATGCTTTGCGCTTTTAGTGTTCATGAAAATGAATTACAATAGACGTCAGGGGAATTAATTTTTTAAATTATATTTTGAGCCAAATAAAAATAAAATTCAAGAATTTATGAGTTTTGTCTGACGTGAAATATCCTCAGTGGTTGACGGATCATGGGTTAGAGTCCCCTTGCAGTCAGGCTAACAATGGGAGGTTCTCGTGGTCTTCCTCTCCATGTAACGAAAATGCGGGTTAGCTCCATTAAAAAGTGCTCCACGAAGGCAGATTTCTCCCAATATTCGATCAAGGAGTTCCCTTGTCTCTTGGATTGAGTTCAAAATTTCAAGGCTACGGAGTTGAACATTAGTAGTCGTAAACCCATAAAATTGGGTCGGCTGTTCAACGACGGTTGTAAGAAAAAAACCTTCACAGCTTAAAAATTTTATAATAGAGTTCTTATATTTGAAATGAGGTTCAAATCTGATAATGAAAACAAATGATAGATAATTTTCATAATAGTCGGCTGGTAAAATAATGCAAGTAGAAAAGATTTAAATTGGCAAGTCACATACATTGTTAAGTTGAATAGGGAAAAAGGGAGAAAATGGGGAAAATGTAGTTTTGAATAATACCGATTATAAAGTGCTGTTATCTGCATGTCATTGCTATAGGTTGAGTATTACGTGCCTGGTGTTGATATCTAAGTGAAAAACTTCTTCCAGAGTCATAGACAGATACACTTCCGAAATGTAAAGTTTTTTATTCCCAGATCTAAGATAGATGTAAGGTTTGGATAATTTATTTATTAGGTTCGTGAACAGACATTAATGTGACAGAAGAGATGTTTTCTTAGAAAAAATTTCTTGAAAGTGTAGACTAATAGACATCAGTGTTTGCTATTTAGTTTTAGTTAGTTTGGATCACTGCTTTTAGGGCAATCAGAGTACCTCATGATTAGGTGAAATGGGATACGACTCATTTTTGCCATAATTTAATGGATTATGTTCTAAACATTCCACTGTGAGAAATAAAAAAAAACGTGAAAGCATTAAATAGCTGTAAAATAGATTAGTAGAGAATGACGTAGATATAAGTAAAGCAGCACACAGGGCTACCACACTTGTGATAGTTAGATTGACATATAGTCTGTGCTGTGACCTAGATATAAGTCAAGTAGCAGACAGGTCTACAACACTTGTGACAGTTAGATTGACATATAGTCTGTGCTGTGACCTAGATATAAGTCAAGTAGCAGACAGGGCTATCACACTTGTGACAGTTAGATTGACATATAGTCTGTGCTGTGACCTAGATATAAGTCAAGCAGCAGACAGGTCTACAACACTTGTGACAGTTAGATTGACATATAGTCTGTGCTGTGACCTAGATATAAGTAAAGCAGCAGACAGGTCTACAACACTTGTGACAGTTAGATTGACATATAGTCTGTGCTGTGACCTAGATATAAGTAAAGCAGCAGACAGGGCTACCACACTTGTGACAGTTAGATTGACATATAGTCTGCACTGTAACCATGTATATGCAAGAGAATATCAGCCAAATGCAATAAATGTAACAAATAGGCTAACTACATTTTACCTTAACTTTGTGGATCACGTCTTAAACTTAAAATGTATGAAATGCAAAAATTAATAGGATTAAACAGTTTTAAATTAGATTAGCAACGAATGCCGTAGGCGTAAGTAAAACAGCTCACATGGTTAGTACACTTGATTCAGTTAGTAATCTGTATTGTTACCATTTATTTATGCCGGAGATCAAAATATTTATACACAAGAGAATATCGATCAAATGCAATGAATGCAACAAATGGGCTAATGATTTGTTCGTAAGTGTTGACGAGAATGATAATGCATTTGTATATGAACTTTGCATGTTCTATATACAAATTTTGCATGTTCTAAATACTCATATGCAGATCGTAAACTCTGTAGCTTATTTAAAATAAAATAGTTGTAAAGAGTGTAAAACTGAAATCAATATTACTTTTTTTTTAAAATTTCTTTCTATTCGTCACAGAACTGTAGAAAAATATGTACATTTGAATCAAAAAAGTTTCACTTATTTGCACAACTAAAGTATATTATGAATCAAAAAATTACTAAAATAACATATGTTCAAACTGCAACAATCGAAAGGATGACTGGGAAAAATTCTCCAGTTCACGTCGTTCGATTTAATTGAATGTAAATTAAACTTTAAAAAACTGAAACAAGAACAAGAAATTTGTTAGAGTAGAAAATACTAAAAGCGAAAATTTGTTGAAATTTCTAATGTTACTTCTGACAAATAGAAATTCTTTCAAAATTGCACAACTTTGATGGATTTCCATTTTAGTTAGTGAGAAAAAATTTATTATATAAGTACTTCACTTATTCATTAACTATCATATTTTTTGGAACAATATCATTAATAAATTGGTTAGTCAAATAGGTATAGATAAATACATTTTGTAAACTTTACAATTTGATAGATTTTGTTTTTGTTTGCGTAAAAAAAAAGAAGAATCTTTAAGTGTCATTTATTTATTTATAATTAATGAAATGGGATAGAAAAAATGATACAGAATTCAAAAATATAATAGAAAGTAAAATAAAAAAAACATCGGACTAAAAATACTAACCAAACCAAGTAAAAAATACACAAATAAATAAATGAAAAAACAAAAATAAGGTATAAATAAAATAAAGAAATAATAATAAGGAATGAAAAAACGAAAATAAGGTATAAATAAATAAATAAAAAATAAATAAATATTATAAGGAAAAATAATAAACGAAAAAAAAACTCGTTGCTTTGGAGCTAAAAGTATAATCCTGAAACTGATAGAAATTTCACAGAAGCGAGGCAGACACTAAATTATAAATTTTCGAGTGTATAATCTTCAAATCAACAACATCGGCTAATATTTTATTTGTAATGTTGTTAGATGGCTCTACTGACAGTAAGATGAAAAGAAAATTTGAAAAGTTCGTTGTGAAACAGTAATAGTGGATCGTTTTTTATCGTTTGCCCATATCTTATACAGAAATTAAAAAAAGAAAAGAAAAAAAGAAAATGATTTTGAAAGCCAATCGGTTATTAAATCGTTTCTTGATAAAAATTTGTTATTTTTTTCTCTCCAAAAAATATAATTTTATGAAATATGCTACAGTTAGTTACAACAATATGTTAAAATGTTTTCTTTTTAAAATTTTGCACACCTATAAACTTGATAGAGTAATTTTCTGATAACAATACATGAACACATATTTCGTAATTAAGTGAAACAATGATATGCAAACTAAATATATAAACAGTTCGTAAATAGTTGAACAGGTATAGTTTTATTAAACATTTTTAACCGCCAACAAATGTTTTTTTTCTTTCCTCATCCATGTCTTTCACAAAAATTGAAAAATAAAAATAAATTTAGAAGAAAACGATTTTAAACACCAATCAGTTATGGATTTCGCGATCGAAACGCTCTCGAGTACGCCCTCTAGCGGCATTATCGGGCATTAGTTCCCTCATAACCATTGGCAATGACTGACGCCATTTTCTTAGCATCAAATAAGAAGCAAAATATCCCTAAGGAAAAGGTAGAAATTCTTAACTAACCAGAACATGCCAAACATTGAAGCAGAACACTCCAAGCATTTGAAGAACAACTTCTCAATAATTTTTACCTTTCTATTACCAAAAAAATAACTTCCAATTTCATGATCACTTGTTGTTACAGATGTGTGTATTACGGTAAAAAAAAATTTCTGTCTTCAATTCATTACAAATTAAAGTGAAGTCAACATTGCTTTCGTCATTCTAATGAATAAATATGAATTCAGAACGTACAGAACTGTAATAGTTACAGAATATTCTTCTTCTTTATAGAATAGTATATATTTCTGTATCTATATAATTCGGAAAAAACAATAAAGAATCATCCGAACAACTTGAAATAGTTTCATTTGTGCTGATTATTAATAAATTTGTATCGTTTTCTTGGTAAGTGTTTTTTAGTTTTGAAAGAATATTTTCAACTAGAATTCAGCTATTCTGTTTTTAAGTTACATATTCAAATTCCTATCGAGATCTTACAATTATAAAATTTTGATGTGCGGTATGTTATCTAAAAGTAATGAAGGGATAAACTATGTATATATTATTTGAGAATAAAGATTTCAAACAAAGAACATATCATTTTGGAAGTCTCCGAATTTATAAATCAGGTAAGTGTTATGATTTTTATAATACAAAATTTGCTTGTAAATATTTATTTTTCTTATTTGATGATCGTTCTCTACAGAATGGTTTTTTACGTCTGATTAAGAACTATAAGAATAAATGAAAGAAACAATATGGAAGTTTTTTATTTCAATATGAGGAATTTTTAAAATCGTTTTTTTTCCCAAGAATTCTTTATTTTACGTTTTTTAAATTTTTTGATAAAATTTGTTGTCAAAATACTCTTTTTGAAAAATTAAATGGTATAACATTATGTGTTTATGTATACTTCTTTCATATTCTAATGTTTGAAGTAATATGATTCAGAAAAGTATGAGAGAAAAAATTCGGTACTTACGTACTTACGGTCTTACGTACTATTCGGTACTTACGCCACCGCAGCTACAGATTTGGCGGTTTTTAAGAGCCGCCAATCTACATTTAAAATTTTTGGAACAAATCATAAAATAAAACATTTTATGTGAAATCAGAGTAGTCAATCGGATTTTGGGGGAAAATGGGCCGTTATAAAGTTTAGCATCGATTCAAAACAAACTTTTCTTTCACCTGATGCTGTCGCCATATGTACTGTAATAAATAAGATTCCAAATGAAATAACATTTCCAAAACGCACGTTTACTTAGATATAGTTTCATGTTATGAGAATTGGTACATTTTCGTTATATTTCGCTCCTGAAAAAATTATATTACATCTTGTTTTGTTTTTGGCAAATCCCAGAGACGCATTTTCGCAGCACTAAAAAATGGCGTCAAAAAAGATTTTTTTTTTGTTTCCTAAGGATACGTTATTTTACGTTTTTTAGTTTCTAAATAATAATTTTTATTGAAACTTAAACATTTTGTATATACATTGTTGTCGAAAAACTTTGTTTACAAATTTAAATTATATAAAATTATGAGGCTTTATGTCCTACTTTTTGTTCATTTTAATTTTAGAAGTAATATAATTCTTAAAACTATGGGATGTAAAGTTTAAATGGGCCTTTCATGTTATATCATTAAATTTAGTAAAACTATTTCTCAGGCATTATGTTTTAACTCTTATAAGAATATACCGATTTTTTTCTGTTCATTTACAAATATTTTTTCGATGTGTTTTGGATGTTCCTTCTCTAAAAAGAAAGAGATACCATTTTGTTTTCGTTTGCATAAGAAAGAATATCAAACATTTTTCTTTTTTAAATTTAATCAGCCACATTAAAGAAGAAACGTTACAATGCTACACGCTACATCCAAGACGTCTCCAGAGTAACTGAATGACTGCTCATATAGTAATCGCAGAGGTATTCCTCTCATGCAACAACGCCCCCTATAGTTCGTTGCGATCGCAAATCGTTTGATGATAAAAGTGTGTTATTTTCTTCTTCCTTATAGAATATAATTTTATGAAATATGCTACAGTTATTTAACATCACAGATGTTTAAAAAAAAATGAAAAACACATTTTTATGGTACAGATTTTTCCATCACTTTAGTAGTAAGAAACAAGGATACTAAAGTACATAAAGCAAACGCCAAGTGCTCTGTCATTTTATTCTCATTTTCACTTTCTCCTGAAGAATATCGAAAACAAAAACGGTGAAAATCTACCAAGAGTGAAAATAATTAATGAAGAAATACAAAGATAAATAAAGAAAGTATACATGAAATATTTGGCTTCTAGATAAGGAACATAAAGAATCATAACAAAAGTTCTCTACTCTGATGAAGAAATAAATAAATAATGGACGAAGCAAGTAAGTAAATATTAATATGGAATTGTCTAAAACTCCATGTCTTTATTTCTTTTTTTACATTTGAATAAAAGTTTTGTGTTGTTCAGAACCACTATATTTTAAGAAAACAGTTTCCGTCATTCCTAATTTTAAGGATAAATTGTATAATTGATAAATTGAATATCCTAAACGAAAAGTAAAAATGCTTTTTCTTAAATTTTGCACACCTTATTAACTTGATCCAGTAATTTTGTGATAATAATTCATAAATATGTATTATAATTAAGTGGAACAATGGTATGCAAAATAAATATATGGGCGAATCTCAGGAATCATTAATCGAATTCCATCTATTCTCTAGGTTGCCCAGACCGTAACCCTGTCAAACCGTAAACTCAGGATTAATTAATTGAATTTAACATAATAAGGGCATCAAAATTTTCGATGTTCACGATTATTTTCTGATATTTTATACATTTTCAAACAATTCTGGAGGTGTAAAAATAGTGTGCCTATTATTATTTATTATTTTTTTTTTATTATCAAAAGTTAGTAACCTCAGGATCAATTAATTGAATTTAACATGATAAGGGCATCAAAATTTTCGATGTTCACGATTATTTTCTGATATTTTATACATTTTCAAACAATTCTGGAGGTGTAAAAATAGTGTGCCTATTATTTTTTATTAGTTTTTTTATTATCAAAAGTTAGTAACCTCAGGATCAATCAATTGAATTTAACATAATAAGGGCATCAAAATTTTCGATGTTCACGATTATTTTCTGATATTTTATACATTTTCAAACAATTCTGGAGGTGTAAAAATAGTGTGCCTATTATTTTTTATTAGTTTTTTTATTATCAAAAGTTAGTAACCTCAGGATCAATTAATTGAATTTAACATAATAATGCCATCAAAATTTTCGATGTTCACGATTATTTTATGATGTTTTATACATTTTTAAACAATTCTGGAGGTGTAAAAATAGTGTGCCTATTATTTATTGTTATTTTTTTTTATTATCAAAAGTTAAAGGTTTTAGAGATCTGCACATATAAGCAGTTCGTAAATAGTTGAATAGGTATAGGTAAATAGGTTTGAGGGAGTTGTGGTCAACTAGAAAACATTGTTACTATACCAGTAACATTGTCATAGTTACTAGACCAGTAAAACTTTGAAAATTTAAGCCTGTTAATATCAAATTTATATTTTGAGATTGAAATTTTTTAAATTTATTAATTAAATTTGTTAACCAAAACTCTGTTATTAGCCACATTTTATTTATTAATTGTGTTCAAGCAAAATGTATATTTTGATTTAATGTACTCATCCTCAGAAGTAAAACTCTCAATTTTGATGATTAAGCAATTCCTGAGAAGAATATCATTAATTTTGAGAATCATTTCGTCACGAAGTCGCGTGATTTGCGACGAAACATGAACTCTAAAATATATGACGAAAATTTCTCGATAACTCGGAACCTCATGGCAGTGCACGAAGGGAGATTGTTAACTAAAATGAAGACTAGAGGATCGAAACTAGAATGACGAAACAAGTAGAACAGTCTTTATCCTAATTAAAGGGTTAACATCCTTTAAAAAAAGTTCCCGTGTTCGAGTCTCTTTTCGGGCATTGATGTAATTTATCTCTCTGTTCTGTCTGTCCTTCTTGCGTTGTTGGAGTGACGTTAATCCACATATATGGTGCCCATGAAAAAGTGATCAACAATATCGTCCGAATCAAAAATGCCGTCAATTAGCAATATTCAAATCAACAATAGTTTCGTGTTATTTATGTATAGTGTTTTGTGTCATTTTATAGTGTTTTGTTAAATTTTGAAAGTTATTTCAATGAGATACTCTCAACTCGACCACCGATACACAATCACCTGACCTGTGACCTCAGCGACAGCTGGTTGCTTATAAACAAGATTGTGTTTTATTATTTTGGGTACTTCTGGCCAAGTTTCTCCACTTAAGTTAGAATGATGATTAAATACAACTTGAAGTTATTTAAATACAATACCGTGCCACATATCAAATTTGTAAAAATATAATTATTTCTTGTCTACGTCTTTGATATAACCAATTGAAGATTTAATATTTGTTTATGTGTTTTGTTATAACCATGATTATTTTTGTTTTGTATTTCTGGCAAATTAGTAGTTTAATTATTAGTTTGTTTATGTTCTACATGGGTTCGTTGCTATTTTTGTGTTAAGTCTTTCTTTGTGAAAGAATATAAAATTGTCACTTCAAAGAATTCATATTTGGTTGTTTGCTTCAAGACTAGCCTTAGTCCAAATAGAATGAACAGTTGCTAACATAAACAAATGTTTCTCTTTCATCGCAAATCAATATGCATTTCCACGATGGTATTGTTTTAAGGTATCTAAATGTAAATAATTTAATATCCGAACGTACAAAATTTGATCAAATTTTTTATCTTATATAAAACGTCTCTTAGATATAAAAATAAAAATGAATTTTTTCGACACTTATTTATTAAGAGTTATTTCTGGTTTTCGCTATGAAAATTACGTAGCGTGACAAAAAGTAAAAATTATATTAAAGCAAATTGAAAGCAGGATTTTAAATTCATATTCCACTCAAATTAAACAAAAAAAAAAAGCTTAATTACGTCTAAGAATTCAGATTTAATTAGTTTTTAAGTCAATAATCATTTACAAATGGAAAAGTTACAAAAATATTTGCAAATTGATTAAAACTTATTTTTTTGCCCATAGCAAAGGACAAGAAAAATATAAAATTAAAAGAGTTCATCCATTAGGAGAATCAGTTGATTAATTGAAATGAATCAGATAGTAATTAGAAAAGACCGATCAAAAAGATAAAAAGAGCACATAATTTCGTTGAAAGATCTTTTAATTTTCTAAAAAAAATTTATAGAGAAAAAGAAACATACATTACTAAAAGAACGATTAAACTAAAGAATGTGTGCATTGTTGAATAAAGTTTCGTGACGTTTGTTTCAGTCATTAAGCATAGAAGTAAATTAAAAAGGAAATAGATTTTTTATTGACACGGATAATTATGGACGTTTTCGTTAGAAGAAAACGTTTTTCAAATTATTCCTCCTTAGTAGGCAGTTAGTTTGCCCTTTAAATCAATCTGCTGCTGAAGGCTCTGTATAAATAAGAAGATTTGCTCTGGATGCTAAGCACTTATATTCGGAATATTGCCTTTCAAATGTGTTCAGTGGAAAGAGGTATTTGAAAAAAAAAAAAAAACATGAATTTTTGCATATAACATTTACAATATGCTATATTCTTAATATATTTACAAATATGCTATATTCTTAATATATTTACAAATATGCTATATTCTTAATATATTTACAAATATGCTATATTCTTAATATATTTACAAATATGCTATATTTTTAATATATTTGCAAATATGCTATCTTCTTAATATATTTACAAATATGCTATATTCTTAATATATTTACAGATATGCTATATTCTTAAAATGCTATTCACTGGAATAAAAAAGACAAAACGTTTTGAATTGAGTAAGTATGATATTAGCATGCAAGTTTATGATTCTTCATGTTATTATATTCTTCCACAATTTTTTAAAAAAATTTAAATTAATAAAATAGTTTTTCTAAAATTTTCCTTCCTTAAAGTTTAAAATTTTTAGTTTTGTACTTACTCTACGAATACAAGTTTATATTTTTTATTTATGTATATTTTGGGAAAAAAATAGTAAAAGTGTCAAAAAGTAAGAATTTCCTTCTAAGATACCGTAATCTCTTTGTACTTATTTTACTCAATATATAAAAAAAAATTCAATAACTGGAAGAAAAATCCGATTTTTCTGTGTTTTTATTTGAACAAACACAAAAATTCAATGTGATAGAACAATTGAAAAACTTATTTTTTTCCTTTCAATAAAGACTTTTCAAGATTTTAAAATAGTTTTGTAGTGAAGATTTTGCCAGAACACTAGACAAATTATAATGTTCAAAAACTTTCTATACCCTTAATCTCAGTTTAAATGATTAAGTTATCCATCTCCAGACTTGAATTGTTTTAAATTTCTGTCAATTGTCTGTAATGACATATTTTCATTAATATTAAAGTATTTTTCATCAAAATCTTCTAAAAAAGAGCTTGACATTGGCATTTCTTAAATTGTCTGTAATGACATATTTTCATTAATATTAAAGTATTTTTCATCAAAATCTTCTAAAAAAGAGCTTGACAACATATTGGCATTTCTTAAATTGTCTGTAATGACATATTTTCATTAATATTAAAGTATTTTTCATCAAAATCTTCTAAAAAAGAGCTTGACAACATATTGGCATTTCTTAAAATTATTCAAAAGACGATGCTTAATGTGTATGAAGTATTATTTCCTCTCTGGCTTTTAAAAACACACCAAATCATTAGCCTTACCCAGAATCTTTGCTCAAAATATACACATATATGCCTTTATGCGTCATAATTGTTTAAATCATCAATATTGTACTTAATTTGACCCTCCAAATAGCATAAATATAATTTAACTGAAAAGACTACTTCATAAACTGAAATTACAAAATTTTCATTTTTATGGAATTTTTGCATTATTGATTTTCCTATTGTTGACTGATAAGACATTTTTCAGGCATATATCTCACTTTTTAAAGCCTCACATGAAATAAAAAGAAAGTATAATTTACATTTACGCCGAGGAAAAATACCGAGGAAGAATAGTATATTCTGGTAGTATGGTCAAAACTACCAGAATATTGTAAAATTTACTGTCTTCTAATACCGTCTTTTAATTTTTAATAAAAAGCTTTGAAGATGATTTTGGTAAAAATAACAAAGAAATATGTTTTTTATGAGTTATATGTTATGAGTTATGTTTATGTAAAATTTGGTAATTTTTCATACCTTAGAGCAGGGGATAAAAACCATTTATTTGGCTAAATTAATTTTTCTATTTTATGTGTGTGCTAAGCAAGTGGCAATAAGAACTATAGTCTCAAAACCAGAATATCCGGTAAATCGTTTCCATATGAACCGAAAAAGTTCCATATGGATGGCTAAAATTGATTTTATTAAACAGAATTATGTTTTTTTTTGTGTTGCTGTTCCCAGAAATGTAATTACTATGCTTTGAGGTAATTTTACCAGAATTTTTCCCCGTGTAGTCACATTTTTCTTGAATGCCTTTTCGTTGGAGCTTCAGAGACTGTTTAATGCTTATTGTTGACTCATTTGACATGTTAATCACGACAAATTTCCTTGAAATGATACCATTTGATTAGATGCCTTTTGAAAAACTAAACATTGGCTCCGATTGGAAATCATTAGTTTGTATTCAGAATTTTAATTTGTATTTTATTCTTCAAGATAAGTTAAATTGTTTATGTGATGTTTTTCAATGATTTAAAATATACCAAATTGGCCATTTTTACATTTAATACTAAATGTTCAATTTAAAATTCCCTTAACTAAAATGAAACCCAACTTAACTATTTCTTAAATTTCTTTTTGTCAATGAATTTTATGTATTTTGACGTCAAGTTATTATCTTCATGTAATGATCTATATACTATTTACTGTTATTAATTTACTTAAAACTTTCAATAAAGAATCCCCATGGCCTTTTGCTTTAAAGATATTCTTATTTTTTGTGATTTTCCTAAGACAGTTTAAAACTTAGTGATGCAATAATTTCGTGGTTCTCTATGAAAACTTTTATATGCTGTCACAGTAAAAAAATTGTAATTTTTTTTCAGTATCTTTGTATCTTTGGCGGTTTAAATCTGTTTCGTTGACAAAATGGTTTTTCTCTGTTTTTCATCATTTATCTCTCTGTTCTGTCTGTCCTTCTGATTCGGATTAAAAACATTAGTCCAAGTTCTAGTTTTTTAAATGTAGTACTGCTTACCGTTCGATAACTTTCTATTCCTCTTTCTAATCTATTTACGATTATTTTCTTTACTAGCTCTTAGTTTTCTGCAGATATTTTATGATTTTATACATTTTATAGACAAAATTGCGATTCAATTGTATTGTCAAATTGATATTCTACCTATTATATTTCTTAGTAGTTGGTAAGTTAAGTTGCCAGACATTATTATACTGGTGTTTATTATTTTAATAAGTAAGACTTTTAAGATAGAAACAGTTTAAGATTTTTCTTCATTCCGGTGCACCGGAGCTGTGGTACCTCAGAGTACAGAGAGCTCACCTCATAATGAGGTGACCCATGTTCAAATCCCAAAGTCAACTAGAAGTCTGAATACTGCTCTCAGATCACACTGATCACAATGTTATCATAAATATTTTATAGAATTTTCGTTAAAATAAAGGAGTTAAACAATAACACGATTTATCTGTTTACAAATAGATGTCTTATTTTAACTAACTGTATTATTTTGTGAAATGAAGGATTTTATACTGGTACAGCAGTTTACGTAAATTTAATGGATATTTTTTTAAATTGAATGCTTTAAATTACTGTTTTATGCGAAATATATTAGCTGTAGTTAACTGCCTTTTCATTTTTTAAATGTATTTCTTTCAATTATAATATTGAAATCAGACAAGTTTCTGCTATTATATAAATTTGTTTGAAATGATGCATCTGTGCCATTGTTTCGGTTATTTCGTTGACACAAAATATCGATTTAGAATAAGTTTCGAGATCTTCAAAATGTTGGACAATGTGTAATGATACTGGAATTTCTGTTCTGTAGAAAGAGACAACAGGCCTCGGGACTGAAATTAATCTTCTTCAATGTCAGGGAAGGTCTCCACCTACAGAAAAACTTTTTATCTGTGAGTTCGATTTTCTAGGGAACATAATGAACTCTTGGGATCACTGTTTATTTAGACATTCCGAAATTCTTTCTACCGCTCAAGATAAACTTGTCATTATGGTAAATTACTCTGAAAACACTCTGTAAAAGTATTTTTGCTTAAGAATAAAAATTTTAGTATATCTAAAGTGCACAAAAGGACCGGCTTTAATGAAGGTCCAAACCTGCAAAGGATGTGCAATGAAAAATAATTTTCATTTTCATAATCTAAAAAAAAAATCTCAATTGAACTTTGTATTGGTGGTTTAGAGTTTGTGACGTATATTTGAAAATACGACTTTTTTAAAACTTGATTTCTCAGAAACTATTAGGACGAGATAGCTCAAATTTTGTATTTTGCCATTTAAAATTGCATTCCTTAACATGATGTAATAAAATTTATTTTTTTGCAATCCAAAACTTTTTGATTATTATTAAATAAAATAATAAAAATATGAATATAATAATAAATACTAAAGTATTAATTTATAATAAAATTTCAATATAAAAATAAAATATTAAAATAATAATAATAAGTATATACTAAAAGTTATATTTTGAATAAACGGATTCTATAATTGTACCCAAAAACTTTTCGATTCTCTTAAAACATTCTAGAGATATAGTGAAATACGTAAAAAGTAAAATTAACATTAAATTATCCAAACTTTGGACTACTCTCCTGACCAAACTATTGGGACCATGTTTCCCAGGTTGCAGCTACAACCGATCTTTTGGACATCGAAAATCTAAATCTGTCGGAAAAAAGTATGTGCATTCAAAGAAATTACGTTTTTTTCATCTGATTTCCTAATTCAAAATGTCATTTGCACTAATTAGTTAGCATATTTGAGGTCATCCCCTCGATCAATTAAGATTAAGTCCTAGAACGTGAAGATCCGATAATTAAGTTAAGAGTTATTCAATGTTGACTGTTTTTTTTTTTTTTTTTTTGCATTCAACATGAGTTTTTTTTAACATGCTGAGTACCACGCGTATTTTTTAAGGAGATTTCAGCCAGGAACAGTGCTTAGAAACTCTCGTTTTACGGTATAGTGATAAGAAGCGTACCACTAAAGCATAGCAATCAACAAAAAATTTATTTGCATCAAATAAAATTTTATTAAATTTTGAATAAATTTTCCATAACTACTTAAAAAAAAAATTTTTTTTTTTTAGTTTTGTTACATATTTGTCAGTCACTGATGACTGACTTGGCTCAAACAGAAATTTCAGTGTTAGTTACTGATGATTGATGCGCCACTTAACATTTAAAATAAGTCTTTCTATGTTCACCTATAAAATGTGATAAAACTTGAAGAAAAAAAAAGTTAAATATTGGAAATCTGTTTGATCTTAAAAATAAAAAATTCACTTTGTTGTTACAAGTAATTAAAGAATTACTTATTTTTTTTAAAAAAACGTTTTGGTTATATAATGTTCGGACTATGGTTTTTAAAAGTTTATAACAGGAAAATAATTGAGGAAAAAAAATCCTGCCGCAAAATTATGTGATAAGACATAAATTTTCCCTCTCAGAATTCGTATTTGAAGTTAAAAATTATTTCAAACGATGGCATTGCAACTACTAAACCTCTTAATCAGATCCAAATAACTGTAATGATATCACAAGGTTTTAAAATCAGTCAATGAATAAAACCACATTACGGTGTTTTGGAAAATTTCGCCATCAACCACCAAAACATGTAATCGGAAGACGAAGTTCGTTTGCAGCAATGTGGCAGAAGAGTCTAGCAGCGCTATCCGTCAGAAACTTTTTGAGCTAAACCAGGAATACTTTATGGAATATTATGCCCTCTAGAAAAAATTTTCTAGGACCGTAAACTTTTAAAAAACTTCAATCTAATTCAGAATGCCCTGTCGAGATATTATTCCCTTACTTATTACACATAATATATCATTTTTGAAACAAATGCAGTAGGAAATAAGTTTTTCACTCCTATAAAAATAAATAAATAATAAATATCTTATTGTATTCAATCTCGTAGTTTCTTATTTTTATTTCATTAATTGTTGTACAGTGCCCAAAATAAATAAATAAATGGATTATCCTGAATAACTTGTGATCTAATGAATGGATCTTCACGTTCTAGGATCAGTCTTTAATGTTCGAAGAGGTGACCTCAAATATGCTAACTAATTAGTGCAGATAATATTTTAAATTACGAAATCGGACGCACAAACGTACTTTCTCTGAATAAGCATACTTTTTGTTGTTGTTGATAGATTCGGATATTTCAGATCCCTGGAATATCGGGGGTAGCCGTAATCTGGGAAATATGGTCCTCATAGCTTGGTCAGGGGAGCGGCCCAATGTTTAAAACCCTTAGTGTTAATTTATTTAATTTTGCTTATTTCTCCATATCTAGAAAACGAAAGCGTATTGAAAAAAAATTGCACGCTGTTATAAAATTCTTTTATTCAAAGATAATTTCATGCAAAATATAAATTTTAGTGAATATTTATTAATTTTATAATTGTTTGCGAAAATTTTCGCTTCACTTAAAAAGTTCTCGAGATATGGCGAAATACGCAAAAAATAATATTAACATTAAGGGGTCAAAACTTTGGACCGCTCTCCTAACCAAACTATAGGGACCATAGTTCCCAGATTTCGGCTACTCCTTATATTTTGGGGATCAGAAATCCGAAACCGTCAACAAAAAGGTACGTTTATTCAGAGAAGGTGCGTTTTTATGTTTGATTTCGTAACTTAAAGTATCGTGTGCACTAATTGTTTAGCTATTTAATGTCACCTCTTTGAACCATTATGTTTGAGTCCTAGAACGTGAAGATCCGATTATTGGATCAAAAATTATTCATTGTGGTTCCTTTTTTTTGCGTACCGTACATTGAAGTAAAAAATATGTAACTCAAAAAAGTACACTCTTTAGACAAGCATGCTTGATATCAGGTTGAGGGGAGTAATCACGTGACAATTTTGAAACATCCCTTAATTGACTTAAAAATACCAACTTAATACCACTCTAAAAATTATATTTTGAAGTTATTTAAAAAAATATTTTGAATAAAGAGTGTACTTAAGATTAAGTAAAAGAGTTTCATTTGTTGTAAAATATATATGAATAAATACACATTTCATAATAAATAGTAGGTAGTAATGATGCAAATAAACTAAACGAAGTAGACTATAGTAAACGGACGGGGGTTAAAGTTTACGAATTTTTAATATGGTAAAGAAAATGTTGTCTAGAGTTATTTAATTATGATGATTTATTGCTAATTCTTTTTTAATTAATTATAACTTAAGTTTCTTAGATTAAAAATATAATACTAAAGAAATTCAAAAATATTGCAAAAATAAAGTATAATGCAATGCTTTACAAATACAAACCATTGCAAGTATAAAAATGTTATGTCATACAAATGAAACTATTTCCGACTTAAAGGAATAAAATTATACAAATATTTTGCATTTATGTCAGATAATTAAATGCTGTATACTAATGCAAATAAATTGAAGGCATCAGGTGCAGATTTGAGTTGATTTTGGTTAGCGAAAATATTTTGTTAGTAATGTCACTGATAATTTCCCTGAAATAACATTTTGGGTTTGTAATTACTTTTATTCTTAATATCGACTCCTCTTATGTGCATAAAAATAACATTTATGATTCCGCTTATTTGAGTAACCTGCTGCGATGTACTAATCAACATTTAATTTGTTTTCAAATGCCTTCTTCCTTTTAATAGAAATACCAGCTGCAGTTTCAACTAGAATAGGTGAGGATGCTTTGTAATAAACGTTAAACTTTTCCTGTTGCAGAAGAAATTAAAGTTTTAAAACTTGAGTTTAAATCTATATTGAATAGCACTTAAAAATCTACATTTTGTAACCCTTATTCTCTGTTCATTGTCAAAGGTTGTAATTAACATTAAATATATAAATGAGAGGGAACTAACAATATTGCAATATGTAATGACTTTCTTGCAATATGTTGTTCAATATCTGCTTACAAAAAACTACATTTTGAGTTCCTTACTAATCTGAAGATCTCCTTCTTTTAAAACACAACAGCCTACTACAGGCCAGGGCTATCCCAAGTAGTTTCTGCCATTTGGTCCTATCCGCATCAAGGTTCTTCCAGTTTCCTTTATTTACTATAAGAAATTCCTCCGCCATTGAGTCAAGTTATCTAATTTGTGGTCTTCATCGCTTTCTATTTCTGATGGTATAAAAAGTGAGTTTTTTAATGGGTTTAATTACCTATCTAGGCCATAAATATTTATTTTATGGAATGATGTGCTTAAGTGTTTCCTCTTCTCCTTGTCTGGGGTTGTCTGATGTGAGGTACTTCTGCTTTGCATGTTTAAAAGTTTAGAAAATAAATTACATAATCACATTTTTCAAACAACTATAAAAATGCAACTGAAGAATCTACTTTAGGGGTTACACAAGAATGAAGCTAAGCAATTTCCTAAACAGTCATATTATAGTCCTAAGCTCTATAATAAAGAACCTTCATCAAACATGGGAGAAAATTTCAGTGAAGTGCATCAGAAGAAAATTTCAAACAAGTTACAACAAAATAAGAAAACGAAATAATAATATACTTTAACAAGTTAATCAAACAAAAGAAGGAAGGCAAGAAGCATGTGAGGTGTAGGAAGGGTGAGAAACTCAACTGTTACAAGATTTCACATCTTTGGTAAGAATAGAATGCTTGCAAAATTATCGACTAAAAAAACTAAACACAGTGGCGCGACAGCCCATAGAGGACCAAGACCTACAGTGCCAAAGACTTACTGTGACCAAGACTGTGCCCATCTCAGTTTTCTGGACCTTGGGCTCTGGGGTGCAGGAGCAGATGTTCCCGTTAGGTGGTCAGCCGACTCCCACTTTTTAGTTCCCAAGTGTGCTTGGTACTCATTTATCGACCCACTGAGGGGATGAAAGGTTGAGTTAACCATGCTCGGCTCAAGGATCGAACCCAGGACCTGCGGCACGGAAGCACGAAGCGCTACCACTCAGCCAACACTTTATTCAACGCTTTAAAATTTGATTTATTCAACAGTTAGCCAATTTGGGGTTTGATTCTGATATACAAAGTTTTACATTGAATCAGGGATCAGAGCGCAAATTGATTTTCTATCGATTGAATCAATGATACTAGTAAATGATCCAATGTCAACAGCGAAGGATTTAGAAAATTACTTTTGGAACGAATTTTAAAGGTACGATAAACAAGCGGGCGTAAGAGGTAGTAGAGGGACACAGTAAACGGTAAACTTCTATAATGTTTTGTATCGAAATCGAAATTAGTTTAAATATTTAATTTGATCACTTAAAAACTCGTTTTTTTGGTACAGTTTGGGTAAAATATAAATATTTATAAAGAATATTACATAATTTTTGTTTAAAGATCAGGTGCAACGATCAGTTATTCAAACTATCGCGGAATATTTATTAATTAATATCGCCGATGTAAAGATTATTCCTTTTGCTACTTTTACTTCATTTTCTCTTGAAATATGATAGACATTATTGAAATTAGGAATATTATGTCTCCACTCGTAACAAAATTGTATTTTAATAAAATTTTGTTTCATAAAATATTGTTTAAACTTAAAAGGCAATGTTAGTTTTCTCATAGTAAACAGAATTTATGTTAGATATTTAATATTTTTATTTTTATATTTCATGTCAAGTATCAAAAAGTTTTAGTTCAGAATATTGTTTTTTTTTTAAAAGCATTATTTTTAAAACATCAATTTTAATTAGAAACAAATTTTTTTAATTAAAAACAGAATATACTTCTATATAATTATTTTCACTTTTTACACATTCTTAAGGAAATTAATACTACCAAATCATCTTCATTATTTAAAAATAAATTGTTAAATTGAAGAAAATTGAAACAAACGTATGATTTCGATTTCCATTCTTTTTTGTAAAATATTTCTTAAAATTAGAAAAAAAAAATAAAAACAAAATTGTCTCCTTTCTACCTTTGATTATTTTTCTTTTGTTTTAGATAACTGTCAACATTTCTATTTTTTACTCTTTGATCAGATGACAGAACCTTTGAATCCAGAGAAGTTCTCATTTGAAAAACCTTTGTTAAAATGATAGCTCGGAAAGTGTAAGTAGATACTTCACTTCTCTGGTATTTTTTTCTTTGCTTTTTAGGGCGTTTTCTGAGAACTTTTTTTTAAAAAAATATTTTTTTTACTCTATCTTTCAAAGAATTTCAGCCCATAGTTTAAGAAGTATTTTACTTTTGATCGTTTTTATGGTGCAATTGGGATCGGAAAACGTTAAGAATGATAAGGCTTTCTATTGAATTGATACAAAAGAAAAAAAAGAAATTTAGAGATAAGAAGAAATAAATTTAAAAGAAGAAATAAATTACATCTGGTACTGTTACAATAGTATTATTATATAGAGCTAATTGTAATTTACGTTAATTATTATTATTTATTGTAATGAATTGTTATTGTAATCAGACGAATGTTTTCACAGTAATATTTTCAATTTAAAATGTTAATCATGTACCAGTAGTTCAAAATAATTATTACATTATTTTCTAGCAGAGTTTATTTCTATTACAAAACTAAAGTTAGGTGAAATTAAAATTTATTAAACAGCACATTATCAATATTTATTATATATCATAGTATCAACTTATT
Source organism: Parasteatoda lunata (assembly GCA_949128135.1). Lineage (NCBI taxonomy): Eukaryota > Metazoa > Arthropoda > Arachnida > Araneae > Theridiidae > Parasteatoda > Parasteatoda lunata. The sequence continues at coordinate 49,418,473 of OX421971.1, forward strand.
ATATTATTATAGTATCAACTAAATACTACATATTTCATTTATGGTTAATTTTGACGAAAATAATGAGGTTCTGCTAAATAAAATTATGTATTTATTTGGAATCGTTAATATTAATTTAATAGCTAATTTAAACAAGGATAATAATTCAAATTCAACTAAGTAAGTGAAAGTTTCAAAAATAGTTGGGACACTTTAAAGTGGAAGGCTTCTTCCTGGTTGGTTTATTTTGTTGAGTGAGATTTTAAGGATCTTGGTGTCAACTAATGATAATCTATTGCTCGACACAAAGTCAGACAAAGAAGGCTCATAGACTCAGCTTTGGCCTGTGACAGGCTGTAAAGCTGAAGAATAACAAAAGAGGGAGAAAAAAATTCTGGTGCAATTAACTCAATGCAATGGTAATGACACTTCTGGTAAAACCATAATTCTGGTAATGAAATATCAAAACATGTGGTATATAAACCATTCATTTGATGATTTTTCCATTCGTTATGATAACAGAGTACTACAAAATTTAGATTTTCAAAATTGTAATTATTAACATATCAAAACATGTGGTATATAAACCATTCATTTGATAATTTTCCCTTTCGTTATGGTAACAGTGTACTACAAAATTTAGATCTTCAAAATTATAATTATTAACGCTTGTAAAAATACAAAACTGAAAAGCAGATTGTACCGAATACATGGTTTTTGTGAACGCCTTAATGCGTCGGGATAAAATTATTAAATTTATCCACATTAACCAAATCTTAACACATATTATAAAACAATATGCTCTTCCTAATTTTACCATAATCCTTAATAAAGCGCTTTTGTATAAATTATAATGCTTTTGGGGGTCTTCAAGGATCCAGAAATATGGTAAATTTCACCATATCCTGGTAGTTTTAACCATATTTTTTTCTCAATGAAATCGAAAGGCATAAAGCATTCTTGTTCTTGTTGAAAAGACAGGAACTTTTATATCCCCATCAAAAAACAAATAACAATTCCTCGTTTGATAACGAAAACTGGTTTCCTTCCTTTTCTGAAATCTTACTGGTCCGTATAAATATTTAGTATGTGTAGCAAACTATCAGTAAATATGATAACTAAATTAAAGTACTTAAATATGTGCTTTTATTGAAAGTGAATAAAAATAAAAGTGTTGCTTTGGTAAAGGAAAACAAAATTCATTATCAGAAGCCAAACAACACATACTCTAAAGACATTAAATGATGTTTAGAGAATTCAATATCCTTTGACATGTTGACGGTTTAGTATAAGAATACAGTAAAACCTCTTTTTGTGCGGTCCTTTTTTATGCGATTTTGTTTTTGTGTGATTGTTTTTGTGCGATTTTATTTTTGTGCGATTTTTTTTTGTTCGAATTTTTTTATGCGGTATATGAATCTTAGCGGCGTTAGCACCAGTTTATGTTTACTATCAATGTACATATACATTTTGTGGACGAACTCGTGGCATCCTTGACAACGATGTATCTGTACTTTGCGATGCTCTGTTCATTTATTTTAAACAATCTCCTGACAAGGCAGAGTCAGTTACGTACATATTGTCGCTCGACGCGAGAACAGTATACTCTTCGTATTCAGAGTTTTATACACGATTCACGTGATTAAGGATCCATTTTATAGTGAGATTAAAGATAAATAAATTAGTTACTTTTATTTCTATTTATATGTAGTTTTAATGATTTTTATTTTATTTTTAGACATAAGTACTCCCATAAAATGAATAATTATAGCCAAAAGAAATTCCACTATTTAATGTATAATTTGAAAACTTCTCCAGGTATATACACAATGAAGAAATAAATATTTTTACAATTTCTTTAGGTCTAATTTAATTATTTCATTCAATTGAAAGCATTCTCTCATCTATTTCATAAATCATTGATGTATTTTCTAAGTCCGACTTTTTTTATGCGGTCCCCCCATATCAACCCCATGAAAAAAGTTTTAGGTAGTATATCGTACAAACTTAATTATTACAAGTAAAAATTTATAAAATTTTCGAATTTCTTTTTGTGCGATTTCTTTTATGCGGTCCCACCTCACAAAAAAAGATTTTACTGTAGTTTTTAAAATAATATTGATAAGAAAGCACTTGAAATACTAATAAATAAATCAAAATTCTTAAATATGAAGTAAAGTTTAAAATATTTTTATGGCAATGATAGTAACACGCTTCTCTTGGGATAAAAAAATTCGATATCAACGGCTAAATTAAACGTGCTATATTATTATGAAAAAATATCTTGAGCTTATTTCTTACTAGCTGACCCGGCGAACTTTGTTCCGCCTTAATGTCAATAAATAAGCAGATTTTTTTTTTATTGGAAAAAATACAAAAAAAATTAAATTTCTACATCAATCATTCATAATTATTTCTGTATTTTAGTACATAGGTTGCTCTTCATTTAAGTACCTTGTGATACACGACATTTTTTGTTTTATTATCAGGCGCAAAAACAAACAACGCAGATGGTCTTCCGACCCGTGAACATGCCACGTATAATTGACCATGGGAAAAACATGAATGTTCTAGATTTAAACCACAAACTTTTAAGGATTGGCCTTGTGATTTGTTGATGGTCATGGCAAATGCAAGACGTATCGGAAATTGAAGTCTTTTAAATTCAAACGGCATATCGGTTGGGATCATCGGTATCCTCGGAATGAGAACTTCCTCACCTTTGAATTTTCCTATCATTATCGTAGCGTAAATTACATTGTTCATCAATTTTCTAACCACCAAACGCGTACCGTTGCACAGTTTTGGTTGGTTTATGTTTCGAAGCATGATTACTACGGAGCCAACCTTTAGGCGTAAATTGTGCGGTGGTAAGCCAGGCACGTCCAAAGAGTTTAAAAATTCAATTGGATAGTTGGTGGCTTCATCTTCATTTGTGACGCAGTCAATAGATTTGAATGAATGCATTGTTCCAATGATCTTATTTTGAATTATGTAGTTTAGGTCATCTACATCTTTATTCTTAGCCGCTAAAATTGCTCGCTCACTTATCCATTCATAATTTTTGTAGTTAGAAATAATTTCTGGAAATACATTGTTGATAAGTTCGTCTTTTGATGAGACAAAATAACAGAAATTATTTGGAAATGATATTAATCCGCTCGATTCATCGACAGGTACTTGACCATTACCGATAGTCAGCGATTGCTCCGAGAAATCTTCAGCAGATGTATCATTAAGCAATGTAACTCTCATGTTTGTTGTCAGTTGCAGTTTCTTCACATGGCGCCATAGATTTGACGATTTGAGGCAAGCGTTTATTTCGTCGGCAGCCGTAGATCTTGGAATTACTGGCAGTATTTGGCGGAAATCGCCAGAAAGTAAAATCATTGCTCCTCCAAAACATCTCGAGTCATTGCGTAAATCTTTTAATGTTCGGTTAAGTGCTTCTAATGCACGTTTATGCGCCATTGTGCATTCGTCCCAGATGATGATTTTCGATACCGCTAAAACTTTGGCCATTGCTGAGTGTTTTGCAATATTACACGTTGGTTCTTCAATAGTTTGAAGATTTAACGGTAATTTGAATGCTGAATGAGCCGTACGGCATCCTTCTAACAATGTGGCTGCTATTCCAGAAGAAGCAACTGCAACCGCTATGTTAGATCTCGCCCGAACAGTTGCTAAAACTAATGACATGAGGAATGTCTTGCCAGTTCCACCAGGGGCATGTAGGAAATATAAACCACCATATTCATTATCGATTGCCTTCATTAAAGTATCATAAACTTCCTTTTGTTGGTAATTCAACAGGGGTACATTCGTTTGAACTACTAAATCTAATTCCTGGTGATCATATTCACGTTCCCGTTCCAATTCTCGATTAAATGCGTCATTCATTTCACGATATGGTGCTGGCATTCCTAACCTGATTAATAAATTACCGCACATGAGGTAACACATATCTTCGATCAATAGTAAAGCACGATTATGTATCTCCTCATTCATCTCAATATCGTGATTTCTGGAACTGACACGAATTTGATGTAAAATATCTTCTGACATATTATCCTTGTATTTGTGCCACAGGTTACATGGGTTTGATGGAAAACATGTCGAAATTATGATAGCGAATAATGTGCGTATCTGACTTGGAGATGCAGAGATAATGGCTTCAGCGATTGTCGTATCCCAATGACTATCGTTTTCTAATAACTTCAATTCTTCACATGCAGCACGATATGTTGGGAATATTACACCATTAACAGTTCGTAGTGACTCAAATGACGTTGGCCCACGCACATTTACCAGCAACAACCGCAAATAGAAACATTCATTATTCTTTGGATGAACTGTATACATACGACCAAGAGCATCAGTAGAACGCACATCTGGATACCCAGGAACCGCATCGCCTTGCTTCCGTCTTTGAAAATTCTTCGATGAAGCATTCCAAGTATAATAACGTGGCATCTCCGAGTAAAGCAAAGTTCGTGCAAACTGATCGCTTTGGCAGATTGCAAAAAAACTGGTCAATGTAGTTGCTGGAGGTGTTTCAGCACGTTGCGTAGCATTCGAAGCCGTGAAATATACTCGTTGACCATTCTCCAGATGCACCGCCAAATGCGTAACAGTAGGATGACGTTCGTGAATGGGAAATGCGAATATACGCCAAATCGCTTCATTACAGTTCACATAACGACCAACTTGATAGCGTGAAATTTCATCGTTGGTATTCGAGGATTGCAATCCAAAAACCGCCATATCACTGCCTTTCGTGACATATTTGCAAATATATTTTATGGACTTAACTGAATTGCAGTATTCAACGTTGCAATGTGTCTTGAACGATTTAGAAATAAGTGGCGAATATGGAACAATCCAACTGTTGTCGACAACGAAATCCATTCTTTTCACTTTCGTTGTGACAGTTCGACCGTTGTCATCTGGTGATCGACGCCGATACAGCGGATAACCATCATTGCCAGTGACAGTCTCCGCCGTTAATTTCCGTGGATATCGTTTAGAGCACTTTCCATCGACCATGCAAGGTGATTGGGGATTGATGGCACCACACGGTCCATGAATCATATTAGTAGTAACAACATCATGTAGGTCTGGATCGACTTCATAATCAGGAATCTCAGCACATATGATATCATCTATTTGGTCAGGCTGAATTCTTTCCACTAACCAAATAAGAATGTGTGCGTGCGGCAGGCCTCGCTTTTGCCATTCGATTCAATACATCCAGCATCGAGTATCTCCAAAGACGCGTTGTTTAACAATAAAGTTCATCAGGGACCGAATTTTTTGCCTGAATATACGTGCTGTGATGTCGTGTCTATCACTTGATGTTTGTCCGGGAAGCAGCAATTGAGTAATTTCTATCCATTTTGGATTACAGGTAAAAGTAATAAAGAGATCGGGCCGACCGTAATGACGAACATATGTCATTGCATCTTGTGCATATTCATGCATATGACGTGGACTACCAATGTATGTCGCCGGCAGAATAGTTAATCGACCAATATTAGCTGCATTTCCTTCAGTACTAACTGCATCACGTAAATGGATGTACTCATCAGAACGCAGTTTGGCTTGGTTCAACCTAATGAATGTTAAACGTTCCGTTTCTATTTTTACATACATGTCAACGCAATACTGCTGAAACAATCGACGAAACCGCAGCAAATAGTTGTCAGCATTTTGACGAATCATCAAACGATATGCGTAATAATTCATTGAGCTAACTTTCTTTGTAGTTTCTTCACCTGAAATTAAAAATTTGATAATTAACCATTTCAAAGGCAAATTTTAAAGGCAAACAATACAGACATTAACCATTTTTTTAATAAACATTATTTTAAATCAGTGTCTTTCACAAATAAATGAAATAAATTATGATACTGATACTCACCATTCAATGGATTTTTCATTTTAATATTAAAATAATATCCATCTTCTCCTTGCCAAAACATCAGCGGGTATTGCAATGTGTCATATGATCGATGAGTTTCAGATATTTGTTGCAGTTGCCCAGTATCGCGACGTGTAAGCACAATATCGCGTTTTTCCAATTGTTCACCAACAATCAGGATGGCAACTACGTCTACTGTTGGAGCATTAAATGTCCTTTCGTGTGTTCCAGATGGTCGTTTATCTGCTTTGATAACAACTTTATAGTCATCACTTGGCATGCGCTCTAAAGCACTTTTAAACAACCTGACCAACGCATGATGTTCATGAAGCAGACACTGCAAGTCTTGAAGAATTGCTCGCTTCATTCCTGCATTGATCTCTAGGCGTCGATCAAGTTGTTCTTCCATGTTGCCCATGAAATATATTTGTAAAAATTTATTCTGTGTATCCTCGAAAGGTAGTAATGATCCAATTCGATGATGAATCTGTCCTTGTATCTACAAAATAAAAACCAGACAGTATTAACTGGGTTATAAACACTTTTTTCGGTGGGAGAGTAGAGTTCAGAATTAGCAAATATACTACATAGGTACCAATAGATAAAGTAAGTTATTCTTTAACTACATTCTATATAAGTACAAAAATAAATACCTTAAATGTCGGATTAAATCCCCGTTCTTCGATAATATCTGCCCCAAATGACGTCATCTGGAAACAACCATTGTATTTTTGAGTATTTGCAAGAAAGTGGCGTGATTCTTGTGTTTCGCCACAAAGCAATGAATACAATGGCTCAGGTGGCGGAGTCAACAATGGCAATTTCACTTTACCATTAAGGCAGCATAATCCAGGCGTTTCTCCGGAAAACTTTAATGCACCACAATACTCGCAAACTACGTCCATTTGCCCAATGCAAACGCTAGGATGCAAGCTGTAATCATTGCTGCAATCGTATTGAAACGCTGCTCGATTCAAATCAGCACTTGATAAATATCTTGTTCTGCGTCGCAAATTATCTATTTGTTGACCTCTGTTGTTCGCTCGACGATTCTGCATTGCCAACCGAGCTGTTTCACGGGCTGCTTCACTTTGCTCTCGTGATTGAGAAGCACGAAGTCGAGCCATACTATCGCGGCGCTGTTCACGTGCAATTTCTTGTTCTTCTTCAGTCCTTTCATTTGCAGTATTTCGTATTCTTCTTGCATCACGGCTTTGTCGGGAAAGATTCGATCGTCTTGGTCGCGGCATTATTAATTATTAATGATCCAATTCGATGATGAATCTGTCCTTGTATCTACAAAATAAAAACCAGACAGTATTAACTGGGTTATAAACACTTTTTTCGGTGGGAGAGTAGAGTTCAGAATTAGCAAATATACTACATAGGTACCAATAGATAAAGTAAGTTATTCTTTCGGCGGATATTTTTTCGGCGGAAATCTTTTGGCTATTGCTTTTAGCACTGATTGAAAACCGTCTTCGCCATTAACAGCTTGAGCTTGGCGCCATATAAATTCGATAAGGTATTACGAAAAACCACGTATAGAACGTAGGGTTGCCGTAAGTAGGGTCGCCAAATTTGGCAATTTATGCGAATTTTGGCCTTGTTGCGTTAATACGTAAGTACCTTTAATAGACCCTTTGGACACCATCTATTGATAAATAAATTAAAAATATAGTTGAACTATACGTATTAATTTATGAAGCTATGATATTAGTGCTCAATAAATCGACAAAGCTAAAGTTTTAAATTTTCATTTATACATGTATCATTTCCAATTATGTAAAAAATTTTATCTACTAAAATTTAAAGATTTAGAATATTTACTACTAAGATTTAGTATGTTCTTGCACAGTATTTCGCTTTTTTAGTCTTTTTTAATATTCTAATACACTAACCTAGATAATTTCTATCTCATCTTATTTCATCTTTCGAGAATTTCTATTTTGGCGATGAAGCTGAATTTGAATTTACTTATATATATATATGTAAAACGACATTTCAAACAATACAAAGAGCATTTAAACGAAATGAATTATTTCGTTACTTTAAGGATGTATGAAAGCTGCATAAAAAATGTATGTAAATAACTTTATAAGCGAAATGCAAAACAAAGTGGTACTGTTTAAGTGCACAGTTAAGTCTTATTTACTTAAAGAGCAATACAAGTATTTAATTCGCGTGAGAATTACATATATAAATGAATACGTTCGTTAACTTAAGCAGAGGATATTTATTTTAGAAATTATTTATCATAGCGCGAGAATTTTATTTTTGTTTACTACTTCAATGTAATCACCTAAAAAATCTAATAAATCGTACTAAATAAACATGTAAACATTTGTTTCATAATAATGACCTTATATAGTCGAAAATATATTTACTTATAATTAGCTTTTGTTTTCTCAAGTCAGAAACTTAAACTTCTGAGTTATATATTAATAATAGATATTTAATGGTAGATATTTAATAGTAATAATAGATTAATGGTAATAATAGATATTTAATACCACGTTTTATAGTGACTGACGTTACATGTCAAGTCACACGGGAATGATGTCGAACGGGATAAAAAGTATCCTATGTCCTTCTCCTGGCTCTAAACTACCTCCCTGCCAATTTTCAGCTAAATCGGTTCAGCCGTTCTTGAGTTATAAGTGAAGTAACTAACACGACTTTCTTTTATATATATAGATTATATTCTCGTAACGTGATGATGATTTGTATATATACAACCCTTTAAATGATATTTTTAAGACATTATACAAAATATATATATATATATATATATCAATGTACCAGAATACTTCTACTAGCTCTTATTAATATTTCAATTTTGTATAATTTAATTACATAAAGAATGACCACATGACAGAAAAAAGTAAAATTTAAGATCAATATTAAAATTTAAATTTCATTTATACAATCGGCATCTTTTGACATGTTCATGTTTTTTTTTTATTCTTTTGAAATTGTAACTGTACAATACACGGATATTTTCAAGAGACATCTGTAGGAATTATTTTTGAAATCTGGCACTGAAAACATAATATTGATAAATATATTTTTTGATGGAAATAGATAAAACTTAATTTAGATATTAAAACCTAAATTATATATTTTTTAGCATATATCAAACGATATCAAGAGAGATTTGCTTTTTTTTAATTTTGAAATGGTAACGTTGTGTATTGCGAATCTTAGGAATATATGGGCGAATCTTAGGAATCATTAACCTATATGTCTTCTAACTTTTCTTATTAATATATAACATAATAAGCGAAAACTAATTCTAATAAAATTACAGGAATAACTATGCATTACTAACTTTAAGATACGTAAAGTTTGGATCGCGGGTAACTTGCTTTTGGCTTTCATTTCTAACTTCAATTCTACATTTGACAACTTTTCATGAGTGTCGCTTAGAGTGTTTAACATACTTTTTATTTTTTTCAATATGTATTCTGTTTAGATAAAAAAAAAAAAAAAAAACTGAAAATCACTAAAAACATAATTTAGTAGCTCAGCTGTACTATCATATTTTCTCGTATGATATTTTTCGTGATTATTGACTTTTGCAAACGCTATGAAACCCTTTAGTCCTTTAACCCTTTTTGGCACGTCAAACCGTAACCATCTAAAATTGAAGAAAAAAAAGGTATACAATCCGATTCTGCGAGTTACAAGTTAAACTAATGATACAAGTTTGTTCTACTTTAAATAAGCTTTTGGAATATCACTAACATAAAACTCGCAGTATTGGATTGTATACCTTTTTATTCAATTTTCGATGGTTACGGTTTGACGTTTATAAGAAAAGTTCGAAGACATATAAGTTAATGATTCCTGATATTCGCCCATATGCATAGCTTCGTAAATAAACTTTGTAGAAAGTAATTAGAAAATCTGACAGCAAAATAATGTTATTAAAACATTCCTTCAAAAAAGAAAAACTTGATCTTGATGTCGAATGATATCTAGAAGTAGTTATATTCTTTTTTTTTTTTTAAATGTTAACGTTATTCTACGTAAAGTTATGAACAATCTCTTTATATGAAACACACAGAAAAAATTACCATATAGTATGGTTGTGATGTTTCTGATAAAAATATTCTGGTTATTAAATTAATAATTCTGGTTAAGAAAAACAAAATATACGGTATTTAAACCATTCATTTGCCCATTTTTCCGCTTTCAAAAGTTCTGCTTTTCAAAATTATAGTTCTTATTACCACACATATAGTAAAAAAATACGAAACTGAAAAGTAAATTTAGTCGAATAAATGGTTTTTATGTCATGCTCTTAAGTATCATGATAAAATTACCTAATTTTACCTTATATACCATATCGCATCACATGTTATAAAATTATATTTTTTTGTTAATTTTACCAAAATTATTATAAAAGTGTTTCGGAAAATAACTACCAAGCTTTTTGGTGTTCCCATAGAGCAAGAAACACTGTACGTTTCACCACATTCACCATCCTTTCTTTCCCAAGTCAACATATTTATGATTGTCAGAAAAGCTGACAACCAATCCTAAATAGCAAAAGATGTTTTCATTTAAACTATTTTTTTAAAAAAAATAGTTTCCTGAAAATTTTCGCTTTTTACAGAAAATAATTGAACGATAAATTTCAGCTATACTTTGTACCAATAAAATAATATTTTTCAATACAGAAACAATGGCTGAAGGAACAAACTTTTAATTTAAAATGTCATCCCATTTGTTTCATTTTCGAATCAATTCATTCTTTTGTAAGTAACGAGGGAAGAGTGTAATTAAAATGTCATTCAATTTCGCAATATTATTACATTTAGATTAGTATTTCAAGAGTTAAAAATTAATTTTCGATTGAATGACACAAAATTGAGGTCTCACTCTAAAACCTTCTTTAAATAGCCAAAAAAAATAGCTGCAGCTGTTGGTAATATTTTTAAAAAAAAAAAAATTAATTTTTAGTTTTGGTTTCTAAAGTGTCATCTGAGCGAGTCTAATTTCCGGTCCAAAATCAAAAGTTGTTTAAAATAGTGAACAAATAATAGCGAGAAAACTTTTTCTTTGTTATATTCTATGTTTTCCTAGAATGTTTGAAGAGAGAAATATTTTTCTATTTAAAAACTTAATTAGTTTTAGGAAGCGTCTGGAGTGTCTGCACTTTATATAATATTTTGGAGTTTGACATTTGAAACTCTTTTAGATTTTTAGTTAAAAATGCTGAATTAAGTTTCTGTTATTTTATAAAATAGAAAAATATTTATTAAATTTTGGAAAAATGTCAATGAGATGAACTTTAAGTTGATTTGATTTATTTTTCGATGAAATTAAATAGAAGTTAAGCATATTGTATTTTATAAAATGTGATAGAATAATATTAAATTCGGGAAAATTTTATCAGTTAATTTAGTTAGTGACGTAAGTTTTTAATTAAAAATAAATTTACTTTCTTACATGAGAAAAGTATTTCTTTAAAAATATTCTGTTACATGAAATAATAAAATTAATTGATAGATTGATAGAATGAACGATAAAGTTCAGTTCAATAACAGCTGAATTTCTCTTCTTATTAAATGCTGAGTAATTGTTTTCAGGAAAAGACTTCGATCAGACACAGAAAAAAAGATCTCGATGTTCAAAAATTTATAAATTAAATACAACTCTATAGCTAATTCATGTGTGAGGATGAGCCATATTAATTAGTTTACTAAATTTTAATTTAAAAATAAATGAATATAATGAGAATATTTTTTAAAAAAAATATTGTTATATAGAAATAATAAAATAAATAATAAATGAGTTTCAGTATATGTAATTAAATATGTAATTAAATACCGAGTAATTGTTTTCAGGAAAATATAGCTGTTTGATGTGAATATTCAAAAGTTAATGAATTTATTACAACTCAAGAGTTAAGTTATACGTATAAACAATGGAAAGAAATACAGTGAAAGTATGATTCGAATCGTAATACACTTAAAAAAAAAAACTAAAATAATAAAAAGAACATCTTAAATTTATTGTTAATTTTATTGTTTACTAACATTTAATTTAAACTATTCAAAAATTTTAAAACCGCTACTTAGTTCACATTTTGCATACATTTTTTAAAAATATATTTTACTCAAACTGCAACAATGCTAAAAAAAAGGCAATACCTTTCTATTTACAATTTGTTTTTATATAATTTACAGTTCAAAAAAGAAAATCATGAGGTTTAAAAAAGGTTAAATTTGATTCAAATTGATTTTGACTTGAAATGACATCGAAAATTTTTTATATTTGTAGTATTAAAAAAAAATATGTATTATATAAATACTATATTATGAAATATTGACATTGTGATTGCATGCATTATATTTAAATTTTTTACATTTATATATATTTAAATTATTTACATTGATACTAATTTAAATTTTTTAAATAATATTCTAGAGTTTACTTTAACATCAGAGTTTTCATTTTTTTGATGGAATACACGTTTCAAATATTTAGTTCTAAGTATTTTTAAATTGAAAAAAAAAAAAAAAAAAATAACTGACAACGTTTTTAAACCTCTCTGTATATATTCTTAAGAATCAAGAAATATTTGTTAGAACTTTGGAAATAAATATCCATATTCCCACGCTTTTCTTGTCAAAGCGTTTGAAAAGAACACTCATAGATTAAATGAATGTTCGATTCACGTTTCTTTACATTAGACAAATTTCAACAAACAAAGTTTTAAGAAGTACACAAGTTGTTCGAACCGAAAATTAACATGGATATATTTGGAATGCTTTGCTCCAGTTGACTGTTTATTTTTCATCAAATAAATTAATCAAATTTAAACAGCACAAAAGGATTAAACAAAATTACAATGTACAAACAGAAAGCTTAAAATAGTACAAAGAAGGGATCATTAAATAAATAAATGAATTTTAAACTAAATTAAGTATTTTAAGAGAACTTAGTTTTAAATTTAATGAAGCAATTTCTCAGTTAATTACACTTTTGTTCAAGAGAGTTTATTTTGTTTAGAAAGTTGCAAATTTTAATCTGGGCTTTCACCAAATGCATGTTAAAAGCAAACGAAAACAAATTATCTGAATTTTCTGCAGTTAAATTTTTAAAAAATAATAAGTGTTTTTGTTTTCAAAATTTATTCCAAAATAAGATTTTTTAGCTTATTTATTGAACCTTATGAATATAAGTCGTTTTAGTTTTCATCGAATGATTACCATTCATATTTTTTGAACAATATATAACAATCATACTGGCATTTCTGTAACAAAATAATACAAATAATACAATTAATACAACAATCCATGCATTTAACAAGAGTGAAAATCATGGAAACTCGTAATTATAAAACAATTTTTAAGCAGGTACCGGGAAACCAAAAACAACGAGTCTGAAAAATCAATTAAAAAATAAAAGTAGATGGGATTGTACAGTTTGCTTTCATCTGCTCATGAATCAAGAAAAATATGCCTTTCAAATTCAATTTCAAAGTTTACCAACAGATAGTGCTACAAACGCTGCTTCCGTGCAATAATTTTGTTCAGAATGATCTATATTGCTGCAAAAAGCTTCGTTCCGTAAGTTTCACAGTCAGCAGTACTATTTGTTGATGAACTTTTTGACTTATTTCAAAATTCGTTGAATAAAAATCACATGGTTTCCTGAAATGAACTGTTTTTTTTCCCATTTTATTTCTTCAATTATTTTTTTTAAGCGGTCAGTCATTTTCAGGTCATTTGGAAAACACATTGATCTACCTAATTACAGAAAGCAGATATAACTGTTCTTAATTCAGTGTATTTAAAAAAAAAAAAAAAATTGCTCATCTTTTCCTTCTGACAAAGAACGAATATAGCCTTTGACTTCCGTCACATTCATGTTTGGAAATGAGACTGGTTTTTTCCCGTTTTAATTGTAAGATTACCGTTTAAAGGAAATGAGAAAATAAAATAATTTTTTTGAATTTTTTATTTGACGAATTTTTAAATGTAAAAAATACCAGTTTGCAGAAATGTAATATGCTAAACTGAGAAAAGAAAAATAATTTCAACCTTAACTTTTAAATACTGGGTAAAAATTATGAAAATTAAATGAAAATAATAACTATATATATTCACCGAAAAGCCATTACATTATGACCACCCTCCATCTATAACAATGGGTTCGCCCAGGTTTTCATGGTTTCTCGCCCAGGAACAATGTTTTCATGGGGTACATTAGAACCCATAATCCTCATAGATCATTCCCTGACGTCTGTAAGCTACTTGAACATAGTTGCAGACCAGGTTCACCCATTCATGGCAACAATTTTCCTGCGGGGGATGGTGTTTACCAACAGGATAATGCACCATGTCATAAGGGTCGAATCGTTTAGGATTGGTTCGAGGAACATTCCAGTGACTTTCAAGTCATGTCTTGGCCTCCAAATTCATCTGACCTTAATCAAATGGAGCATTTGTGGTCCTTGGAAAACCAAATTCGTGCTGCCACGCTACCCCCTCGCAATGTGAGGGAATTGCAGGACCAGTTGTGGAGCGCTTGGTACCAGATACCTCAGACTACCTATCAGCACCTTGTGGAATCAATGCCACGGCGGGTGCTAGCAGTTTTGAGGGATAAAGGTGGTCCTACATGTATATATATATATATATATATATATTAGCTCAAACGATAATGTCCGGGAAAAGAGTGCCAATACAAAGCAAACTATATCAATACCAAAGGTTGTGAAGAACATCAAAAACATTGAAAGGAAAATAAAACATATTAAGTAAAAAAATACAAAATAAAATATATCAAGCAAAAAATAGAAAACAAAAATTTAAGAAAAATGCTGAATGAAATACAAAATTTATCATATAAAACGAGAAGCGATTTCAAATGTCTTTCCACTTATCGACATCTTGCAAAAATGATATAAAATATCATATTAACAAATTGGCCAGATTACAAAATATGAAAATAAAAGCGTAAAGGGTGGGTTATATTTTACGGCACGTTCTTACTATGGCGCAGAACACAATTTAATTTGTTTTACCGTGAATTCGAACGGATGTCTGAAAGGTAATTACATTATGCTGGATAATTCAACGTTTATATGTTATCAAAGATAATTATAAAATTTTAATTTTCATGATTTTTAGAGAAATTATTGACAGTTTTAGCAAAATTATTGAAAAAAATTCATTGAAAAACACTGTTTTTTGAAATATTGAAATCATTTTTTAGCCTAGCATTTGCCCGTATTGGATTTGCACATAGCAGTAATATAATGTTAGTTAACATTTTAGTTTTTATTAAATTTTGGATGTTTATTTATTTTTTAATAAATAAACATTACTACTAATTCTTTTATTTTTATTCATTTAATTAAAAACAGAGTTTGTATAAAAGTTTTTAGAAACATTAAAATTTTATGAATTTAGTTTAGTTATAATGAATTTACAATCCTTCCTTTCATGGTACATGTCAAATAAGCCGCTATTACCTTTCTTAATACTTAAGCCAAAAAAAAATAAAATTAATATTACCGTCCTAATTACGGAGCAAGTTTAATTTATCGGGGTAAATATTATTTAACAAACTCGTGTAATTTTGAAACCTTAAGATGATATAAAGATCTTTCAGTAAAGGATGCTGGGAAGGGACTTTTTTTAACAACAAACTGAAAAGCTGTCATGGAGTCATGGAGATTATGTTTTCCAATTTCGTGATCAATGTCATGATTGAAACAATGTGTTTTGCACTGAGCGCTGGCCGCTTTTACTTCCCAAACATCATTCTGAATCCATCGATCTCATGCTGGTTGTGCTTCACGCGGTCATTGGGGACCTCCAGTTTACCACAATAGAAGTCCGGTGTCTTAACAACTAAGCCATCACGGCTCGCTCTTTATTTTTATTTAGCCGAAATTTAAGGTTCGTTTAGATTACCCTAAATACGCAAGACCACACTAACATGACATTTGACGAATGCCCGATTCGATAAACCGTTATCATATAAACGGAGAAAATAGAAAATGAATGGTTTAAATACCGTATATTTCGGTTTCATTTACCCGAGTCATGTTTTTCTACCAGGAATTTCCTTACCATGCAGTGCTTTAGTTTTACCAGAATTTTTTTCCTTCATGCAATAACTTGAAAAATTATTAACAGCTTAAGACAGTATTAAATCATTTAACTTATATTTTTATAATTTCTATTTCTTTTATAAATGTAGAGATAGTTTGAAGAAAGTTAAAGGTAACCTGCTGTTTGCAAACTAATTAACAAATCGGTAATCGATTGTCAGAAAATCGATAAAGACACCATATTTCTAATTAACAAGACCTTTACTGAAATTCCACATGAGAGAACAAAATATAAAAGCTTCATTAGTGAAACAACTTATCAAAACCTCTGGGGAATTATTAACCACAACAGAACACATCAGCTTGTTTACGTAAATTCGCGGTTTGCGTGATGAAATACATCAAAGGCGTAACCAACTCCGAACCTATTCAAACTGTATGTTAAAAGAGTTTTTGAGTTTCTGTGGAAATTATTTGATCGATTGGAAGGTATTATAGCTGATATGATGTTTTGTTACTGATTGTAGTATCAAATTTAGAACATTATTTTGTAAAAATTATTTGAAACTATTATAACTGTTTTTTTTTTTTTTTTTTTTTTTTTACTGCGCTCTTAAATATCTATTTTTTACCACTTTCTTGAATATACCGAGTTTTCTCAGGTTTGTATGCTGGGTGATTAGAGTAAGTGCAGCCAAAATTTAATGGAGACGAATACTTTTTTTTTTAATGGCAGGCACTGATCTTTTACGTTCTTCGCCTAGGAAGGAGCCGGAAGTATTACTCATTTATCGTTACCCAGTGGGTGCCTGTGAACCTACGTCGTGGAGGCGAGCAATATTATCTACTGATGCCACAGATACCTTTTTTATGGGGTGTGCAACATTCACACAACAGAGAGCAACACACAAACAGAAATACCCATGCCCTGAGCGGGATTCGAACCCGCAACCATTGGCTTCGCAGTCAGGCACGCTAACCGCTCGACCGTCCGGCCGGCATGGAGACGAATATGAAAGGACTCGCATTATAATGCGTGTCCACGCAGTGTGGAAGTCTTGGAGAGCAAAGAAAGAGTTAAAATAACACGAAAGAAACAATTACAAATGTGACAAGCCCTTTATTAAAATAACATATCACTACAAATAAGGTTAAAAGGGACCACAAATCATAAATACGATTTTCACATCGTTGTCGCAAAAATCAGCATTAATTATGAAAAAAACAGATCATATGTCCTGCACATCTTCAAGAGTAACATCCAATCTTGTAGCGAAATTGACGTAAGAATCACTAAAAAATTATAGATAATGCTTTTCAAATGTCCATAGAAAAAGAAATACAGGTAGAACAAATTTGGTGATTACGGTGGCCAGAGGATCATGCTCAGACGATGATCTCAAATATGCTAGTTAATTAGTGCAGACGATATTTTAAATTTTGAAATCAAACACAAAAACGTATTTTCTCTCAATTAGAATACTGTGTTTTCGACGGATTTGGATTTATGGTTCCGCAAAATAAAGGGTGTTGTCACAATCTGGGAAATATGGTTCCCAGAATTCGGTCAGGAGAACGTTCTAATTTTTGGAACGCTTGCCTGACCGACGTCCCTATTTCGCCACAACTCAAGAACTTTGTAAGCGAATTTAAAAAAAAAATTTCACACAAAATGGAACTCGTTTATCCAGGCATAATTCCATGCAAAAAATAATTTAGTAAATATTTATTATGTTTTATTATTTTATTTGATAGTCGTCGAAAAATTTTTAAATTGTAAATAATAAAATTTTTTACAACATTTTAAAGAATGCAATATCACATGGAGAATCACTAAACTTGGACGAAATCAACCGAATAGTTCCAGAGAAAACAAATTTTAACAAAACGACTTTTCCAAAAATTCAGATTTTTCAGGAACCTATTTTACACAAATCGCTCATGGGTTGCAATAGTGGCACAACTCAAATAACACGCGTTTTAGACTAAGAACAGGTGTAAAAATGAAAATACACATCCTTTCGACAGCAATACTTGCACAACTCATAATTTAACTTGAAGGTAATCTTCGTTTAAGCAAACGAAGGCATTTCTTATGCATTTTTTTAGCAATGAAAATTTTAAATCCACTTATCTCAAAACTTGATTTTTTAGTTGTGCCGCTATTGCAGCCCATGAGCGAAATATTGTATTTTTGTCTTTACAAAACTGAAAACTACCGATTTTACACAAATTTTGCATTTTCCCCAGCAAAATTGCATTCCTGAAAATGATGATAAAAATTGTTTACTTTACAATTCCAAAATTTTTCGATCATTTTTAAGTAAAATAAAAAAAATAATTAAACATTTACTTATAGTTAAATTTTGCATCGAATTATCTTTGGTATGAATTTTATAATTACGTACATAAATTTTTCAATGGCGAAATACGCAGAAAGTGAAATTACTATTAAGGTGTACAAACTTTGGAAATCTCTCCTGACAGAACTATGGGGACCATTTTGCGGCTACCCCTTTTATTTTGAGGATGATGAATCCGATTCCCTTGAAAAAAGGTATGTTTTTTTCAGACAAAGAGCGTTTTTACGCCTGATTTCATAACTTAAAACACCATCTGTTCTAAATAATTAGCATGTTTGAGTCCTGCCCCCTCGAACCCTTAAAATTGAGTCCTAGAATGTGAAGATCCGATCATTAGATCAAAAGTTATTCACGATGATCCGTTTATTTTTTTGAGTACTGTACATGATAAAAAAGTGTTCCTGTTGCGAAAGTATTGCTATCTTTTATTATGTAGGGTAAATTTGAATGTTGATAATAGGGGTCAACATCGATATTAGGTCAACTTGCAAATGACAATTTTTAATTTTCTATAAGTAAGCTAATTCTTAAAAAAGTAATTTTAAAATTTAAATTTTTTCTTCGATTTTTTTTTTCTTTTATTAATTTGTTGCAGATGTCAGATTGAGAAGTAGAATAACCAGAAACTAGTGTGCATGCATTATAAAATAGTTTTGTCTGACTTTCAAAATTTTAAAAAAATCTGGAAAAAATCAGAAAAGACGCGCATATTTATGACATGTTGAGACTTCATACCTGATGTTCATAAAGCTGATGTCACTTTTTTTGACAATCTCAACTCCTAACTGTCATAAATGTGTTTAAAGAGATACATTTTTTCTGACAGCGAGGAAAAGTGAGACATCACCAATTTTAATTCCTATATTTCCAGTGTACTTTTTTTTTGTGTATTTCTAGTATATTTTTGTGATAAAAATAATCTCCCAAGCATTCACAATTGAGAGCTATTTTTCAATGAAAAAGGCGTTTTTCTAAGAAATTGTTTTTGAAAGTTGAGGAGATCATATTTATAACTGTAATTTTTCATTCAAAATTTAAGTTAAATGGAAATGAAAAAAGCCACGTTTATTGGTCATTCAGTTCACTATTATTTGTATTGGAATGCTTTTCAAGTTTTAATTTTAACTTCAGATTTATTCAATTGACAGATAGCTTCATTTTAACTAAACCTGTTCTAACAATAATACTATGTCCTGAATGGTAATTGCAATAAAGAAAACAATGAGGCTTTTACTATTGCTAAATTATTTAATGTTTTGATCACGTTTATTTTTTTTTAAATTTCTAAATTAGATTTTAAGTTTAATTTGCTTTAAATATATAGATATTTTGAATATTGTTCTATATCATATTGTTTTCTACTTATAATACTTGGCAGTAATAGTCAGAACATAAGTCGATTTATTATAAAACGGATATGCATTTCAACAATATGCATTTCGAATTTGTCAACATACTTAGAAAAACAATATGAAAACCAATACACCTAAATATTACAAATTTGCACATGATAAATATTTCTTTCCATGATTTCTGCATTTATTATGTGGTACAATTGTGTCTAAACTTCTTACAAAAACACAACTAAAAGTATTATTCAAAAGTAACGAAGTTTAAATACGTAATTTTTAATTGTATTTTTAATATGATAGTAATACAAAAACTTTACCAACTTAGTTTTAAAATTGAGAAAAGTTATCTACTTACATAAATATTGCATTGCTTAAATAAATATTGTATATTGTCTCGATTGATCTTCTATGTCTCAACTTTGCTGCAATATAAGTTTCCCTTTAAATATCTTTTGACATTGTATGGGCTTTTTCTAACAAATTGAAGCCAAATTTTAAACAGGAAATCATTTTCAAACAAAAAGTTGAAAAATTACAAAAATACGCAGTGTTCCTCCTTACGGTAGCGTTACATTTATATTGAACTTAGCCAGTTATGAAATAAATAAGATCTTTTTTTTTAAACTGTCTATAAATATTTCTAGACATGAATGGTTTTTATTAACAATATTTTGGAATGATCAAGCATTTTCTTATTATTTTTATTAATGGTTTTTTAATTAAATGGATCTGGGTGTGATTAAATAAATTGAAGCTTATTTTCAAACAGGAACTGAGTTTTAAATCTGTTCCACATTGCCAAATATTACAAAAAGTCACTTTTGTGTCAGCGACATGTTTTTTTTTAGTAAACCATATTTTGGGATAAACAATTTCTCTAATTAAATTTAAATTAATTATTTTTTTTTACTTTTGTGATGTTTTTAAACAAATTGTAATTCATTTTTTAGACAGTTTCAAATAAATTCCAGCTTTGACCAAAATTATAGATGAATGTTAATGTCTGCCCTTATGCAAGTAAGACACATTCTTTGAATGTTCCTTAAATATTTTATAACTATATAGGTGTTTCTAAAAAAATTGATGCTCATTTTTATTATTGATCCAGTTCAAATAAAAATTAGCTTTGTAAAAAAATGTTATATTTATAAAAAAAATATTTGTAAGAAAACAATATAATGTTCATAAAATGACAACCCTATGTAAACGACATACATTTTCTGAACTTAACGTATTTTGGACTAAAAAGTTTCGTTCTTTAAATTTTTATAAGTTGTTTTTTGAACTATGCGAGAGTTTTGAAACAATTTAGAGCTCACTTTAAAAATTGCCTGTTTTTCTTTAAATTTTGCTTTGTAAAAAATTATAAACTAAAAAATAAAATTAAAAACTACTAAAATCTCGGTAATTATTATCCCAGCACTTTAGCAATGATTTTGTTGAAATTAACAAATTTTTTTTTTTTTTTTTTTTTTTTTTGTCGTGTGCCTATTTCTAGGTAAAGGGGGTGCGATTGTTCTCGTTTTTTAGTGGCGCCATCTATGGCAAAGAATTCGACTTCTGCAACACCACACTGTCACTAACCCGCCCATAGGATGGGCCACATTCACGCAATCACACAAAGGAGAAAGGACATAGAACACAAAGGACATCGAACCCAGAACCTTTCTGATGCACATTCCCTGCCTCCTACACAGGCCGGCGGGCCGAAATTAACACTAAAATAGGGTTTTAAAATGAGAGATAAAACTTGGTAAATGAGGTTAAATATAACTTTATCGTGATACATTAGAACATTGCACAAAAATAATTTTTTTCGGTTAAATTTACTTTTCAGTTTTTCATTTTTTAATAAATGTGTGGTAATAAAAATTAAAATTTTGAATATCAGACTGGTAAACCAAACTTTTCCTGTAAAACGTTACCATATGAACGAAAGAATTACTAAATATATTATTTATTTATATATTTTCTTTTTCTTAACCCGGATTTCTTTACTCAAAATGTCATTATTAAACAGAACGTTAATTTACCCTCAATGTATACTACGTTTTCTCAGTGTACGTACTTGAAACTTTGCATGTTCAAAAAATTGTTCTAAAATTACTTCGTGACATACATAGGTGTTTTTAAACCATCAGAAGTTCGTTTTAAAATGCAGAAAAGGTTTGAAAAAAAAAAAAAAAAACTAAATCGGAAAATTTCACTGCAAATAGTCCACCATTTGCAGTGCAGTCTCCAAAACTGTGGTGCATAGCCTCCAAAACCGTCCACCATTACTTTTTCACTATACATGTTCTGATCTCAGAGTGTTTTGGACTAAATAGCTTCCTTTTTATAATTTGCTTTAAACATATTTTCTGATATATATATATATGAGTGTTTTTAAATATTTTGACGTTCTTTTTCAATATTGAACACTTTTGCAATTAATTTGCGTTGTTGAAAATAATGAAAATATCACAAGCTGTCCACCTTTTCATTCTCAATATACTCTGATCTTAGCGTGTTTTGGACTAAATAAATTCATCTTATATTTCTGCTATAATTATTTCTTGGCGTATATGAGTATTTTTGAGTATTTTTAAGCAAATCGACCCACACTTTTTATGTAAAAAACATGTTTAAAATAAATTCCGCAAAGTGTAAATTACAAAAAGAAAAAAAAAATATTTGCGGTTTCCACCTATATATAATCAATATATGCTTTTTTGCGTAACAAACATGTTTATCAAATAAAAAACACATCACTAAACAAAAATTATTTGTATATTGTTTGATATACATTGAATATGCAATGTTGTCAATAATTCATAAAAATATCTTTAAATTGGCCTTTATAAATGTCATGAAGGAAGTTTTTTACAGTTGACTTTCTTATAAAAAAAATCTAAACAAAATTAAAAAAAAAAATAGTTTAGTTGATGTTTTTTTTATTAACTTTTTTATCAATAATGTAAATTACAAAAAGAAAAAATATATATTTGAGGTTTCCACCTATATATCATCAATATATGCTTTTTTGCGAAACAAACATTATTAAACAAAAAACACATCACTAAACAAAAATTATTTGTATATTGTTTGATATACATTGAATATGCAATGTTGTCAATAATTCATAAAAATATCCTTAAATTGGCCTTTATAAATTTCATGAAGGAAGTTTTTTACAGTTGACTTTCTTATAAAAAAATCTAAACAAAATTTAAAAAAAAAAATAGTTTAGTTAATGTTTTTTTAATTAACTTTTTTATCAATAAAAATTACAGTCAAATAAAAATTAAGAAAATAAACATTTTAAGCCAATAAATTAAAAAAAAAGCAACTTAGCTTTAGTTTAACTTTATTGAGATTCATAACTTTTACAAAATTCATTTCGACAAATTGTTTTTCCTTGTGTTTTTTACTTACTTTGTTTTTTATTATTATTATGTATACTAAGACAGCAGTTTTAGCTATCGTAAATTGTATTGCAAGAACATTTTCCATTCTACAGTATGGCATTATAATCTCAGTGGGTCGAAATACGATCGAAACATTTATATCATATATTAAAATAATATATTACTATTTAAAAAATATATTCGTAAAAAAGCGAAATAAGAAAAAGATTATTGCTTAAGTAATATAAAGTACATAAAATAGTTTATATTACCTTGAACATGCTTTACGTTTCAATGCACGCGCGGGAGATTTCTAAAAAGGAAAAAAAGACACTCGTTAAAGTATTTATGCTTTTCTTGTGGGAATAAGACTCCGATAATTCGATTCAAGAAAAGTAAGATTAATATGAAATACGAAGATAAATGTTTCCAGAATTACTAATCTCAATAGTTTCTTTCCGAATGTTGATATATAATTAACCCCCTCGAGACTATGGAAAATGAGTTATGGTTTAAGCCCTTAACGGTTTTATTTTTTGAAAAAACTTTTAAACGCATTTACAATATATTCTGACTCAGTTTTAGAGAAAAAAGTAATGTAATATTTAAGAAATAACTAAACTACAAAAAACTAATCGAAATCAATAATTATCTTAGTGTATAAATATAAACGTATTTTTTCATTAAAACAAACTTTGGTTAATGTGTTTTATGTAATTGCAGTACGCACAAATGCTTTAGATTTGGCGTCAAATCAACAGAAAGAATGTTCTAAACTAAACAAAACAAAATGTAAATATATTAGCGTATCTTAACTCCAAAAATAGTGGCAATTACTTTGTACCAGAGAAGTGAGGCCAAAAACCACATAAAAATATACCAAAAATGGTGGCACTTACTTTACATCAGAGTGGAGATGTGGAAAACCACAGATAAATATTGGTTCTTGTTATTTCACTACATCAAGAACATAAGACAGCACCTGGTATAACCAAACACCAAAACATTTCTTTTACGCTAGTTGTAAAGTAGTTAGGTGTAAAATACACCGTGAAAAAATTTTCTATAAAAAGTACCTGCACTCAGGGTGCAGGTACTTTTTACCGCAGCATCAATTTTTACAGGAACATGTTACGAAATAAAAAAAAAATATATCTGAAATTTTTAGAGTAATATTGTCTCAACATACAAAACTCAAATAAATTTAGGGGAGTAAATAGTTTCTATGCCATGCTGTGAGATATGATGATAAAATCATCAAATTTTACCTCATTTACGAATATTTAACACACATTATAAGTCATTATTACTATTTTTAATTTTACCAAAATTATTACCAAGTCACTTTGGTTGAAATTACCGTGCTTCTTAGTGTCCCCATTTGGTGTTCTCATACAAGGTAAATTTTACTATATTGATGTACTTTTTGAAATGTTTGTTGTCTGAAATTTTTAGAGTAATATTAACTCAACATACAAAACTCAAATAAATTTAGGGGAGTAAATAGTTTTTATGCCATGCTGTGAGATATGATGATAAAATCACCAAATTTTACCTCATTTACGAATATTTAACACACATTATAAGTCATTATTACTATTTTCAATTTTACCAAAATTATTACCAAGTCACTTTGGTCGAAATTACCGTGCTTCTTAGTGTCCCCATTTGGTGTTCTCATACAAGGTAAATTTTACTATATTGATGTACTTTTTGAAATATTTGTTGTCTGAAATTTTTAGAGTAATATTAACTCAACATACAAAACTCAAATAAATTTAGGGGAGTAAATAGTTTTTATGCCATGCTGTGAGATATGTTGATAAAATCACCAAATTTTACCTCATTTACGAATATTTAACACACATTATAAGTCATTATTACTATTTTTAATTTTACCAAAATTATTACCAAGTCACTTTGGTCGAAATTACCGTGCTTGTTAGTGTCCCCATTTGGTGTTCTCATACAAGGTAAATTTTACTATACTGATGTACTTTTTGAAATATTTGTTGTCTGAAATTTTTAGAGTAATATTAACTCAACATACAAAACTCAAATAAATTTAGGGGAGTAAATAGTTTTTATGCCATGCTGTGAGATATGATGATAAAATCACCAAATTTTACCTCATTTACGAATATTTAACACACATTATAAGTCATTATTACTATTTTTAATTTTACCAAAATTATTACCAAGTCACTTTGGTCGAAATTACCGTGCTTCTTAGTGTCCCCATTTGGTGTTCTCATACAAGGTAAATTTTACTATATTGATGTACTTTTTGAAATATTTGTTGTCTGAAATTTTTAGAGTAATATTAACTCAACATACAAAACTCAAATAAATTTAGGGGAGTAAATAGTTTTTATGCCATGCTGTGAGATATGATGATAAAATCACCAAATTTTACCTCATTTACGAATATTTAACACACATTATAAGTCATTATTACTATTTTTAATTTTACCAAAATTATTACCAAGTCACTTTGGTCGAAATTACCGTGCTTCTTAGTGTCCCCATTTGGTGTTCTCATACAAGGTAAATTTTACTATATTGATGTACTTTTTGAAATATTTGTTGTCTGAAATTTTTAGAGTAATATTAACTCAACATACAAAACTCAAATAAATTTAGGGGAGTAAATAGTTTTTATGCCATGCTGTGAGATATGTTGATAAAATCACCAAATTTTACCTCATTTACGAATATTTAACAAACATTATAAGTCATTATTACTATTTTTAATTTTACCAAAATTATTTCCAAGTCACTTTGGTCGAAATTACCGAGCTTCTTAGTGTCCCCATTTGGTGTTCTCATACAAGGTAAAATTTTACTATATTGATGTACTTTTTGAAATATTTGTTGTCTGAAATTTTTAGAGTAATATTAACTCAACATACAAAACTCAAATAAATTTAGGGGAGTAAATAGTTTTTATGCCATGCTGTGAGATATGATGATAAAATCACCAAATTTTACCTCCTTTACGAATATTTAACACACATTATAAGTCATTATTACTATTTTTAATTTTACTAAAATTATTACCAAGTCACTTTGATCGAAATTACCGTGCTTCTTAGTGTCCCCATTTGGTGTTCTCATACAAGGTAAATTTTACTATATTGATGTACTTTTTGAAATATTTGTTGTCTGAAATTTTTAGAGTAATATTAACTCAACATACAAAACTCAAATAAATTTAGGGGAGTAAATAGTTTTTATGCCATGCTGTGAGATATGATGATAAAATCACCAAATTCTACCTCATTTACGAATATTTAACTCACATTATAAGTCATTATTACTATTTTTAATTTTACCAAAATTATTACCAAGTCACTTTGGTCGAAATTACCGTTTCTCTTAGTGTCTCCATTTGGTGTTCTCATACAAGGTAAATTTTACTTTATTGATGTACTTTTTGAAATATTTGTTGTCTGATATCGATTATATTTGAAATATTTGATATCGATTGTTGATCAGATTATTTAATAATAAATTGTCACTCTCATGAGCAACAGAAGTAGTTCGAGTCCCAGAGTTAAAACCACAATATTTCATTCAGTCCTTTCAACGTATGACGAGTACTGACAATTTGCACTCATAATTTGTGACCCTGGACTATCAGAGTACGATACTCTCATCCACGCATAGATGGACGCTCTAAAAAATGCTAATATTTCCCATCTTTTGCGATAGGAGAAACGACCAGATAAACTAATTAATCTAAATTCCACGGTTCATTTGATAAAATACAACTCAACCATAACCTAACTCTAACCATCACCTAACGAAAAGCATAGATTCACTTTTCAGTTAAATTTCGTTTTTAAGATATTTAAACCATGCTTTCTGTAAATGGTTAACAAACCGTATATTTTTGTATAACTGGTTTTTTAACCATACTAATAGTAAACGCTCTCAAAACCCTAAGTTTAAAAATGTCCTTTGCCGTAAACTTTACGGTTGATTGATGTACAGATTACCGCCGGTTATTTTACCGTGATTTTTGTATGAAAATTCTAACAGTTTTATTTATGTTTATAAATTTATTTATTTCGATTTATTCGATTTTTATCTGTATTATGTTTTATATTTATATTATATTTTATTTATGTAGAACATTGCAATTGACTATTTTTTCGTACAAATAATATATACAGAAAAAAGAAAAAAATATGTATATATTACTTAAAATGTTTAAAAAGTAACAAGATATTGAGCAGTACATTTATTTAATTTACTTTTGATGAATAATTTGTTTTATGAAACTGGTTCGCATGAAAGTAAATTATACGTTTCTGACAAAATTTTTTCTTTAATTCCTTTCATTTTTGATCAAAGAAGATATTTTATTATGGAAAAGAGAAGAAAAGTTGTTGCAACCTAAAACTCATTATGATAAAATTAAATAAACTTTTGTCTCAAAGCATATTATTATGAAACAAAGTCTTACATAATAGGAAATTCCGTGAGATCTTCTCCAGGTTCCTCATTATTTTTATAGTATAAAGTTTAAAAAAAAAAAAAACAATTTTGTTTATTTTAGTCAATAAAATGTAATAATTTTCATGAATATTTCCCAAAATGCTATCATACAAATAGTTTCAAAACATTTCTGAACAGTGAACAGAGAGTTATTAATCTAACAGTAATAAAAAAATTTGTTTTGAAATTCAATTAAATATAAGTACACTTTTCTTTGTTTACTACAGTCATATAAATAATTATCAATGCTACCACACGCGTTCTATTTAAATTAAAAAAAATATTTAGAACTACAACGCATTTCCTCTAAGTATATTAAGTTTCATAAAAATTCGAAATTAGTAAAAATTTCTCTATTCATAGCAATTATCTCAATGTAAAATAACCTGAAAAGTATGAATACGTTTTTTTTTTCCATTTTTAAATTAAAATTTACTTTTTGGATAGGCTTAAGAATCTCTGATTACATGTCGGAGTTATAGGATTTCTTTCGTATAATTAAAATTGTTTACTTTTGAAAACAAAATCCCATCAATGAGATATTATATCTTCTGAAAACTTTCTATTCATTATTATTTATTTATTTATTTATTTTTCTTTGATTAAGGAAACTTCAGCATTCTTAAAAATGGAAATGATAGTTCTTGAATGTTGAAATGAAGTTATTTTAAAAATATTAAAACCTTTCTTAGAATAAATATGATTAATTCAACAAAAAAGGAAAATGTTTTAAATGTTTGCCTATCTTGCAGTTTAATGAAGCACATAGTTAATGAAGCGTTTTAATAGTGAAATAGAGATTAATACAAATATTTACAGAATTGCAAAACATACAGGATAATCATAGTATCATTCTGATTAAGATAAAATTGTTAATTATACATATAAACAGGAATGAAATTTAATTATTTTATTATTATATTGCAATAAATACCAAGTCTAAGTTTATCGTAAATTTTAAATTACACACTAACATACAAATTACATAATCGTTAAAAAGTTTATAAAAAACATATTTTCTTGCAAAGACAAAGTGGAAAATAAAATAGTGCATCCTAAAAGTGCTTTTGACCTATGGTTAGAGTTTTTATGAACTACAAAACAATTTTCATTGTTTTAGGGGTAAACATGCCAATTGAGTTTAAGATAGCTTTCGACAACATAAGTTACGAAATTAAGCGTAAAAACGTACATAAAAAATTACTTTCGTTGAATATACATTGTTTTTTCGATGGATTTAAACTTATTGCGGATTATCAACTAATAATAATAAGAAATATCTATGAAAACAATATTTTATTTCTAAGATAACGTAACGTACAGTATTCCAAAAAACAAAACGTATCTTATTCTTATAAACAAAGATAAACGTTGTTCAAACTTCAGTTATTCCGCAGTTTGCTTATGCGTACCGCAACATCCTACGTTGGTTGTTCAAACTTCAGTTATTCCGCAGTTTGCTTATGCGTACCGCAACAAAACTTATGTCAGGGATTCTATTTACTACTGTAAGGGTTTATATGTTATTTGCAACTTTAATTAACCATTATGTAATAGTAAATCATAAGAGTATTAAAAAAGGGTTCTAAATGTACAACAATGAGTTTAGGCGTAAGCATCGGATACGTTAAGAATTTAAAGCATTCGATATGTCGCTACGAAGTAAAACACTAAAACTTTATCTGAATAATTTTATTCTTCTTACTATGGAATTGAACCTTTGCTAAAGTTTCTGTTTATTACTGTTTGGGATTTTATGTACTAATTGATCCTTTAGTATTAGTAAATAAATAGAAACCAAAAGACACAAAAACCTCTTTTTTATGTTGCAGCATTTTTGTACATAAAATGCCTGTGCATTGTTAGAGTAATATGCATAGTACACCAGTACCATTAATACGTAAAACAAAGCTTTTACGAACTATAATGCAATAATCCTGGTTATTGATGTCAGCATAAGATATATTTGATAACTGTTGCATCCGAATTGATAAGTTGGAAAATTAAAAAAAAAAAAAAAAATTACTTTCTCCTGGCAAACATATATGTTTTTTATTGGACTTGGATCTTTGGCCTACAATTTATGCGGAACAGCAATACTCACGAAGTTATGACCTGATTCATTTCGAGAAGTAACTAGTAAAACTCGTGAGACACTGAGTGTGGTTTTTTACTTTTCGTTTATTTTATCGCATGTCTGAAATTATTTGTGTGAATTTAAAAATTATTAGCTCCTGTTTCTCAAAACACTAAATAATGGAATAAAACACTCTAAAATCGTAGATAAATATTTACTTGATAAATGTATGGTTGTCAATTCTGTAAACAAAGTCTAAAACAAAACATGCAATCAAGATGCTTACATAAATTTTTATTGCTTACAACATAGATTCTACACCTTTTTAACGTTGCCGCCCCCTTTAGGAGCAAAAAACATTTCAACGCCCGCCTTTCTGAAAACCCAGTTATTTAGAGCATGGCGACGGAGCGAGGTGTGCTGAATTACAAGAGACAACATTAAGCAATTTTTTTAAAAGTTAAATTTGTTTGGTTTTTTTTTTTTTTAAAGTGTACATTAACTCAATACTTTTCTTACAGCATACGCAATCACTGTATATTTGTTATAAATTTAAATAAATATGGTAATGAAAAAAATACATCAAAGAAACCTATGCTTAAAAAGAATCCTTAATTCTTAACTAGATAATTAAAAAATAATTTTTTTACACTAAAAAGTAGTATCAACGAAACATTAGTTTCTTAACGTTCGGTTCAATAATTTTAGTGAGGTGAAGACGGAAGTCCCCTCGTTTGCACAATTTTGAGTTAATTTCTCTTTTTTTGTGACAAGATCCGTAACAGCACTGAATCCACGTTCGACAAGGTAGGAGGAAAGGAAGGCATTTAAAATATTTTAACGATAGTCCGCAGTCCAGGTAAAAGCGACTGATGTTACCTTCAAGCCAAAATTCTGTGAGATGATCATCACTTCAAAGTTTCATTAGTTGAAAGTTCGACCAATACCTCATAAATCTGAACCTCTGCTGTTTCAATATTCACAAAAGGGTTTATAACCCAATAACTCATTGAAGGACTTCCAGGGAACAAAGCATCTTTAAAACGGTTAGAAAAGTCCCCGTGTAAAGAGTCAAGGTGTTGACAATATTCTTGTGCAACAAAAATTCTACTTCCACAAAATGAGTTTTTTCAGAACGGCAGAAATGACTGAGTTTGTAGGAATCAAATTGAGCTCGTCGCCTTGAAGTTGCAAATGAATGCGAATAAATTTTACAAATAAATCCGCCAAAGTTCTCTTAAATTCTACCAACCTGTCTCTCAAAGCTACATCTTTGTTTTATAGGAACTCAAGCACAGAGTCGAAAAGATTCCAAAACCAAGTCAGACAGGCGCCTTTGGAAAGCCAGAGAATCTCGGTGTGTAGTAGCAAGCGATTGAATTATTCATCATACCCAGCTGTCTGAATAATCAATCGTTGAGAGCATTTCTGTGAAATTTTGTTCATAGCAAATATGACATATTGCTATAACTGATGCAAAAGGTCACTGAGATTTTTTCCTACTAAATGCTGTCTGTGAATCACGCAGTGAACGGCTAAAATATATCTGGTATTTCCCTCTACAAACGGGAAATAAACCCACGATGTCGACCCACCATTGCAGGAGCTCCATTAGTGGCAATCGACGTAATATTCGCAAGAGGAATGTTTTTCTCTGTAAAATAATCTTGGACAGTATTAAAAATAGATTTATCTTTGGTATCTACAATAAAGCTTCTTGTAAAAAGCATCTCTTGAGTATTTTTTCCCACCTTTGCAAACCGGACCTACGCTTACAGTAAAGCCTACATAACATGGCAAGGTTGATTCATCAACTTGAAGGGAAAATTCGTTGGATGTCAAAAGCTTGCATAAAGAAACTTTAATGTCTTCACCCATCTCACCATTTCGTCCCCTGTATCGCTGTTTAATGGGATATTTTGATTACATAGGATGTGGCTGGATGGTTACACTGGATGTAAAACTGTTTCTAAAACTTCCTTGACAATCGGTAGTATCAACTCTGCGCCAATGGTATGAGCTTTCCTAAAATTAGCAATAAATTTTGATATATTATAAGAAGCTATCAAACCATCGTCGCCTTTTTGTGATGAGGTTGCTAGCAACCCTGAGACAGAAAGCGCCTTCGAAAACTTGTCTTTGATGTTCGTAAAAAATAACAAATCTTTATTTTGTTTGCCAGGATGTGTTTTTTGCAAATGATCCTGCTAACGGAAAGATTTCATTGTCTCATTAGGTAAAACTTTGTTACAAAATAAACACATGGGCAGTTGAGAGTTCAACAGCGATTAAACAAATTCAAACTTCAAATACGCATCATCACGGTATTAACGACATTTCTTTTTGTTAACCGACATTGTGGGTGGCAGCAAAATACAAAGGATGAAAGAAAATCAACTATTTCTCCAAATTATTAAATAGTTTATTGTAAAGAACTAATTCGCGCATATTCCTGGCCAAATAAACAATGAGATTGAATCTAAACTGGGGAAAAAACTGTAAAGAAGGTAACGAAATTCATAATAAGAAACATGGGTCAAATCAAACATTCATACCGAAAGCTCATGCACTTCGACTTCCACCAAATGGCTTGAATGAATCAGAGGTAAAAACTACTGATTCATGCGCTGCGCTACGCTGGTTCGGATCGGAGAATAGGTGTTGTAAAAGTTCGTTTTAATGGTGGTACAAAATATCGGATAATCTTAATTTATTATATTAAATTATTCTTTATTTCTTTAACATTAATTTTTGATAAATTGTATTTATTAAATAAATTTAATTTAATAATTTAATTTGTAAGTTTTAAAATTAAATTTGAATGACAAAACATACCCAACGCCCACCTAGTGCCCAAAACAAGTTCACCGCCCCTCAGCATACCCCCAACGCTCCCAGGGGTGCGGTATCACCCCCGTTGAGAAACAATGGCTTACAGCATAGAGCAATTTACTGAATAAAATACGACGTGTATAAAATTAAGGTTTAAATTGCAGTGATGTTATAAAAATATATACAAAAAAACTACTATAAACATGGTCAAAAACAAAATATGTGATCGAGTTGCTTATATAAACTTTTTATTGCTTACCGCATTGCGTTTAATAATTGAATAATATACGACGTATATAAAAGTTAAGTTTAAACAGTGAAGTCACGTAAATATACAAAATATAACATAAATATATACAACATAACTACTATAAACTTAGATAGCTAACATTCATAAACTAATTAAAATTTGCATAAACTTCTTTATCTTCAGCTTTCATCTGATTTTTCTATCCTCTGAGAATGCTAGATATAAAAGAAACTATCTTTTAATAACACACAAAGAAAAAAAAAATTCTTGCAAATTTATTTTGCTGTCTCGTAATGACAATTCAGGAGCAAAAACACAACTCTGGTAATGAAATATAAAATACTCGGTTTTTTAAACCATTCATATGGTAAATTTTCCGTTCATGTATTTACGGTTAACTAGAAATTCTGTCAACAAAATTATAATTCTAATTACCATTTTTTTTTAAAAAAAAGTACAAAGTAGAAAGATTTTTATGCTTTATGCTCTAAGATATCATGACAAAATCACCAAATTTTACCACATTTACCAAATATTATAAAACCATATTTTAGTGTGTGTTAATTTTACGATAATCATTTTCAAACCACTTCATTAAAAACTACAGAGCGTTTTGGTATTCCCATAGAGTCACAAATACGGTAAATTTTACCATACTCTGGTAGTTTTGACTTTAATTTTTTCTCAGTGTATATAGAGGGAAAATAATGATAATTTTAACCAATGAGATTTTTTTTTATAGTTCAAATGCTGAATTTTGCCTGTTGTCGGCTAATACTGTCTCAGTTCCTTTTTAGGATCGTTTGCAGTAGTTTTTAATTCACAATATTCGTTCTCCTAAACATGGACGATACAATATTTATTTTATCTTAAATTTAAATGTTATCGAATCTTTTTGTTATGTTTTCTTTTCATGATATATAGAGGATTAACAGTAATACTTATTTTAAAAACGAAATTGTGTTTACCATATATAATAAAACATAATTTTTAATGCTGAATTTTGCCTGTTAGATGCTTTATCATAGGGTTTAGTCGCAATAGTTCTTTATTAATATCTTCATTTTATTAAGATATAAATGATACAATGTTTGTGTTATCTAAAACTTAAAAAATCTAAAGATTAATCTAAAATTCATTTCCAAGGGGAAAAAAAAACGCAGTGAGACAACTTTCGTAAAGGTTAACATAACTCTAAAGCATACAAATTTAATAAAGTAGTTTTTCTAAAATATTTACTTTAATGAATTGCCAATGAATAAAACTTTGAAACTTCAAGTAGACTGTAAGTACTCGTATAATAAAGAATTGCTTAATAAAAAGATAAAATTCTTTTCTACTTGAATATGACGTTTAATAATTTGGAAAGTGATATAAAAGATGGCGCATAAAAAAAGTATATTAAAGTGCTCGTTTAATAAGTTGAAAAGTCATTTATTAGAGACTTTAACTGTCTAGTCAACTTATGAAAGGTGACTTTTTATCGGGGAAAAGTTTCTCGGGAGAAAAAAAAATTGTGCAATGAAGAAGAAATAAGATTCTTTGACATTTAAAGGTGAGGCAGATCGCGGATCATCTTGCTGTCAGTATCTTTGAAATGTTCAATTTAAAAATGTCTTGAAGTGGTTTTCGACTGTTATAATACATTATATATATCAAAGATTGCTTTATTATGATTTTAACAGATATTTTACGATGTTAAATTTATTTAACGTTCAATATTAGTGATTTAAATTAACCTTTGAAGTAAAATTGAAATAATAATGATAACAAAGAAGGAAATTCTTCTTAAAAAAGTATGTATATAATTTTATTTATTCTAAAAAATGTTGCACAAAATAAGGTAAACGATGCGAAAAAGTAACATTATTTTTTATAGTTTTAGTCTGATTTCATAGTTAGTAGAAAAAGGAACGTGCAATGAAAAGGAAATGAGATTCTCTGACGTTTTGAGGTGAGGCAGATAGCGGATCATCTTGCTGTCAGTATCCTTGAAATTTTCAATTTAGAAACGTCTAGAAGTGGTTTTTCGACTGTTATAACACATTATAAATATCAAAGGGTATATTAGTATTATGGTTTTAAGAGATATTTTATGATGTTAAATTCATCTAATATTTAATATTAGTGATTTAAATTAACGTTAGAAGTAAATAATAAAGAAAGAAACTCTGTAAAAATATCTGTATTTTTTATTTTGAAAAATGTTGTGCAAAATAAGGTAAATGATGCTAAAAAGTAACATAATATTTTAATAGATTAAGTTTGATTTAATAGATGTTTAATTTGTTTTTAATTTAAGAACAATGATTTATATTCAAAGTAAAAAAGAAAATAATAATAATAATAACAGTAACATTTTTTTTATTTTTTTTTATTTCCTATAGTGCGTTCTCCAGAAGTGGTATCTACTCCTTCAGGACCACCACAATCTGTATTTTTTATTTTGAAAAATGTTGTGCAAAATAAGGTAAATGATGCTAAAAAGTAACATAATATTTTAATAGATTAAGTTTGATTTAATAGATGTTTAATTTGTTTTTAATTTAAGAACAATGATTTATATTCAAAGTAAAAAAGAAAATAATAATAATAATAACAGTAACATTTTTTTAAATTTATTTTTATTTCCTATAGTGCATTCTCCAGAAATGGTATCTACTCCTTCAGGACCACCACAATCTGTATTTTTTACTTTGAAAAATGTTGTGCAAAATAAGGTAAATGATGCTAAAAAGTAACATAATATTTTAATAGATTAAGTTTGATTTAATAGATTTTTTAATTTGTTTTTAATTTAAGAAAAATGATTTATATTCAAAGTAAAAAAGAAAATAATAATAATAATAACAGTAACATTTTTTTTAATTTTTTTTTATTTCTTATAGTGCGTTCTCCAAGAGTGGTATCTACTCCTTGAGGACCACCACAATGGGTGAGATACCGTTGGCCATGTTAATTTGGACGTGTCTAGTTTCTGCCACACTAGATGGCAGCACCGAGACTCTATTTGGATGCTAAAGTGATGACAGTAACATTAAATAAATAATCTCCAAGAAACTGAAGTGGTGAGATATTACCTGATTAAAAACATCTTTGCTTCAAAAATTTATAGGCGTTATGTTTCAAGCGCTCAAAAATAGGCGCCAATTATCAAGACTTGAAAGAGGTGAAGGCAACTTTTTGTTTTATATTTCGAATCAGTTTTGTTTCTTCTCATTCATGTCTGACATGTCTTAAAAATGGACGCCTATTTTTAAGCGCTTGAAACAAGTCGACTGTACATATTTTACCCTTTTACATATTTTACCCTTTTACATATTTTGTAGCGAATGAAGTTTTTAATCAAATAATAAGAGTAACAGTTATTAAAAAATGTGTTGACAAATGACGTTAAATATTTTGCCAACCGAAATCTACAATCGTGAAATTTTTTTTTTTATGGAATCAAGAATAAACTTTTGGATTTTGATATTTAAAGAAAGGAAAAATTTATAGAAGTATAAAAAATTCAGGAATATGAACAGCAACTACAGATGGAAAACGATGATAAAAAGAACGAGCCGTAAGTTTTTTTTTTTAAATATTTTATTTTCTAATCGGAATGGAAATGCTGACTCAATTCTGAGTTTACGACTACTAATGTTCAACTCCATAGCCTTGTAATTTTGAACTCAATTCAGAAGGCAAAGGAACTCCTGAATCAAGCATTGGGAGAAATCTGCCTTCACGGAGGACTTTTTGATGGAGTTAACCTGCATTTGCGTTACAAGGAAAGGAAAATCATGAAAATCTCCCACGGTTAGTTCAGCCGCAAAGGGATACTAAACCCTGATTCGTCTACCAATGAGAATATATATTTCGTAGTACTGTTGTGGGTGTGAGCCAAGAGCAGAACTTGTGTCAACCAGTCACCGCTGGTAATCGAACCTGTGTCACTTCAGTGAGAGGCAAAGGCTTTAACCCTATGAGCTACCGGGGCTCTGAACCCACTTTCGGATAATGAACTTAAAGTGTATCTTTTTTCAGAGTTAGAAACCATTATCATACAATGCCCATTCTTATTTGCAGTCTGTGACCGAACCAGATTAGTTCAAAATGATTTCGGTCTGATTTACAAGTAGATAATTGTCCGGTCCTTGCGCTTTTGCGCTAGATACTATGATCAGACTAGATTCGTTCTTCACGCTGACTTAATTACACAAGTTTCTAAGATGTAATTTCTTCAAACAAGGTTTATATCAGTAACATAATTGATAAAAAAAAAAGAGTAAGGGTAACTTGATCCAAAAAAAAGAAGAAGAAAAAGAAAAGCCTTGGAGTGGCTAGAAGTATTCCGGATCTTAACTCCATAGTTGTTCTATGATCACTATAGGTATGGGTATCTCTGTATGTGTAGGTGCAATAAAAAAAAAGAGTTAACTTGTTTAAGGTCCTAAGTTGTTCTTTAGTTGTAATAGGGATGGAGGAATTGTCAGAATGCAGAAATCTAGTTAAATTTGTATCAACACGAGTAAAACTGGTTCCGAAATTGATGTGAGGGCATATAAAAATTTGGTAAAGTTAGCATTTAATAAAAATACTCGTTATCGTATGAGTATAAATGAAGTTTTTTCTGCTTATTTCATTTCATATATGAAGAATAAATATTATTTTGTAAAAACGATTAAAACAAAATAAGAAAAAAATCCAGTTTTTAAAATATAATGTTCAAAGAAAAAATCAATTTTAATACAACATTAAAATGAATGGTTCCAAAAAATTTCAAAAAAGTCCATTGATCTCATTGAAAAAGAATCTGGATAACAATGAATGCTTAGTGATCATGCTGGTAAAAGATTCCAACTATAAAATGCAAGAGAAATGATATCTTTGTGGAACTCATTCTCTGCTCTTAGTATATCATATCTTTTGTGATATATTTTTTCTCTTCTTTTTACATAATAGAAATAATTTGTTTATGAAACTTCGTTTACATGTTGCGTTTGGTGGCTTATAAAAAGTATTTTTACATTTTATTTAAAAATACACTTGATCCCTGTTCTTCAAATAAGATTTTATTGAAAATGCAATTATTTTCAAAATTATTACAATTAAATAAATTTTTAGTGGTTCATTTTCAATTTAATCTAAGTTGGTTTTAAAAATATCTCAAAAGGCTCTTGCTATTAAAAACTTTATCAAATAAGGAGTTTTTTTTTCCTGATTGAGAAACAATTTCTAAACTTCTTACCTGGAGAATAAGTCTGCACAAGCTTTCCATATGCAATGTTTTAGACAATTTTTAAAGCCAATGAGTAAGTAAATATGCAATTTACTAAACAATTACTTTAACAAATACTAAACAATTACTTTTTATGATTAAGTTATTGGTTATTGGGATATTATTTTAATAATTAGTGAGAAACTCATACATTTTGAAGGTTAAGTATAGGTATTTGTCTAAAAAGAAAGATAAAAAGGTATGGGTAGTGGGTCTCTCAATCCCTCTCCGTGGTTTGTCGTATAAAGCCCTGTCACGCTATCAACCTGTCAATGTCCGATAAATCATTCATTAAGAAAATGAAAGTTAAAAGATCCGAGGAAAGAGATACAAGGAAAAAACAACTCTGATAAAATTATCTTTCTGTTTGGAAATGAGCTTTTTCATTAAAAAAAAAAAACATTATTTGGTTAAAATTCAATTAATTTTAAGCACTTAAGGTATGGCATATAACTTTTAATGCATTTTAAGCTATACTTAAATTAAAAAAATTACAATAGCAATTTTAAACATAGTATATATAATGTTAGGGTTGAAGTCGGACAGCATATTTAAACTTAGAAAACGTTCGAGGTTTCTGTTTCTATATCGTTTCGAATGATGATTCGATTTGAGGGAATGATAATTCAATTACCACGTAATTTTAAATTACACCTTTTTTTAAAATTAACTTTGTTAAGAAAAGGAAGAAGTCGATAAATGCGTAAGAAAATGTTTTTAATTCAACCATGAATTTTCTTAAAAAAGAAATAAGTATTTCAATTAAAACTGTCCAGCAAACATTTTTAGTGAGATCAAACTTTTAAAACAAAAGAATAACATAAGTAATAATTTATTATCTTTGCTTTTTTTTGGAAGAAAAAAATATTCACTAGAAGCACGAAAACAAATTTTCCCGAAGGATTCATTAAATACGTTTCAGAGGTTCAGCTAATTAAAATTAATTAGAGTTATGACGATTGCAAAAACTTACGATTTTAAAATTATAAAAGTAAAAAGATGTGCTGTAGGATTTATTTTGCCTTCATTAAAAATATGGCTGAAATAAATAATGCAGTAGAAAATTAATTAAAAGAATAAAATAGTTTGTTTTTAATACTCTTTTTATGGCAAAATGTAATGTTGATGAAATTTAAAAATGAAGGATAATATCTAAAAAAAGTTTTTGAAATGTATGAGTTACTCTCAATAATTATCATAATGGTAAAATTTCGTGATAAATATTCATTAGATGTTTTTTAGGAATTAATTACTTTGCACTTGGATTTAATATTAATGTTTTTTATTTTAATAATATTCTAGTTAATTATTTTTTTTAATTAAAGAAATATTTAGTTAAGAAAAATAATCAGTATGACTTCGTATTTAAATTTAAGGTACATTTTTTTATTTTTTGACGTATTTAAAATGATTCACTGTTCATGATTTATAATATTGCATTCCACAGGAAGAGTTACTGGGTTAAAAAATTACAATATATCTTTTGAAATTATACAAATATTGTAATGGATAATTTGGTACAGTACTTTTTTAGTGCCTTTTTAGTGCTAGTATACTATAAACAATAGTTTTTTACACGTCTTTGGTATTTAAAGTTTTTTATAAAGTGAAAATATTGGAAAATACTAGTTAAGAAATATTACTTTTTTTAAGTTATTCTACAAATCTTCTTCGTTATTCCAATTAAATACTTAAAGACAATATTTTTACAGTGTCTTTGTATTATTACGTGGTTAGATCTTCTTATTAAATACAACATTTTGGAATTAATTGAATTTTTCCAAATTATTAGTACTTTGTATAAATACTTTTGAAAAAAATAATTATTATTTTTCACAAAAATATACTTTTACTGGACTAGAAATTTTTTTAAAAATATTTTATAGGTAAAGTAAATGGAGAGAAAAGACATAAGAAACAAAATGCGAAAGAAACACAATCTCACAGTAGGCTTAAACTATCTAGTGGATAAGTTGTGCATTTAAATTCACTGTTAGAATTTTCTCTGAAAAAATGGTTAAAAAACAATTCATTGAATGGTTATTTTACCATATTTAATCAAAACAGTCAAATAACCATAAATAAAATGGTAATGAAACTGCTAAGTTTGAGAAAAACTGTTTATTAACTGCTTTCACCTTAAAAAGTTAAAGCACCGACTAGAACCGCCTAATGAAGCTACTTAGTTCTTTGCAACTGTGTACATATCATAGCCGAGTGGGCTTATCTATCAATCTCTTGACCGGCAGAACTGGAGTTCGAGTCCTAGTGTTGACTCCACAATATTTTCTCCATTCTCTTCAACACATGAAGAATTTCTAGCGCCCAGCTCTGCCGATTACCTTATCTTATTTTTAATAATGCCCATTACCTTACAAAAAGCCGAGCTGTCTAGTCAAAAAAATTTTTTTTTTACGTTTTTGAAAAATGCAAGTTGTAAATGGTTGAAAAACCATAAAGGAAAAAAAAATGTTCTTTGCCGTAAAATTTACGGTTAATCGTATGAACAGGCAGCTGCCAGTTATTTTACCATAATTTTAGAATGAAAATTTTAACAGTGTTCATCTAAAAGAGTTTAAAAATGAATTCAAAATCGTTATTATAGTATTTTGATTTTTTAATTGTTATAGATTCAAAAATAGGACTACAGAGGCTTAATGGGAGTTAAAACGCTCAATTTTTTATTT
The DNA here is from genome assembly GCA_949128135.1 of Parasteatoda lunata. NCBI lineage: Eukaryota > Metazoa > Arthropoda > Arachnida > Araneae > Theridiidae > Parasteatoda > Parasteatoda lunata. The sequence goes on from OX421971.1 coordinate 49,459,163, forward strand.
ACTAAAAAAACTGAAATTATTTTTTCTTTCGCTTCTTGTTTAACTCCATTGCAAAGCAACTTACTGTTTTTTTTTAAAAAAAAATGTATAACAACTGTTTTAATACCAATTCTAAACTAATTTTTAAAAAAAAAAAATAAGAATGTTTTTAGATTATTGTTTAAATTAAATAATTTTCCTGTTGATACTTATTATTTGTCATTTTTCTTTTAAATTTTCATGCTTCATTAGATGATAGGGATTTTTAATAATAAGAAAATAAGATAACATCTCCATTATCTATTAAATAAATTATTATTCCAAGTTGTTAAAAATTAATTTTTATGATGAGTTAATATATGCACATGAAGTTGTTTAAGTTAAGCCATTACTTCTTAGCAACATTTAATTAAGGAAATTTACTGCTTAACATAAACTTATTATGTATATGAATACGTGAAAGACTAAGATCAAAGCAAATTTTACATTGGTGTAAATTAGTTTTAAACAAAATTTGTCTTTTTTTTTTAAATCTCTCATTGTGCTCAAAATGTAAGAATACCGAGGAGTTTAAAACTAAAAATAAACTTAATTAAGACATATTGGAAGCTAAAATATACCTAACTCCATCTTGCAAAAAAATAGTTCAATGGAAAAATTGTTTACTTAAACCAACTTCATATAAAGAATGTAGTTATTACAGTGTTTATTTATTTTCTGAAAAAAAAATTCTAGTCATAAAGGAGCTGAATTTAATTTAATTATATCCATTTTTGAAGTTATAGCAAAAGCTGTTTGCTATTAATTATGATTACTTAAAGACAGGAAGCATAAAAATATTATAATTATATTTTGCTAAACTGTATAATGTTTACTTTTTTTTAAATATATTTCTGAAATTTTATATGCTGATTACTTGTACAGTAAATGAAACTTCTGTTACTGTTTCTAAAAATTTATTTACGCATGAATTAGTAAATTATATTTGGTATATAAGGCGAGTATAAGTTTTTTTAAAAAAAATTACTTTCCTTATTTGCTTTAAATTTAGAAGAAAGTGAAAATATTGATTTTACTACACGAACAAACAAATTCTGGGAAATTAACTAATTGTATGGTAATGACATTTCTGGTAAAAACAAACAAACTTAACTCTGGATAAAAAACAAAATATACAGCATTTAAACTATTCACTATAATTTCCCCATTTATTTTCTAAAGGTTTACTAGAAATTCCAGTTTAGCTATTATTACCTCACATTTGTTAACAATACGAAACTAAAAAACAAATTTTAACTGAACATATGGTTTTTTTCTATTCTCTAAGGTATACCAAATTATCACATTTTATCACATATTATGAAACCATATTCTATTGTTAACTTTACGAAAATCATTAACAGATTGTTTCGGTAAAAAATACCGAGCTTTTTGGTGTTCCTATAGAGCCAGGAACACGGTAAGCATTACTATATTCTATTAGTTTTGACTATACTTTTTTTTCTTCTCAGAATAAAAAGAATTTTGTATATCTAAAGTAACTAAAATGAGCTTAGTTTAAAACAAACAAATATGAGAAGAATTCATATATTTTAATTTTATTTATTTTTAATATTAGTTTTGTTGAAACGTTAGTTATATTCAGATTTATTACAGAAATTATAATTGTAACTGCACAGTCACGTCATTTGAATACATAAATTATACAGTCATTTGACAAATTATGCAGTAATTTGATATATATTTTGTGATTTTAATACATAAATCTTCACAGAAAACAGGTTGCATTTTCGTTTCAACTAGGATTTTCTTCTACATACATCATATTATTCTATTGTTTTCAAATTTGTTTCCTTAATGGTATCTTAAGAATGTAACATTCTAGCAATTGTATGAGATTTATATTAGTTAAAAATATTTTACTTCCATTGAACAGTTTTATAAACTAATTTTCAGAAAATGAAAATAGAATAAAAATACTTCATGAAGACAAACTTTCTTTATTTCACTAAGATATAATTTCAAGGCGTAGAGTGTTAAATTTTGCTATGATGCCATTTATAATTTTAGGTCTTTTTTCAATGTAAAAATAACGCTTCTGTTGCTATTAGTTTCTTAGAAATCGTTAATGTTCTATGGTACACTGGGAAAAGTTCCGAATCATATTACGGTATAAAGTACCGGGTTTTTGAGTGCGTCATCCGTAAAATCTATTTTTACTGTTAAATATTATACCATAATTTTTACAGAGATATTTATTTAATTAGAGTGATTCAGTGATTGTATGGTAATTATTACTGTAAAAATTACAGTATATCAGATTTTTGTTCGGTATTATGTTCCGCTAAAAAGATAACTCCGGTAATTTTATGGTTAAAAATCCCAGTAACCTGTGCGCTGGAATTTTACCATTTATCGGAATTTTACCATTGTAGGTCTAGATATCATTTGACAACATCAATATTAAGCATTTTTTGGGGGCTGGATAAACGTGCGTGGGACGTTAAGTGCACTGCACGTTAGATAAAAAAATAAATTGTTGTGAAAATATTAGAAAAAATGAGAGACAGCAAGAACAAAATCCTAATCAGAGGTCTATTTTTTGTATTTCAAACATGGATGTTTGTAACAAGATAAAACATGCTAGTTTAGTGACAATGACATTAAGAGATAGTGCGCCTGCAACGCCAGAAAACATCTGATGAAAACACGGTTTTCGCGAAATTAATGAGAGAGTTGTGTATTAAAAAGAAAATTCCCTACACATTTGCCCAAAAGTGAAACTCCAGGTCAGGAAATGTCAACAATAAAGAAAAAAATAAGCAAAGTAAATTTCCTTGCAAATCAACGTGCAATAACTTTACCGCAACCACATGAAAAATGATTTGGTACAAAAATTACTTTTAAAAAGAAGAGGAGATACTTAGTAAATTGAGTTTTTTTTTATTTACTTCATCATGATCAAATTTTAAAACAAGATGTGTCACTGTAGCGTATTGTAATTTCTAACTGATAGAATTAAAAATTAAATGTTGTTCCCATCTGTTCACAAGAAACTTTTAACAAAAAATGTTTAAATGTTTGGTATCAAGAATTAAAATTAATAAAGACAATTGCAATTTTAATAATATTTATTTTAAAATCTTGTAAAAAACATTCTTAATAGGAGTGGTCGTTTAAAATTCATAATTCTCATTCATTGATTCTCGAAATATTAATTTTAAAAACATTTGAGGCTTCAGGAAAATTCAAATCATGAAATCAGGATGTATGTAAAGTTAGTTGGCATACATACATTCAAAATAAATAACTAAATATTCATTGGACTAGTAGAAAGGTTGCTAATTGAATTGATAATAGAGTATTGTGATATCACATATCTAACTGGAAATTTAATATTGAAATGGCTGCTTTCATGAAAGATTATACGAAACATATTATCACAGATATATGCATTATTCACCATCGTGTTATGGATATTGGATAATGCTCATGATACATGTACTTACACAGAATTTGTAACTGAATGTATTATATATACACTTTATCAATATACAATGGAAATGGAATTAAATGTCTATTCCCTTTTAAGCTTTCGGCTTTTGCTCCCGATATTATCCTGAAATTCCAATCACAATACTTTGAAAATTTTAGTCCCCATTTATACGGGAATGTGAAAAACCTATCCGTCTTTAAAATGACAGCATATAAATCATAATCTGATTAAATTTGAGCCGTATTTATTCCACTCATAAACTATTCATATTGGAATGTATATGATTTTACTTTTATCAAATTAATCATTTACTGTCGGGTTTAGAGCAAATTTCCTTTTAGACTAACGCAACATTCACTTCTCTCCAAAAGAAAACTTATTTAGAGTTTCTGCTGTTTTAAATTATTTTAAAGAAATGCATCGAATAAAATTTGCTTTATAAAGCTAAAAAGTAAAGGTTAAAGCTATTATATGCATTCAATAAGAGATTTCAAGTACATCCGAAATTGTAAAGAGCGTATACAAATTTATCTACTTAATTAAAATAGTTAAAAACTGAAGCAAGATAATATATATATATAACGTCGTTGCCCAGTGGAAGGATTAAAACAGGTCTTAGGCCGGGTAGGAGGGTACAAAGTTTATTTATTAATTATTAAACAGGAACAGTCATGGGAGTGTGTACGAAATGTTGCGCTCCTCGGTTATATGTTAGGGAAAATCTTGCAAAGTAAATCGGTAAAATGTTTCAATTTAGGGAAAGAGAGAAATCTTAGAAATTGCTATTGGTTAATTAAATAGATCACGCTAATCCCACGAAGCTTAAAGGGAGTAATGTCTTTATTTAAATTTATGCATAGTTGGGCCAAAAATAGATTTAGAAGCAGGATGTGGCTTTTTAAAAGTATGATAAAGTGTTAAAATTAGGAGTTGTTTTATAACGAAGAAACTAACATAAAAATATTAATAGAAGATTTTTATGTTACATCCCCCCTCGCCGATAAATTTTTAATTACAATCCAAAAAATTAAAAAATTCTCTCTTTGCAAAATCTTCCCTCTGATAGAAGCACAATTAAAATGAAAATGATCAAATTTGTAATATTAACAAAATATAAATGTTATATGAACTATAAAAAATACACATTTGTAGACACAGTAAAAAAAAATAATAACATAAACAGTTTGAGGAATAAAAAAAAGTTGTAGTAGCGCTACTTGCAAACTTTTGACTTCAGTTTTTTCAGTTCACAGTCTTTTGTTTGAAGATCATAAAAAAGTTGTTTCACCATAAGAAGTAATCCTCATAATAACACAATTTAAGTTAACTCTTAAATCATGATAAAAAATTATAAACATTTTTAAAAATGTCTAAGTGAATGTGTAAAACATAAAATACAAAAACAGTTCTACAGGAAAATTTCAATCTGAAATTATCTTCAGTGTTGTTTACCTTGTTTGAAAACAAAATAAAATAAAAATGACACGGTGGTTGTTACTCTGAAGTCCAAGACTTCAGTATTGACTTCATTTCACTTTATTTACCTTACATATTTGTCACTTAAATAGCAAAATATTTGAAAATTTTTTGCAGAATTTCCTAAAGTTGGGAATTTTTTTTATCATCTTGAATTAGCATAATTCTGTCAATATGATTTTGACAATGTTGTTCACCATTATCACTTTTAGTCTCAAGAACATTTGAAAATTCAAGATTATTTTCAGTTTTTCTATTTCAATGAAGTCTTATTTTTGTTTTATTTTTCTTTAAATTCACTTTGTTTACATTCTTGTTATTCTCATTTATTTATTTTATGTCCAAAATTTTTTTTTTTCACTTCTTCTTTCTCTATATTTATTTATACTTTTTCTTTGTTGGTATTTTTATTGCAATTATTAACCAGGATTTCAGGAAAAATGTATAAGGACAAATTGCTTTTTTAATCAGAAAAGGTGATCAATCTTCTCAGATTTTCCATTACAACCCGTTTAACACGATTAATCACTAATTGAAATCCAAAACAAGCTTTCAAATTTAATATGGTATTAAAGTAAATCAGTTTATAATATTTGACTGACTTAGCTGTTTTCCTTATTTGTAATAGGAAATGCAAGTTTGGTTAATTTGCAAATTACCATTTGTTTGTTTTCATTTATATCTTTCTTTCTTTTTAGACATAATTATTTTTTTTTTGTTTAAATATTTGTTGGGATAATATTTAAAGTACTATTTGTGTTGGCTTTAAATAGATAGATTTATTAGTCACAATCAGGTATTTGTCATGTTTAATGTTTTTATTTCTATTTTGAAAATATTTTGTGTGTATCCGGATACAATACATTGTAAGTTTATGTTTGGTCACTTTATCTCTATGCTGGAATTGACCCTCAGCAATAAGAAACTTTGTTTATGGAAATATTTTAATGGCATTTTTATCTCAACCCTAAACACCAGTAAAACAAAAATATAAATTCTACTAATCAATAATTCATGGAAAATGTAACACATAAAACAATAAATATGAAAATAATTTCTCGAAACATTTTTTACGCCAATCAAAACAATCAATTCACTGGGGAAAAAAATTACAAGAAAAAAAATTCTTTTTTAAAAAAAAAAAACAGTTTTTACGATCAATGTATAAAAAATACTTATTTCAATTGAAACATCAAGCATGAGAAAAAAAATTTAAAATCATAATCATTATTTCTGTTTATTTACACGAGTGCTTTTTATTTTTATTAATCAATAAAAATTAAAGAAATAAATGTTATACGAGTAAAACATAAAAATACTAAAGGATACGTAGTTAGATAAAGTTCGAATTAGTCCAAAAAGATATTTTGAAAATCACAACATCAGATGAAAGTTCATAATTTAGTTTCTTCGTTAAGAGGAATCATATTTCTTATTGAATGAGGCGGGGTGAAAACAAATTATCGATGATACAATCCAGAGCACCAGACGACAGGCATATCAGCTTTCAGAAAGACATTTTTAAAGGAAAGTGATGTGATTTCGAAAAACTTTTTAATTATCAGGAGTCCGATGCAGTTTTTCTTTTTAGACTAAGGAGGGTGAAAAATATTGAAGTTTGGCTCTCTTAGTGGAATCCACAGCTTTCCGAACATAGACAAAACATGCAGCATAAACAAAAGGAAAGTAGAGGATCTTTAAGACAAGTTTCACTGGGTGTAGCTATCATTTATATTAAAAAAAGTTCGATGATTGAATGATTTATTTTTTGTTGAAGATACTGGATGAATTATGAATTGCTATAAATCGAAGAAGAATTTGACTGATAACTTTTCAACTGTCCGTATGAATGATATATTCCATATTTTTGCTGTACTCTCTTCCGAAGTTGCATTATTTTCAAAATTATTGTAATGCGATATTACATATCTTTGATGTACCGTACCCCCTTCCCAACCGTTTAATCCTGGCGACTTATAACGTCGTTGCCGAGTGGAAGGATTAAAACAGGTCTTAGGCCGGGTAGGAGGGTACAAAGTTTATTTACTAATTATTAAACAGAAACAGTCATGGGAGTGTGTACGAAAAGTTGCGCTCCTCGGTTATATGTTAGGGAAAATCTTGCAAAGTAAATCCGTAAAATGTTTCAATTTAGGGAAAGAGAGAAATCTTAGAAATTGCTATTGGTTAATTAAATAGATCACGCTATTCCCACGAAGCTTAAAGGGAGTAATGTCTTTATTTAAATTTATGCATAGTTGGGCCAAAAATAGATTTAGAAACAGGATGTGGCTTTTTAAAAGTATGATAAAGTGTTAAAATTAGGAGTTGTTTTATAACGAAGAAACTAACATAAAAAGATTAATAGAAGCTTTTTATGTTACATATATATATATCTTGCATCAGTTCTTAACTATTCTGTTCTGAATATATATTATATATATATATATATATATATATATATATATATATATATTCAGAACAGAAAAAATATAAAAAATAGTAATTTTTTTAATTAAAAAATTAATTTTCAAACTTTAAATAAAATTTACTAATTCTTAATTTTAGAATATTTCTCTTTTCCTTAATTATTTTTTGTTTCTTTATTGTGTTATATCCAATGTTATATATTATAAGAAGTATTGCATATAAGCTCTATATATTGCATATTTATATAATGTGGTGTAAAATCTATACTTCGGAAAACGTTCAAAGAATTTTATCAAGATATTATTATAGCTCTGTGGCAAAAGTTTTCTTCTTATAGGTTTTGCAGATGGAAAAGGAAATTTAAAGTTGCGTAAGGCTGTTAAAAAGAAGTTGAAGTTCAATATTGGGAGGCTGTCACATTTTTCAGATATTCGATTTAGGTTTCTTACAAATGTACTTCGAAAACTCAATATATCTCGATGTACGATGGCCTTCTTTAAAACATGTAGTTTCGCAATCTTTAGAATCTTTTACGAAGCCATTATGTAGTTTTGTAACGGAAATAACTGCATTAATAAGAAAGATCTAGTCTCGGAAGTATGATCATTAGACTGTATTGGGGAAAAGATGATTCGTTATTTGTTTCATCTTTATTCTCGATCTGTTTTATCTGTAGTTTTGCTAATTAGCGAAAAGAAAGTTTGTGATTTAACAAAAAAATTTTTTTTTCAATTTTATTTGCATATATTGATCCTATTAAATTAATTAACATTGCTTTTTTTATCGTGTATGATTTAAATTGTATCTGTTAAAGTAGCATTTATCTATTTAATCACAAGTACTCTTTCATTTATATTAAACTTACTTAATCTAGTCTTGGTTGAAACTGTTGAATTCAATTTTGTCATTAACAATTTATAATACCACCTTTTCAGCATTTAAATTTATAAAAATCAGGATTATATATTAATTTTAATCCTGAAACACTCGAAAACTTTGTTAAAACTGCTATTAAAGTCAATTTTTATTTATAAAAAAATTTCAAGTTTATTCCAGTGTTTAAAGATAGAAGATACAAAATTCGAAGCAAATTATGCTGCATATTATTCAATGTTAATCCATCATCCCCTTGAGACCAAGATTTCATTCAGTTTATCAATATTTGTTCCAGATTTATAACCAAAGAAGCAATGCAATAATAGTTAATATTTTTGGTTTCATTCACAAAACGATTGCATTTATAATTCTATAAATGCGTTCGTTATTAGGATCTTTGTCCAAAGTCTTTTATCACAAAAATTATTAAAAAAACAAGGGAAATTGGTATCATATTACGTCCTGGACTATTTGATACTATATCGCTAAAAAAGGCTGCGATGTCTTCGGGGATAGAGCGTTCACCTAACTAAGAGGTGACCCAGGTTCGAGTTCCAGAGTTGACTGACTGATGTTAATTCTGATCCTGGCTCGCATCGACCATAGTGCTGACGTAAAATATTCTTAGTATTAAATGAATTATGGGTTAGACTCCCTATGCTTTTGGACTTTGGTTTTCCCGGATTTTCCTCTTTATGCATCATGAATTAGCTCCATCAAAACTGCTTTATCAAAACTAGTTTTTTCCGATGCTTGAACTAGGAGTTCCCATTGCCTTCTGGGTTGGGTTCAAAATGAGAAGGTTATGGAATTGAACATTCATAGTTGTAATTTCAAAATTGTGTTGACTATTCAAAGCCGGTAAAAATAAAATAAAATATACCGTTAGAAAGAAATGTTAATTTATAATTTCATTCTTGTCTCATTTGTTTCATTACTAAAATGTCCTTAATTAATTGATACAAATAAACATTTACTGATTTTTAAATTAATAATTAATAAAAAATAGTTTTTTTAATTGTTTTCAATTTTGCTCTAAAAAATTAATTTTTTACTACTTAATTTATTTCTACATAAAAAAAATACTCTTTTTTGTATGCATTTCAAATAAATACTACACAGAAAAAAATATCTGATAAAATTACTGTTCATGAATGGTAATGGCATTTCTGGTAAAACCCAAATTCTGGTAATGAAACCAAAATAGAAGATATTTAATAAAATAATTTGGTAATATTTACATCTTTTATGTTAATTTTTTATGGTACAGTTAATTATATTTTTTTAACCATTTATAATATAATACTGAAAAGCTGAATTAACAGAATAAATGGTTTTTATGCCATGCAAATAAATGAGTGAAAGAATGATAAAAGTCCATGGCCTATCCAGGGCTACAGAGCCAATAGAGAAGAAGAGGAATTTATTAAATCAAGTAATAAATGAATGCAGAGGAATAATTTATTTCCATGGAGAAGACAAGGTTTTTAGGTATCGATTAATTAAAATAGTGATACATAATTGCTGGCCTAAAATATTTAAAATACTAAGATTTTATGCTGTATAGGAACCATGATCTATCGTGAGAGTTCTCTACAACCTTCATATGATGTGATGTTGAACCATGTCATTGAACTTCTTAAAAGTTCAGATAAATGGAAACATAGCTCTACTTTGACGCTTTATAATGCTTACAGATTTGCATGGTTTTGTAGTTGAAAGTGCATATTTTATTTTTCAACATTGAATCATTTTTATTTTGTAAGGATATAAAAAAACTATGAAAAAAAATTCAAAAATGCTTATTATTGGTCCCTAAAAATTATTCTTTTTTCCTCATCTTAGATTATAAGAATTAACTTTGATTTCTTAAAAAAAGTTTCAAAAATATATTTTTTACCTTTTTTACCTTTTTTTTTAACACAACCTGGGAATTCTACGGGAAATTTAATTAAAGCATATCTAGGGTATACTTCCGAATAATAAATTATTTCATAATTTATTCAAGTTTTTAGTGTGAAGTCATTCAATATAGCGAAAAGAAAAGAATAAAAATATTCAAAATTATTATTTAAACTTATGAATTATCTGGGTTGTGAAACTTAATTAATAATTAAAAAAAGATAATGATTTTTACGTACTGTTATTTAAGAAGATATTTCTAATAATTCTAAAAAAAGGCTCATTCTTTGAAAAGAAAACATGTTTATTATTTAAATAGGTTTGAAATGAAACAAAGCTCTTAAAATTATGTTTTTCTCATTAAATATGTATTTGTTATTCGCATTTGCTTGAAATAATAATTATTCTTTATATATCTAGTCAATTTTCGTAAAGAGAAAAATATTTAAATAATAAATGAACCAGTATTAATTAGAGTTCCTGCAACTTGTGTTAGCCAAAGTTGGAGAATATGACAATAGCTTCTAATCTTTCCGAAACATTGAGTTTGCAAAAGAAAAAGATATTGGAATGGTTAGCACTCTTGGCGACGCTTCTTTCCAACCTTATTGTCTTTCTCCGTAGGAACTTTTAGTTTGCACAATAATAATAATTATTATTATTATTATTATTACCATCATTGCTGTTATTATTTAAATAAATAAAATTTTAATAAAAGAGAGATTAACTTAAAAAAAATTAATTAACTTTATAAAAGTTAACAAAGGTTTTTTTTATATTATTATTTTCTTTAAGATATTATTTAAAACTTAAATAAATATTTTTTTAACTTAATAAAAATAATTTTTTTTTATTAAATTTCTGTTAATTGGATGGAATTGTGGCGATTATTTGTGCAGCATCAATAAGAATATGATTGAATTATCATCATACATAGAGCTCTAATTGAAATTTAGCCATATACTTTATTGGAGAGTGGACAAAATATAGATAGGCTATATATACATTGTAGATAGGCTATATATACCATTCTACATAGTTCACTTTTAAACACTTCAACTAGTTAGAAAGCGGTCAAAATATGGATTGTCGATAAATTCTTTTTAATTAAAGGACTATAAAATCTGCATGTAATGGCCAGAAAATGATTGAAACTTGAGATGTCATCCAGTCTTGAGCTCCATTTATAACTTAAGCACTCTAGGTAATCCGACAGTAGTTGAAATTTTAGTTGATTATAAATTTCTTGCAATAATAACTTAGCGTTATGCTATACTTGTGGCATAGTAGTCAGGAAAAAATAACTATTTAATTTTAGGCTCGGAAGTCATCAGTCATCAGGTAGAGGTTTAAACATTCCTTTTTTTCGGAAAATGGCCAAAATTTTTACCAGTGCTCAATTTTGTGATTATATGGTGATTGTAAATTCTGTTTGTAGTGGTCAAGAATTGATTGAAACTTGTATTGTCGTCAAGCCCGGTGTTACAATTATAGTGAATCAGGAAGAAGTCGAAAATTCGACAAGCATTTAAGTTCATTTGGAAACATTTTTGCGCTAAATTCTGGTTTTAAACGTCGGAAAATGACTGAAATAAGTATTGCATATCCGCTTAGAGCTTAAGTTATAATTTAAGTGCTCTAGCTAGTTTTAAACTGGTCAGAAAATTTTGGTTGATGATAAAGTCTCTCTGACGTAATTATCGCTATAAATTCTGATGGCAACGACCGGGAAATGATTGAATCCCTCATTGACATCTTGCACGGAACTTCAATACAGTTTTGATTGCTGAAGCTACTCGAAAAACAATTTTGATGAAAGATACCATCAACACAAACATACATCCATCGAAATTCAATCTTTAAGATAACAAAATTCCTTTGAGTTAATAAAAATTTAGGAACATAAAATGGGCATTTTAAGTAAGTTAAAAACGCATATTTAAGTAATAAAAAATGTGTTAATTAAATTGATAATAAAACATTTTTTACCAATCTATTATTTTCAAGAAGTTATCACTAACTTACTCCTTTAATTAAAATGCTACTCATTTAAGTTTTATTATTAGCATATCTTTAACTCAAACATTGCATAGTATTAAAAAAAGCTAAAATAATAAATTTACAATAAAAATCCCTGTGCAAGCTAAAAGTTTCCATCACTGAGGGAGAAAGTGAGATTGAAAAGAATCTTCACCAAATTGGTTACCATTTCACTATCTTTCTCTTTCGCAACTCTACAGCTTCGAACTAATATTATACATCAGGAACTGTAGTTATAATTAGCACTACGTAATTTTACACAAAAGCGAAAGATATATGCAAATGTAATTTTAAGAACTAAAATGATTTTTTTTATAGTAATCATTTGTTGCCATTCCTTTGTTGCCATACTGTGCTAAGAAATTCAACTCATTAAATGAAATAATTATTAGACTCAGTAATATTCCACATTAAAAATAATTTTACCCATTTATAGATTGCTATCGATGTTCTTAATCTTGTAATTTAATCACGTCACGGGAATTCGTTTAACTGAGTTTTACAGGAGACGGTAATCAATTTGCAATGTGCAATAAAATTAGTGCATTAAATTGCTTAAACTATCTAATGCTTTATTACTTTGACATTTTTGAATTTGATGCATTTCATGACGTAAATTGTTTCAGCAAACGACGGAATGTCAATTATTTCATGGAAATAACGCCATCGAAGAGAGTGAGAGATAATGAATGACAATTTGGCAATTATTTTATAATATTTGATATTGAATATTTTAAATTAACACAACTATTAAATAACATTACTAATAAACTGCGATATTAAAAAATATCATATTGTAACGTTAAAAGCACATTTTAATAAAAAAAAAAGAGTTCAAAGCAGATTTTATTAAAAATGTTTCGAGCTGAAATTCATGATTTTGATCTAGCTAAGCAAGAACGATGAAGTTTGTTTTATCTGTCTTTTTCCAAATTCAAACTAGTTCTTTTCAGTTGAGACTGTATAAATCATTTAAGAACATGTGTACGGGTTCTGAAATAAATTTATAGAACTCACGTCTTACTTTCTATTAGTTAAGACACTACAATGTTTTGTTTTTTAAAGTTGTTTATAGTTAAAAAATTGTTAATAAAATTGCCAAAAATCAATTATGATATATATTTAAGTAAAAACGTGCTTTGTTTTGTAAAATAAATTACTTTTAAGTTAAGGTTACTTTTAATATGTAGGTCTATACAGTAAACGTTAAAATGTTCGGTTTCTAGTAATGAATATGTTTATTTCTATTTAATGATCATTGATGATGAATTATAATAAAATTAGTTGTTTCATTTTATAAAAATAAGAGAAATTAATTATTTTTGATTGAATATTCTATCGAATTTTGGTTGCAATGTTTTATTGCAAATCATAATATTTATGTTTTAAAGAGAATTTAGTCTTTTCATCCATTTGACAGTTATACATTTATTTGAAGATAAAACAAAATATTTTTTCAACAAATGTATTTTTAAGTATTATTTTAGTGTTTTATAAAACTAGATATTTCAATCAGAATATATTTTTTAATTTAGACGCAATATATATTCTTTACTAATTTTTCATTAAATTTCTCTGTTAAATTTTTTTTAAATAAAACTTTGAAAGTTGTTTTTAAAGTCTATTTTTTATGCATGAATTTAGCACCTTGTTAAAATTTCTCTTGCGAGTGAATGACTTCTATGATTTCAATATCGTCTTAATAACAGTTACATTTGCATATCCTTTGATATTGTAATTTTTTTTAAAATGTAAATTTTTAAATTTTAAATTAGTTTTTCTAAGTGATCAATAGATTGTAATTGAGTTTATTTTCAAAGTATAACAACGGGGATAAGACCAAAATGAAATTGTTATTCTAGGAAATTTAAAAAGCACTTTTAATATCATTTCTTGTGCAGATTACAGAATCTATGCGAGCGAAAAAAATACTAAGATAAAAAACTTCATTTCTTAGTTAACTCCATAAGAGATGTCCCCAATTTTTATAGTAACAGAATTTTTTTTAAACTTTACTAACAGCTAACGGCATATTCAATTACGAATACAGTTACTGAAGTGTAAAATTATTTATTTTCGTAAAATAATAGGACACTAAGAAAGTAGAAAAACTATAAGCGTAGAGGCAAGTTTCAATTTTACGCTTGCTCTTAAGGGTGAATTGAAAAAAAATTGTTCTTGCACATAGTTCGCTATCTGTCCAAACAATATCAAAACACCCAGTGTTTTTTCTACTTTTGTTTATTTTTCATTAGATTTTGTTTAAAGGATAAGTTATACTTTAAGTTAAAAGATTTAGCAATTTGGTATTTTAATGTATTTAACTGTTTTAAATCTTTTCAATAATTAAAAAAAACTAAATATGCATTACTTATCATTTTTAATATAAATTGTGGGAGATATTAAATTAAAATGTATTTATAAATTTAGTAGAATTATGCTGACGATTTTACTAAAATTCTTTTGATGATTTTAATAGAATACCTTTTATGATATTTATAAATAAATATGGAAAACTTTATAATAAATCCATTAGAATAAAAATCTGAATTCGAATGAATATTTAAACATTTTTTTATGCTTCTTTTAACGTCCTGAAAAATATTGATACAATATTTAAAAGAATTCCTTTGGTCACTTTATTGGGTTTTAAAAGAATCCTTTTTAAGTTTTTAATACTAGTCTTAACTTCCTGATAAACATTTATAGCAATTTGTTAGAAAAATTTATAGCTATCACTTATCTGGCCAAACAAAACTTAACTTTCGTTCTAAGACAGAAGCTAAGAAACATAAGAAAGCAATGCATGCGTAGATATTAAAAGAAATGAAAAAAGAATTAAAAAAGGAATAAAAACAATATATAAAGCTATAAGTAATATCATATAAACTGACATACCATGTTTTCGTTTCGGTAACGAACACCCTTTATCAGATTCAAATACAGAATGTAAAAGTGAAATGTAAATGTGAAGTTGAACAAGTTGATCAACAAATCAAAAGCGGATAAGAGCCAGTGGTGGAGGGGAAGGGCGAGAAGCTCAAGTGTTGTAAGAAGTCGAAATTAATAGTATTTATATATAAGTCTAGACATTTGGAAAGAATTGGATGCTAGGATAGCCATTAACTTAGTTAGATAAACGTTTCCAAAGATAAAATAATTCCCAGAAAAAAGTAAGGTTAAAACTACCTGAATGTGGCAAAATTTACGGTTGGCAAGGTCGATAACTCCGCCCTCCACGTTGGTGACCTCCGGACGTGATTTGATCACGCAGTAACGCCCACTTCAATCTAGTAACGCCTACTTCGATGGATCGTCAACATTGAACAGTTGGCTTGCTATTTGTGATTGCATAATCCACCTCCACACGCTGATGCTACTCAGTCTTGTCTCGATTAAACACAATAACGTCTGCGCCTACATACACTCGACTGCTAATGAGAACATCAAAAAGCAAGTTAGTAAAAATAATAATATAGTTTTATAATATGTGATAAAATATGGTAAATGAGTTAAATTTTGATAATTTTATCATGATACCTTTCAGCATGGTATAAAAAAATTATTTTTTTGGTTTAATGTAATTTTTCAGTTTGTATTTTTTACTAAATGTCTGGTAATAAGATCTATAAATTTGAAAGCCAGACTTTCCAGCAAAATGTTACCATATGAATGGAAAAATTAGCAAGTGTGTGGTTTAAATACCGTAGTTATGTGTTATTAACCAGAATTATGGTTCTTTTTACCAGAAATGTCATAACCGTAAAACATGGTAATTTCATCAGAATACGTTTCTTCTTGTGGGGATGGGAAACATTGTAAATGATTTTAGTAAAAAAAAAACACAAAACTATGATAAATATATGTTACATATGTACTATGATATGATATATATGTTAGGCGAGTGAAGATCGTTTACTTGGTGTCTGAATGTTTTTCTCTCTCACTCTGTGCTTGGTCACTAATGAAGGTTCTTTATTATGGAACTGAAACTATATACTTGACCTTTTTATGTGGTGTTATTGGTGTTTTTTTCTAAATTTATTTAATTTACAAAAAAGTGTTCGTTTTTTTTTAAGTATATTTTAGTTTTGTACAAGATTCAGAATTATGTAATTGAAAGTTTAGGATAACAACTTATTTCTTTCATTCATTCTTCCTTAGTTTCAAGACTGTACGTTAATGTAACTGCTGTTACAGAACATGTTACTGCGGAAATAGATAATTATTTTTTTTTATGAATGAAAGTTTGTACTGACTGTGAAACTGAAATGACATCGCAAGTCATTAAAAATTAGCTTATTATTTAAATCCAAAATTTATAAAGTAAAATTAAAAACTGGAATTAAAATAGCTTAGTTCGTGAAAGCAATTAAATTTGAAATTTATAGTAGGAAATATCAAATCTGATTTACTACCTTAAACTGCGAGAATCACACTCTACATGGGCAATAGGAATTTTTGTTGAAAAAAAGAGTCATTTTATTTAAATAAAGAGAAAAAAAACAGACCATGATTAAATATTTTGACAGAAACTGAAGCAAACATTTTTCGACATTAGATTATAATTTTAGTAGAAAAACGTAAAGGAAACGTAAGAATTTTGATCATTCGGAAAGTTTGAACATTTTTGGTGTTTTGACTAACACTATCTTTTTATATATAAACTAAATTATTTATAATTACCAGATATTTACAAGTTTTAGGAGCTACTTTTGTAAATTACTAACTATAATAATTTTCTATTCATGAAAATTAAATTTTTACATGAGGAGATAAATAAGACTCGTGAATATTTTTTAAGTTAGAACACATTATTTAAATTCGAAAGGAAAAAAAAATGTGATATGAATGCATCAAGTCTTTTTAATAAAAACTTTTTACTCACAAAACTATCCATAAAACTTTCTTGCTTTCTCTGAAACATTGATTGTTTCTATATAACTGCCAAAATTTATTTTTCCAAAGTCTAAAATTAGTAACAGAAGAATTATGTAATTTCTTTTTTTTTCTTAATGCCAACAGATGGCGTTTTTACGAGAATTTAATATATTTTAGGGCTCAGATGTCAATTTTAGAAAGGATATTACTATTTGCTTTGGGTAAGAAACTTTTTTTTAAACTCTTAATATCTAAGCTGCAAGTTATTTTTAAAGTTCCTAACATTCAAACATTATATTTATTTTGAACATATGAGGAAAAAAATATAATAAGCCAAAGTTTTATTTTTTATAAATAATTAAACAACATTACTAATAAATATTTAAAATTACATCAATATAGATTCAAAAGATATACCTAACCTTATTTTATCATGAACAAATTAAAAATTATCCTTAAAAATAAAAAAATTAAAATTAAATGAATGCAATAATTATAATTGTAATAAATATATAAATTATAATTATAAATTAGTGTTGTATCATATTTAGTGTTAAAATTCTAATACTTCTGTTATCTTTCTAAAGAATGATTAATAAATAATTAGTAAAATGCGATTTTTTAGAATTAATAATGTAAAAAAACAATGTGTCAAAAGTTCCTGCAGTTACTGTTTGTGGAAAATGCGAGCTTTCATGCGATTTTTATACCAATAATTTTTTATGTTAATAATTATCAGTATTTAAAACATACAAATAATAAAATTAAAAACTTAAAACTTTAAAAACTCTAACTTTAAAACTATCGAAAACTTCGAAAAAAAAATAAATAAAAGAAAGGTTACAAAATTCCCTATTCTTGACCTTTGATATTTACACAGAGAAAATTTACCCTGAGGTCACAATTACCGGAATATGGTAATTCGAATAAGTTCACTGTATTTCTGGCTCTATGGAACCATCAAAATGCTCGGTAGTTTTAAGCGAAGCGCTTTGGTAATGATTTTGGTAAAATAAACGTTAAATTTATTGTTTTATAATATCTGTTAAAATTTGGTAATTTTATAATGATATTTTGGAGCGTGGTATTTATTTGATTTTTGAGATAAATATTTTTTACTGAAAGTGAAAGAGTAGAATTTTGAATGAGAAATAATTTTGAAAAGTAAAATTTCCAGCAAACCGTAACCTTAAGAAAGGATGGTTTAATTACCGTACTCTTTTGTTTTATTAACCAAAATTATGTTTTTTTTTTACTAAAGATGTCATAATCGTACATGTAATGTCACCAACACTTGTTCCTCTGTGTATATAAAGTGTTCTAAGTGTGTATGTGTTTTGTGAAAAATGTTGGTATATTTAAGATATGATTTAATAATCCTTCAGTTAAGTTCCGAAATTTTTTAAATAATATATTCAACTATAACTAAAATTTTTTCAAATCACAAATCTTATCCCAATGAATCAAAAGATGTATCATATGACGATGATTTATTACTTTTTTGCGTTTCGAACATAGCGAACGTTTGCTTAAGTAAACTAACAATTTCCCTTTTTTTCTTATTTTTCTTTAAATAATTAAAATTTAAAAAGAAAACTTATATTGCGTTGTTGCTAAATTCAAATATATTAAAAAAATATAAAATAATTATTTTTTAAAAGCATTAATAAAATTTCATTCGTTAAACATGCAATTTGTAATTATTACATACTTTAAATTAATTAGCGTTTTAATTCCTTTCATTATTATGTTTTGAATTAGCTAAAGTGACACTTGAAAATCAGGCTGCACAATTTTATTTTTTTTAGGTTCGAAACTCATTTACAAAATATTTATTTCATTCATTTCAAAGTAATAATCAGTTATTACAAACTAAAGTCTTTACACTGATTACTTTTACCAGATAAGCAGATCAGACTGTGTAGGGGTCAAAGAACTGGCCTTGCATCATAAAGGTTTTGGGTTCGAATCCCGGATAAGGCATGGATGTACTGTCTTTCGCTGTACTATCTGCCCTTACTGTGGGAGCAACGTTGACCCACCTGATATGGTGCCATTGAAAGAGTGTGTCCAACAATTCTGTCCCTAAATACACCTGAATTGACGAATGTCAACCCAGATGGACATAGGAAAAAAAAACTGCCTGAAATAATTTCGAAGAGAATTTTGGCTGTTAGAGGTTGCTTTAATTTAAGACTTGCCTCCATTAACCTAAAACTTTCGTTACAAAAATGCTATATCTAAGAAATTAAATTTAAAAATAAATCTATTTATAACTATCTAACAGAGTTGGGCGTCGATTACAGTAATCGATGACAACTGTAATTGATTACAAATAATTACTGCTATGTAATCAAATACTTGTAATCATGATTTTTGGTTACATCAGAGTAGAGCAAAAATGTAATCGATTACATTTTTCATTTACAGTAATCAGTTACTAGTAATCAGTTACTAGTAATCGTGATTACAAACATTCATAATTTTGATTGCAACTATAATCTTAATTACATAAATAATTACTGCAATCAATTACTTGTAATCGTGATAACAAGTAATCAAAATATATGATTACATGTAATCATGATTACATGTAATCCTTTTCATTATTTCAAACAAAAACAATCTAAATGTTGGCGGTTATATTAGGCATAATTTATGTTTCTTATCATTAATAAGATTCATTTTTAATTTTTTATTAACAAATTTGTGTTTTATTTTAAGAAAAATTATTCAAACACAAAGCAAGCGCTTATACCGATTAGAAGGTTAAATCGGATGAAAATACAAAATATTATGTTTGCAAAAAGAATGTGTGAGTGGAAAGCCTCAATTTTCAATGCCAAACGTGATAATTTTTTTATTAATTTTGCAAATAACATTAAATATTTTAATTAAGAATTTTTTTAAAATTTCAATTAATAAATCTCATACTGGATCAATTGTTAATGATATTATTTGTGATACGTTTTCGTGATCCTTTCATGATTTATAAAGCCAACAAGTAGGATTATGCTCTTTTTACTTGTAATGTTTGGTACATTTTTATAAAAATGAGAAATATATTTTATTTTTAACTATTGTTTTTTAATTACCTAGAGCATATAAATTTCTGATCCGAATACTGTCAAAATTATGGACAGTTTTGATTTGAGAAAGATCATCTTTAAAAAATTAAAATACAAACCCACTATGTTTTAGTTTTAGTACCTATTGAGCAATTTAGGCGCGCACAGATCTACAAGAGATAGAAAGTATCTGTGAAATCAGTTGCGAGATAAGTGATTGATACCGATCAAGGGTGGTTAACCCCTTGTTGGAAAAAAAAAAATTCTTTGAGTAATTATTTACAAAGTTTCTGTTTAACTCTGCATTTTGCATGTACTTTTAAAACAATAGTTCCTTTTTTTTTAAATTAGAACTATGATGATTAATTATTTGAAATTTATTTCCTTTTTTACGTGTTCTAAACATGATTCTTTTAACTGTATTTGTTGACGCAAATTTATTGGATTCAATTTGCGAAATGCGATTGTTTAAAAATTTTTTAGCCCGGAATCATGTTTTCTCCGCAACCAAAGGTAAAAAGAAAATTCATACATGCTATGTCATAGCTTATATGCGAAGAAGTTATACAAAAAAAATCCCGTTTTATAAGAACCACCTTTCTCTCTCTCAAAAAAGAAAAAAAAGAAAAAGAAAAAAAAGAAAAAAAACTTTTTATTCATCACGAACTCTAACAAGATACTCGATTAAAAAATGCAATCGCATTATACTCAAATGGATTTTCATTAAAGCTATTTAGTTTTTCTTTTGTTGGTACCACCCTCGATGTAAACAATGCATGAAGTTGTTTGCTATAGTCAATACTTCTGGCTATATCAGGATAAAATCAATTTATGAAATTGGATATTATCTGCTTTAAAATATAAAATATGGTTTGACATGTTTAAAACTCATTAGTGCCTTTCAATTTAGCTTTAATAAGAGTAAAATCAATTCAATAAGAGAAATAACAATTAATTAATAATTTAAATGACCCTATAATAAGCGAATTAATAATTTAAAATCTATGTGAAATTAACTGTTACTATTTTCATAAGCGAAAATTGTTCTTATTAATTATTCATGCTTCTTTACTCCACTATTTATAACAATAAAATAAATAAACAAATTAGAAGCAATAAAATAATTTAAATATGATGATTGTATTGATTTAATTAATTTCAAAGGCACCATACTTTTCTTTAAAGCGTCAATATCCAATTCTTATTCCAAGACAAATGATTTTTTATATCTATTCTTAATATGATATATCATATTAAAGGTACAAAACAAATGACAGTTCCTATTTTTTTCACAAAAAGATATCTCAATACACAGCAAAACCAGCACTCTTCGCAACATGAAAATATCACTTAAGTAAAATTCCTAAATATGATTTCTCTTATTCTTTTGCAACCAGGGCAACAAGAACATATTCCTTAATGCCGAATTTTTTTATGTTATGTAACGTATACGACAAGTTCTTTTAAAGTTGGGGGCCCATGGATCACTAGAGTTGAGGTGTTTTAACTGATTAAATTTAGGTAATTAGCAAGCCTGTATACAGCTAGTTACAATCTACTTCAGCCTTGACAAAACGATTAAATACACGATTTTTACGATCATTGATCCCTTGGAGACAAAAAGAAATTGATTGGACACATTTTCTCGAATGAGCTAAAATGTGATTTAGAAAAATAGAAGAACATTAACGCTGATTAAAACTGAGAAATTTTTATGTTAACAAATTTTTTATTAAGAACGACTAGTTTAATTATTTATTTAGGTTTTGTTCAATACAAAAAGATTTAAATCAGAAATATAATATTTTTTTTCAAGAAATAACGCACAAACTTTTCCTAAGTAAAAAATCAATAATAGCAATCATTTTATAATTACACTTTTTTTTTCTTGGAGAAACACTAACACTTTGGGAGTGGTTGAAAAATGCAAGAGATGAATTGACGTTTCCTAAAGAGTCAAAGTACAGTTAGTTTCATTAGAAATAAGTATTTAGATTGCAACTTAGTTTTCTAGATTAAGAATAGACCAATAGGGAGGTTTTTTAGCTGTTTCTGACATTTTTTCATGCGAAAAGCATTATTTCTTTTGTAATTTTTTTAGTTACTAAGATGCAATGAAACGTTCTGAAATATATTTAACAAATGAAGATTTAACTAAATATAAAATAAAGTTTTCATGTATTTAAAAAATTTACAAAATAATAATAAAAAAAAAAATGCTTTGAAAAAGGAAATGGAAAATTTTAGGAAGAGAACTTCACGAAATGTTTCATTTCCGTGCCGAAGTATTTTACAAAATGTTTTCAGAAAGAGTTAAATCTGTCTTCAAAAATACGCCCCTTCATCTTTTTTTTTTATCAAATTGAAAAAAACAAAATTCAAAGTGAAAAATTTATCTACTTTAAAAATTTATATTATATGTGAAATTCCGTTTAAAATATTGGAAATGTTTTCAAAATTAAAAATGTAATTTGGCGATGAAAATTTTTAATAAAATGCTTTCAAAGACGTAAAGTAGAAAAATGTAGAAATTTATCAACAATATTTTCAAAGCATTTAAAAAAATCAACAAAAAAAATTCCAAAACCGATAACTAACTTTATTTTTATACCCACGACTGTTTTTCGAATGCTCTCCACTGTAAAAATTCCGGTACTTTTTGCCATAAAATTTATTTTTTGACGGAACATGTTACAGAGCAAAAAAAATTTTATGCTGACATTTTTTCAGTAATAACTACCGTAGTGCCATTGAACCACTATAATTAAAAGCATATTGCTCTAAAAATTACAGTATATATATTTTACTTTAAAAAAAATATTTTACGACAAAAAGGAGTTTTTGGTAAAATGGATTTTACAGATGATTCACTCAAAGTGCCGGTACTTACTATACCGTAATTTGATCGAGAAATTTTTACATTGTGCTCTCACATTAAATAACGTTTTGTTAAGTAACGTTAATAATGTCTTGTAATTTTGAACCCGAACCAGAAGAAAAAGGAACTCCTGGATCAAAAATTGGGGGGTGGGAGGTTTGTTTCCTTAGAGAACTTTTTTGAGGGAATTAAACAGCATTTACATGGAGAGGGAAACCACGGAAACTTCCTACGATTAGCTAGATGGTAAATGGACTCTAACCCATGTTCTATCTTCCAGTCAGGATATTTCACATCAATATTGTGGCATCTACCAGCATTCGCATCTACCAGCCATCGCTGAGATTCGAAACTGGGTCACTTCTTTGGGAGATGATTTCTTAATTTCATGAGCCATCATAGCTTTAAAGCTATTTTGTAAATTTATATAAAAATACGTTATATGTTAAAGCTTATAAATTTATAAATCTATTGAGCTAGTAACAGCTTATAACTGTTAAATTAAGTGACTGTTAAATTAATGACTGTTAAATTAAGTGTTACCATTCCTGCACTAGAGTTATATTTATTTAAAAATATCACAACTCGTCAATATAAAAAAAATGAAAATGAAAAGCGCTTGCGATCCATTTTTTTTTAATATTGGAAAACCTTTTAAATATTGCAATTCACGATCGCAAGGAACTATAGGGGGCGTTGTTGTATGTGCCGAATCCCTGCGATTTCCATATGAACAGTCATTCAGTTACACTGGAGACGTCTTTAATGTAGCATTGTAACGTTCCATCTTTATTGTGGCTGATTAAATTTAAAAAAGAAAAATATTTGTTTTCTTTCTTTTGCAAACGAAAACAAAATGGTGTCTCTTTTTTTTAAGAGAAGGAACATCCAGAACACATCGGAAAAATATTTGTAAATAAAGAGAAAAAAAATAGGTATATTTTTATAAGAGTTCAAACCTAATGCCTGAGAAATAGTTTTACTGAATTTAATGGTATAACATGAAAGGCCCATTTAAATTTTAACGTAAAATAAAGAATGCTTACGAAACAAAAAAAAAGAACCATTCTTTTTTTGTCGCCATTTTTTAGTGTTACGAAAATGCGTCTTTGGGACTTGCCAAAAACAAAACAAGATGCAATTTTATTTTTTTAGGAGCGAAATATTTTATGAAGTAAAATATAACGAAAATGTACGAATGTCCATAACATGAAACTTTATCTTAGTAAACGTCCGTTTTGGAAATGTTCTTTCATTTTGAATCTTATTTATTAGAGTTCATAATGGCCATAGAATCAGGTGAGAGAAAAGTTTGTTTTGAATCTATGATAAACTCTATATCGGCCTATTTTCCACCGAAATCCGATTGACTACTTTGATTTTAAACAAAGTGTTTCATTTTAAGATTTTTTCCAAAAAATTTAAGTGTAGATTGGCGGCACTTAAAAATCTGCCAAATCTGTAGTTGTGGTTAATACGTAAGTTTCGAATTTTCCTTCCATACTTTTCTGAATCATATTAATTCAAACATTAGAATCTACAAGAAGTATACATAAACATATAATGCTATACCATTTAATTTTTCAAAAAAAGTATTTTGACAACAATTTTTATCAAAATCTTATAAACTAAAAAACGTAAAATAAAGAATTCTTAGGATAAAAAACGATTTTAAAAATTCTTTATATTGAAATAAAAACTTTCATGTTTCTTTTTTTTTATTCTTATAGTTCTTAATCAGACGTAAAAAACCATTCTGTAGAGAACTATCATCAAATAAGAAAAAAAAATATTTACAGGCAAATTTTTTATTATAAAAATCATAACACTCACCTGTTTTATAAATCCGCAGAATTCCAAATAAAATGGTCTTCGTTTGAAAATTTTATTTTCAAATAATATATGCATAGATTATTCTTTCATTACTTTTAGATAACATACCACACATCAAAATTTTATAATTGTAAGATCTCGATATGAATTTGAATATGTAGCTTGAAAACAGAATAGCTGAATTCTAGTTGAAATTATTCTTTCAAAACTAAAAAATACTTACCAAAGAAAACGATAAAAAAATTATTAATAAGCAGCACATCTGAAACTATTTCAAGTAGTTTGGATGATTCTTTATTGTTGTTTTCCGAATTATATAGATACAGAAATATATACTATTCTATAAAGAAGAAGAATATTCTATAGCTATTACAGTTCTGAATTCACTTAATTCATTGGAATGACGAAAGCAATGTTGACTTCCTTTTAATTTGTAATGAATTGAAGACAGAAAAAATTATTTTACAGTAATTCACACATCTGTAACAGCAAGTAATCATGAAATTGGAAGTTATGTTGTTGGTAATAGAAAGGTAAAAATTATTGAGAAATTGTTCTTCAAATGCTTGGCGTGTTCTGCTTCAATGTTTGGCATATTCTGGTTAGTTTTTTCAAGAAGTTTTACTTTTTCCTTAGGGAATTTTTGCTTCCTATTTGCTGCTAAGAAAATGGCGTCCGTCATTGCCAATGGTTATGTGGGAACTAATGCCCGATATTTACAGTCTCCCGCTGGATGGTGTACTCGAGTGTTGCGATCGCGAATCTGGGATCATAAAATTTGTGTAAAATTGAGAATTACTTGTTGATTTTAATCCCAGGAAGCAGTGTAAGGTCAATTTTAATTTCACCAACTAGCTTATCACAAAGCTCAACAAAGTTTATAAATGATTAGCAAATAAACCATGCAAGCTTGAAATATCGTTAAATTAAACTATGCTAGTTTACGGACTATGAGGTTTGCATTAAGCTTGCATAAGCAACGCTTTCTTATCGGGAGTGAATCTGCAATACAAAACAAGGCCAGAAATCTCTTTTATAATTGGGGATGAGACATCGTTTGCAGACCGAAAGTAAAAAGCGTTCTCAAACCGAGAATAAATTTATCTTTTCAAGATTATTCGCAGGCTTTTATATAATTTATTTAAAAATTTAAAAGTGATAGGTGGAGTGATAATTAAGTTTTCAACACAAACAAAATAATACACTTAAGAGTTTGCCTAGACTGAGCTAGACAGAAAAAAACAATATAAATGATTAGAGTTAAAGCTAAAAAGTGAGATTTTATTGTAATTTTCCTTTGCACGTCTTTATTCAATTTTTCAAGAAAAAAAGCTTGACATACTAACATTTTTCAGAAGTTAAAATAATTATTAATAAGTTAACATTTCTATGTCAACCAAAGGAAAATTTGTTTGCCGTTCAGTTGTAAATGTAAGTTAAATAAAATCGTTAGTCAAAGTTTAAAAATCTCGTCAAACTGGCAATTTTTTTACAACAAAAATATCTTAGAGCTTTTAAAATTTGTAATCTATTTGTCCATTCTAAAATCCATAAAATTTTTTTGACTGCTAGAAGGTGTACGTTGTTTAAAGTTACATGTTTGCTTCGAGTGTAAGGAACCTAAATTGTGGCCTCTTTAATTACTGGCTTACTACTTCAACTAGTTAAATTCGTATTCAGGAAAGAAAAACTGATGGTTTGACTTGTTAACAATACATGTATTTTGTTTTGTCTTCATTGGTTATCAAATTCCTTTTCTACGATGTAAATTTCCGTGCTAAAAAGGACTCCCTTGATACTTTTGTATTTAAAAAAAATAAATTAATACGAGTTTTGAAACTCACGCATATCAGAAAAAGCTACATAAAAATGAAGAGAAAGAACCGATCGAAATTATCCCTATCACGCTTAAAGTGTTAAAAGAGTTTCTAGTCATTTAGCTGTTTTTTTCCCTCTGTAAGTTTGGTATGAGTAGCATATCCATTACA
Source organism: Parasteatoda lunata (assembly GCA_949128135.1). NCBI lineage: Eukaryota > Metazoa > Arthropoda > Arachnida > Araneae > Theridiidae > Parasteatoda > Parasteatoda lunata. The sequence goes on from OX421971.1 coordinate 49,486,010, forward strand.
TCGAAGACTACTTTAAGGCTAGTTTTTAAAAATCCTTTCTTTTAAAAAATAATACCAAATTAAGTGAAAGAGCATCAATTAGTGCTTGTGCAAAATCTACTTAGAGTTCTTTTGAAAAATTTAACTAAACTCGTCTACTCAAAAAACACCATAAAATAGGAAAGAACACTCTTGTTTACCTTCTTTTTTTTCAAATTAAGTTTATTTTTTTCTGTCGTATAAGGACACTTATTATTCCATGCTTCAAGTACTGCGTTCATCAATATGCAAGTGACATATAATCAATACCGGGGCCACCCCTTCACTTTTCTAGATTATTTAGTAGAGAAACACGTGCCAGCAACATTATTATAACGGCTTCATTAGAAAGTCTCTTATCATAGCCCCAGCGGTATTATTATCCACATCTGAAAGGCATCAGTTTGTTTATAAGAACCCTTTGTGCCTCGCGTGATTAAATGCATAAAATGGTTGGCGACATTTTCACTTATTTTATGTAAAAGACCTCTACAACTTTTTAGAGGGTTCTTTTATTGTTTAGAACAAAAGGTAAGACTTAAAATGTGTGATAAAGAAGATTTAATTCACGTCTACTTTTTGATTTTTCTTAACAGACAAAAGTGATATAATACTAATAGTGCTTTATCGGGAAATGACATTTTTCTGCCATCATAGTCAAATATCAATAATAGCCATTAAGAAGTTCTTTTTACGGTTAGCGAATGAAAGTTAATATTTATTTTTAACAGTTTTAGCTACAGGATGTTTGTTTTAGTGAACAATGCTTTCAAATTTAACAGTCTATATTTTGTGTTTTTGTTTAAAATTACTGAAAACAATACGTAACCAATGTTAGTTTAGCATCAATTTTTATAGTTTTTATTTCATTAATTTAAAAAAAAAAGCTATAAATGTCTTTGTTTTGATCAAAAATACTTTTAGATATTTTAGTAATACATTTAGATTAGATTGAAAAATATACTTATTGATTTTTGTATGTTTATTAACACACGTTTATACAGATTTATAACATTCATATACAAAACTATAAAAAGTGAGTCTAAATGCTGTATCTACTTAACATAAATAGTATTAAGACTATGTTGTACCTACTTAACATAAATAGTACTCTAATGCATACGTACATGAACCATAAACTAAAACATATTCAAAATGCAATGTTTACACATAAAACGAGTAAAATGTAATACATAAGTAGTTTCAGTTTAATAAACGTACCTGTCATAATTATTGATTCTAGACTTTAGTAATTTTGATTTGTGTATTAAACAATAAAAAAATTCCCCCTAGTTCTATTGTCACAAATATGTCATAAAGTGACTTTAAAGTGTGAAATTATATGTAGCATCGTATAGAAAAATAGAAACTAGTGTTTTCATATAAATAAAAATGTTGAATTAGTTGTTAAATCTTATTTAATAAGAATTAGCTTCGTACTGTGTGAATTGTAGTGGCTCTTTTGAGTTTCAAGAAATGTGGAGATTTAGTGTTCGTAATTGTTACACTTCTCTTAACTATAATATCACAAACTGTTAACTTGAAAAGTTTGACCTTGTTTTTTGTTATTTTAATATTTTGTGATTATATGAAAATAATGACAGAATTAATTTATCTGACTTGCAAAGTTAAATTTTGATGTACTTTTCAAAATTGTACAAATGGTGTTATATTTAGGCAAAACACTACATCACATGACCATTTAACAATTCATAAATAATATTATGTCCACAAGTGTAGACTGTTTTAAAGATATTTGGCGTAGCAAATCTCTAGTGGGCACCTCAAAGAAAAAGGCAGACAATATTATTTCTTTTTTACTTAAAATCAATAATTTTTTAACAATTCTGATTTCAAAAGTAAGTAATATAAATTAAAATTTAAATTGTTCAACAAGGTGCAATTCAAATTTAAGAAAGTTTTTAAAAAAAAAAAAAATTATTTTCCGCAATAAAATTCTCAAACTGAGACTTATTTGAAATATAATATATATTTTAACTTTCTAAAGAATACATTCGAAAAGGTATTTTTGTAATACATAAAAAAAACATGTGTAATTTTGTTTAAAAGATATATGGTATCTATTGCGCTATGTTTACGTTATAGTGGATCGAAATATGCATTTGCTATATTACACCGAGAATTGAATATAACCCATAAAAAGAGAATGGGTTTTTTACCATTTCTTTCTATCGAAGGTGGGTCATATTTCAATTTTCATCTTTTAAGCAATAACAGCATATTTCACTAAGGCGACGATCCTGCTCATATTCAACGTTTTGTTCGAAATAACTTGGAAGGGATGAGAAAGATCATTTTTTCCCTTTGAGATCAATACCATAGGTATTTTCCGTTGAATGTTAGCAAAAAGTTATTTTTATCCTATAGAAAGGACAGCCCCATCATTTTAAAGATATAAATTTTCTTCAGATATAAGCCTTTTTGGGAAGAATTTTTGGCGTTTTTATTGGCGTCATTCCTGGCATTTTTGTGGGGTATGTTAAAACTAGTTTTGAAACTAATATTAAGAGACCATCGACCAAAAATGTTTTTTTGAAATTTCCAACCGAGTTTAAGGGAAAAAGAATTTTTCCCGAACATAATTCTTTATTATCTATTTTTTATTTATTTATTATTATTTATTTATTTTTTTTTGATTTCGTGAAAAACATAGTTTTAAGTATATATCGGCAAAAAAGTCAATTTGGTTTGAAAAGCTATTTAAAAAAAAGCTAAGGGTTGCAATCCATTTAAAATAGGATTAAAATTGTCAGCACTACTTATTTACAGAGGGAAAGCAAATGAAACTTTGATGGCTAAACTACATTTCATGAGTAAAAAAAGTTTCGATAGTTTTTGTTTCATTGAAAAATAAAGAAGAAAATTGGTCCAAATTATAAAAATTTAACATAATGGCAATGGAGTTTTATGATAATGTCATTTTTTAAATCAAGTTTGTTTACAAGCACTCATCTAAATCGTCTTTTTCTGCAAGTCAATTAATTTGTACAAGGAAGCTAAACATGCGAATTTATTTCTTCTTTAATGTTATGAAACTACTAAGTTGACTTATGAAACTATAAAGTTGACTTAAGAAACCATAGTAATTCCTTATAAATATCTTTGTGTAGTATAGCTGAAAATATCTTGTTTTGTTTGACTTAGTGGATTACGCATTTTGTTTTACAGACAGCGCTGTAACTGGGAAAAATTATTTAGAGCACAAACTGTTTAAAATGATGAATGTTGAGATCCATAAGATTAAAAATATAAAAATAGACCTTCATTTTTAATTTTTTTTTTCAAACGAAAAAGGACAAAACATTTTTATTCTTCTTATTATTTTTTCTGACGGGCCTTGATGTACCACTATTTTAGATACATTGTACCACATTTAAATTTTTTTTAGTTACAACATCATCTGGGAGGCATAATGTATAAAGTTTTTAAAATGGAGTTAGTTTTTATTCTGAAGGATCTGAATCTGTAATCAGGAAATAAGGGTTCTTATTTAAGATTTCAATTCCAGGGAGTAAAATATCGAGTTAGGTTTCAATGGAAAGCTTTTTAAAAAAGTATTGCATGCGTCGATTTTCACTTTTTTGGTCTGATGTATATTTCTTGAGATATTTGATCGTTTCCAAACTTTATTTTTTTGTTGCAATATCCTATATATTAAAAATGTATATCTGTCTAAATGCATATCTACAAGAAGTAACTCACTTTTTACTTCACCTGAATGGAAAAAAAATAGCGAACAAGCAAAAAAAAAAGTGCGCCATCGAAATAAAACCTCATTTGAATATAAATAAAATATCCGCCATATTTTTATGTGACGTAAAATACATGATGTTGCATACCATTTCCCAATAACAGGAGCACAAATGTATCAATAATAAGTCAAGTCTCAATTTTGGCAGTCTCCATTTCGGCCGCAGAGTGACACTGCTTCTTTTCTGTATATACAGCCTAATTGAGGATAGATTATACATTTTCTTGGGAATTGAGTTAATGACAAAGAGCAGGCATGATATGCAGACTATTATCTAGCAACTAGACTAGCAACTGACCCTCATCTGCGTTACATGGGGAGAAAAACCACCGAAACCTCCCACGGTTAGCCTGACGGCATGGGGACTCTAACCATGATCCGTTTATCACTGAGGATATTTTACGTCAGCACTGTGGTCGATGTAAGCCAGGTGTGGAATTTGTATCCACCAGTCATTGCTGGGATTCGAATCCGGTTTATCTCATTGGAAGGCGAATGCCCTCAGAAGGGTTTATCTCATTGGAAGGCCATCCCCTGAGTAATCGCGGCTCACATCGTACTGTTAACTATAGTCAGAAGTAGCTTGAACCAGGATAGCCTGGTTGTTAGGGTGATGGGCCAATGTATAAGAGGTCATGAGTTTGATCCCCGCCGGCCGTAGACTTCCCGTGTAGTAAATGGTGACAAGTGCACGTAAAATCTCTCTGGTCACAAAATCCTCCATGTTCTCAGAGCAAATTAGAGAGAGAGAGAGAAAAAATATTATGAGTTTATTTTTGTAATTATGAAAAAGATTTAAGAATATTTAGCGTGATGTGTTTCTTTATCTAAAAGCACAACATTTTTATTGCCCTCTTTACTGACAATGTCTACTCTGTGATTTATCAAAATAACGTGGAACAATATTTGATAATGTGTCTTAATAATGTATAGCAAATAATAATGCATTCAAAAATAATAATAATACAATATATGTGTAATAGTTTAACAAATCTCACGTAAGATAATGTTTAACTATACAAATTTAACTATTAACAAACTTAACTATACAAATTTAAAATGTTGATAGATGTAGACCTAAAAGGAAAAAAAAAAACTTTAAAATTAATTCGAATATTATGTTTGATTTCGAAAGGTATCAAACGTAGTGATATAAACGTAGTGATATAAGTCAAGTGGTTGACGCCTATAAAACTTTCTACGCAAAAATAGTTGAAAGTGGAATCGACTACTTTTGGCGTTCGTGAATGAAATTGTCACGACTTTCCATCAGTCAACTTTAGCAAAGTGGGCATGAAAGTCGAAAGCTAATGTTTTTCAGATGGCATCAAATAGGTTATATAAGAAAATTATGTTAACTGACTAATATAATGAGGATAAATAATCATGAAAATCGAATGGTGCCTGTTTGAAATATTTTCAAAAAGGCATTCAGTGTTCAAGCCTTCAGTCTTTTCTTTAGGCGTTCTATTGAATATCAACTTCATTTTAAACTGGCGGACTGCAAATAACAATCAATGATTCTATAAACGCCGAAATTGCAGAATCGGATTTTAAAAAGGAAAGCACTTTTGGTCTATAAGCTATTGCTTTTGGGTTCCATTATAGCGTTGTAATTGCAATTTATTTAAAATGAAGAAAACTCGAGAAATAAATGTCAGAAAAGCTTATTTGTTTGATATATTGAAAAACATCTTTAATATATAAGAAATTCAATATCAAAATCAAAGTATAAAAATGAATTGTCATCCAAAAATAGTGAAACAAAACGAAAGAGAAACGTATTATTTTCTTGTCTGTCCTATAATTGAGACAATATACTGCAGCAAATTTGATTGCTTACTTGTTTAGTGATTGAACTATAGATAAAATGAATTTAAATTGTTTGTCCATATAAGACTTAATAAACATTACATTATTTATAGTAAACCATGACCTCCGACGGTAAAATTATTATGCAAATGAATAATCATAAAGTGAACCCAGCCGTAGTGGCTCAAATGATTGATGCTCTTCGCCTTCCAATAAGGTTATCCAAGTTCGATTCCCAGCGGCAGTAGGCTGGCAAAAATTCTGTTTCCAGTTCACATCGACCATAGTGCTGGCGAAAAGTATCCTCAGAGGTAGATGAATAATGGCTTAGAATCTCCTTGCCTATCTGGATAATCTTAGAAAGCTATTGTGTTTTATCTCTCCATGTAACGCAAATACGGTTTAGTTCCAACAAAAACACTTCCACAAAGGCTAGTTCGTCCCATTGCCTGACCCAGTTCCCTTGTCTTCTGGGTTGTGTTGAAAACTACAAGGCTACGGAGTCGAACATTGACAGTCGTAAACTCAGGGTGGGACCGTTTGTTCAGTGCCGGTTACAGAATAAAATATAAATAACGAAATCTATTTTCAAAATTGATTTTCGCTTATTTGTGTCAACGTAAAAAAAAAAAAGAGTTAACTACTATTTTTTTTTTTTAAAGAAAAGGACTACATTAAATTAAATAAAAATTTAAAAATTAAAATCTATAAGAAATATACTCAGCTATACTTTATTTACATAGGTTTTGTTAATGTGTGCAATCAAGAATCATTTGATGTATGCAATATCCAACTTAAGCGCGACCTTTATTCAAACCAGTATCCTAATGACGCATCACTTCTTCTGAAGAAAGCAATTTCTTCTAACTCCCATTGGATACCTATTCACAAACAAGTCCTTAATTATCTTTTCTAGAAGTGGGAGATGAAGCAAAATAAGAAGATATCGAGGAGTCCATCAATGCCCCGTCCTCCTCTCAGAGGAATAAATGTAGCTGGAAGCGGGTCTTTACTATGACCCGATGTCCTACTTCTTGAATGCCGATGGACCGGCATTCGTGAATAGAAGTGGCCTACATCTGTGTCGTTGTCAATAGTAATGGAGAGAGATCCCGCATTGTTGCAAGTGCACTTTATTGAATATCTGTCTTATTTGCTATGGCTTCGAAAAATCAATTAGAGCTTTTGAAGAAGAAACTTGGAAATGTCCCTTTTCCGAAGACAAACAAAAAGTTTCGTCTCTTTATTTGATTGAGAAATGATTCAACGCAAAATGAACATGACATTTTAGTTTCAATGCGCAATTTGTAATGTTTTCTGTGGAAAGTGATGTTAAATTGAATATTGAACGCGTACTTTTTATTTTTTATTTTATCGGATAACGGTGGAAGGATTTGAAAAGGAGGTTTTGCGATGTAGAATGAAATTCTTCGAATTAAGATCGTACGCATTAAGTGAAGAAGATTTTTTTTAGAATTTTATTACGCTATAAAATGAATTGTGGATCGCTCTAACTACCTTAAATTAAGATTTATAAAAATAAAAGTTTGAAATATTAAGTCCGAAAGTCAATGGTGATACATCGAAATAAAATCTACAATTTATCCATAAATATTTGAACAGATGCAATATTTTTTTTTTCCGTTTTAAGAAATGATCTAATTTTAGCAAGATTGGTGATAAAAACTTCTTTAGCTATAGCTGACAAAACATAAAGAAGAGTCGCTTTTCCGGTTTCGAACCCAACGCGTTTCATCAGACTACCTCCTTATAGTGATAAAAACAGACACAAGTTATAAGCAAAACAAAAGGAACAGTTGTCAATGAAAAAAATTAGAATAAAAATAATAAGTGAAAAACAAGAGGAACAATGGTAACTAAGAGGATGCTGGTCAAATAAGCCAAATTATAACAGAATACATTTCTATTGGGCAATTTCAGGTATTAAGCAGAACTGAGATAATTTTCTAAAAAATCAATATTTGTTGCATTGAAGGGAGAATTAAAGGTATCAGGATTAGTTTATGGGTCTGGAAAGAAGAACATATTTACGTTACCGAATTTAAAATTAGAACTAAGATTCTGGTTTTTTCAACAACAGTTTCTGGTTAACAAACAATATAAAGACTGAACATTGCCGTTTACGTAGAATAACTAAAAAGGCCAATTTCTCCTTTTCCAGATTGTTTGTGAGTAGATCAATTAGACATCCAAAATATTAAAAATGTAATCATAATTAATTTGATTAAAACTTATGATCATCAAAATTCTAAGGTATTTTTTTTGTTTTTTTTGTTAACGAAAATATTTGATTTATAAATGGGGCACTAACTCTTAAATTATACTTACATATTAGTTTCTTGGGTAATTGAGTTTTCTTTTCTCAATAAATTATACTTATTCATAAAAAGAGTTGGCCAGAGTCTCAGGAAGGATGGGCTTCTCTGGGATCCACTTGGTCTGGTGCCTCACCTTCGACCAATTCCGCTTGGAAATACAAAATACGTAGTTTGCTGAAACTGTGGCCCTGAATAAGAAATGTCACCTGAACAACATTTCTCCTGTCCTTTTTTTGGCCAATTTACAACAGATTAGTCACTGTCTACAAGAAATTCATTTTTTATTCGGAAATTTTTCTTGATATAACTGGATCAGTGTAATCTCACTATATAGGACCTAAGATCTTATATAGTGTCTTTTTGATTTATTATGGATTTACGTGACACGAGAACCATGATACATATGTTGAAATACTTTTGTTTTTTAATGAAACTGAAGCACCTTATACCTACCGAAGGATACCTTGTACCCAAACCTACCAGGGGTTAAGGGTTACCTATTTAAATATCTAAGGGGCCACTTTAACCCATCTCGTTATTTTGGTATAAGGTTCTATATTCACGTCCCTATAAAGCCAACAGATGAATGATTCAATGAGCACTTAAATAGAAACAAACTATGAAAAGTCATAAATTTTCAACACTTTCAGTGATATTTTAACTTACAAGGCAACAAAGCAAAGAAAATAAATAAATAAATAAATAAAAAAAACGAGAGGGGTCAATTTGTCCGTTGTAGTGATAAAGCTATATGATCATTTGAATAAAAGTGATGTTGCATGGTCTTAACGCGTTTAGATTATAAAATATAAAAGCATAACAACGTTTATCAGTATAACATTCGATTAAGTAGCATATTAAATTTCTGATATTTATCGCTGGAAACCATAATAAGTCTCTAACCCAAAACAGCTTTGTTCGTTTTTACCACAGTTGCATATTTCATAGCATAATCGAAATTCTCTCATTCATTTTAGATATTTTTTTTCGAAATAACCACTTTACCCCACCCAATTTGTTAAAGAATTCTATTATGATTTGGGTGTGAGCCACGATGTGTGCCACTCGGGGTCAGAACAGCGGGGTAGAGCTCTAAAAACATGTTTACAAAAGATGTTATATAAAATTTAAATAAAGATTTATAAATGAACGCTAAGTATGATTTGTTATTTCTTGTAGCTTCATTCTAGATAAAAAGAGCCATAATTAACCAGTCTAATCAACTAACCTAATGGAGTAATCTTAGTCACCTAAATATAGTGTACTCAAAACACAAGGATTTTAGAGATTTACAAGCATAAAAGAGAATAAAATTCTGTACTTTTTTGCAATTATGTAATACTACAATTATGTATTTGAAACGTTATTGGGGCGAAAGAAATTTCGTGTGATGATTATATATTATTTAAACTCAAATCTGTAAATTGTATAATTTACTTTTTTTGAAATAAAAAAGAAAAATTTGGTGTAAATAAATGAAAAACGAGGAAACCAATGAGTTCAATTTAAAAATTATATCAAGAATTAATTTCAATTTTAAAATTATTTTTTTATAATATGTAAACGCATATTTATACCAGAACACTTAAAAAAATCTTTTCTTTAAAGCAAAGATGAAATTTTTTTTAATCAATATTTGTTTTGTAAAATAACTTACGTAAGAAAATGTGCAAATTAAGTAAAAAAAAAAGTCTTCACTAATAGAATAAAAGGATATTCCATTTTAACCCAGTGCCTATACAAATTGTTTTCAATTTAAAATTTTTTGTTTTTTTTCATTAGAAATCTTACACTGTAAATCAAGGATGTTTAAGAATTGCTCAAAAATATGTCTAAAAAACTCCGAAATAAATAATTGTCAAATTTTAACACCCAAACGTATTCACAATCGAAACAAATTTAGTTTCAAAACAAATATAGTAGGGAAAATGTGTGAGAGCGATGTTTTTTGGCTGCCCAAGGGATTCGAACCCAGGATTCCTGGATTAGCAGTAGGCTGCAATAATGGCCATTATTGTACACACCAGTCCAGGGGGAGTTAGTAAGTTCTATATGATGGCAGTTTTAATGATTCATCATGATATTCTATTTTCTAATTTCAATGATACAAAGGATTAAAATTTGAAAATTATGTTCCCAAAAGCTTAGTGAAAAGATCGGTTACTTTAATTTCAATTTTTGCTTTGTTTGCTATATCCTAAGACTTTATGACTGAATGCATATAATTAATAATGCATATAATAGATTAATGAATGCATATTTTGATGTGCCATTCTGTAGACAACTATATAAAGTTTACTAACTCTCCATGGATTGGGATGCACAGCTAGGATAGTAGGAGCATCCAACTACAAACACTGAGCTTGGTTCGAATCTTGCCGCTGCCAAAGAATTCAATTTCGTCCATTTCTATCTCCAATTTTAAAACTAGGCATTTTGATAAAAAATTAGTACATGCTATTCAATTTTGAATGCATGGGGTTAACGTATTCGACTGTTATTTGTTTTTGGGCTATTTTGACATATTTTTGCTCAATTTAGGTAACGTTTTTTATTCAGTGTATTAGTATTACGTTTATTTATGTATCAAATTTATTTTATTCGCAGTTATGAAGTTTTTTTTTTTTTACATTATGTGTGTTACTCAGAATATTTGTTCTTATAAAATTAATAGTTGAAAAATCATATTACAAAGTGAATAAAATAAATAAATAATAAAATAAGACATTGCATTTTTACTCAGTGCTTATAAAAATTTTTTCAAGCAATTATTTTATTTTTCTAAAAAAAAAAAACCAAAAAAAAAAAAAAACACTAGGATAATTGTACCAAAAATGAAATGAACTCTGAAAACATTATATTCATAAGCAATTATTTTTTTTTTTTGCTGTTGCTCAGAATGCCTATTCTTCTTACAATACATATACAGATCTTCATAAACAGATTGCAAAAACAAAAAAAAAATGATTAACAAAATAAATAACAATTTATTACTGTAATAAAATATAAAAAAAATACTTTTTTTTTCATTTTTATTTAATTAAGAAATCTTAGAAATTAAATAAAAGAAAAGTAATCAGCTTTTTTCATAAAAAAAACTGCTATTAATTTTTTTTATAAATTAAAATGTTGTAATTTGTGGTTTTTAGTTAATATTCTCGATTTTAAAATAAGCTCTTTGGCAAATTATCAATAAAAACTTACTTAGCAATTATAATCATTGCAACGATTCATTCTAAATAAGTACATTCCATATTTTAAACTGTCAAAAAAAAAAAAAAAAAAAAAAAAAAAAAAAACAGAATCTCTTAAGCACGTAATTTTTTAAATTGTTTTAATGATAAAAGAAACTCTGGAAAATCTAATTAACATTAGTCCTAAAATATGTTTTTTTTTTTTAAAGTTTCAGAATTCAATTATTGATGACAGTATATGTTTTCGTTCATTAAATTATTCTCCTAGTTGGTGCGTGATCAATTAAGGTGTTAACGAAAAAAAATTGTGTAACATTAGATTGCAGCTTGAAAAAGAGAAAAAAAGACGCCTTAATAACTGTTTTAATTAAAAAAATTCCGAATCAAGACTTCCAAATTAAAATAATTATTTCAAGTAAGAAGTTGTGTAGAAATTTAATAAATTATTTTAAAATATATTTTAATTGGAATAAAAGGTATCAAAATGAAATAGGCTATTTTTATGAAATCTGATTAAATAATTTGCTTAGTTAATTATTTGCATATACTTATTTTTTACAACTTTGCAAATACTTTAGAATATTTTTTTTTTGTGATTGTTACAAATATAAACTTTCAATGATTCACTTTATGTCTCGTAATTTTTAAAAAGGTAGACTGAGTTTAACAGCTCATACTTAATGGCTTATATTAACAGCTTATATTTAGGTGGGAATAGTACGCATGCTTCTGTCACGGGCGATAACAATTCGCGATAGAATAAAATAAGATGTATTTGATTACTTTTTTCGGTCTACCCCGAATATTCTGCGTTTGCGGATATCAATGCTCATCTCTGTAGCTTTGTAATTTTTTACCCAAACCAGAAGACAAGGGAGCTCTTTGATCAATCAATGGTACAAACAAACTTTCGTGGAGGGCTTTTTTTCATGGAACTAATCCACATTTGAGTTGCATAGAGAGGAAAGTCACCAAAAACTCCCACGATGGTAAAGGAATTTTAACACATGATATGTCTATCACCGAATACATTTTACCTCAGCACTGTTGTCGGTGCGAGCCAGGTACAGAATTTGTATCAACCAGCCACAACTAAGATTCGAATCTGGGTTACTTATATTTAGGAGGTGAATGCTATTTTATAACTATCAATGATCAGCCGACCCAATTTTGAGTTTGCGATTACCACTGCTACGACTACCAATTCCTTAACATTGCAATTTTGAACCCAAACCAAAATACAAGGGGATTCCGGTTAGTCCTTCCACGGTTAGTCTAACGGCAAGAGGACTCTAACCCATAATCAGTCTACCACTGAGAATATTTAACGTCAGCACGGTGATCGGTGTACGCCAGATGTGGAATCCGTATCGACCAGCCATCGCTGGGTTTTGAATCCGGATCATATTCATTGGGAGGCGAGCACTCTATCCCCTGAGCAGCCACAACTTTGTTAGGCTTATTGCAGTGAGCCATGTAGGATTATTTAAAAAGGATGCATTCACTTTGCAAAACGTCGTATTTTTCATTCAGCCAGTTTTTTTATTAATTAGCTTACATATACACCCCGCCTCAAAAGCACGAGCAAATAAATAAAAATTTTTAAAGCAGCGATAAAATATTAGCAAAAAAACATTTTTAAGTGATGTTGTAAAAATTTGAAATGAATAAGAACTGAAAACTATATATTTTATCCTCACTTTAATAAACAAAATAAAAAATAAGTAATAGACTTATCTCTCAAATGTTTAAGATGCTATTTACCAAATAGTTTTATTTGGATGTATCCCCCAATTTTATTTAATAACATCCCATTATTTTTAATAACATCGAATATACGTTTTTTCGTTGAACTATTTGCTTCGGATGTTTCTAAAGCAGCTTTTTATTTGTTTTTAAAAAAATATGATTATTTTTCAATAGATGTTTGCAGTTCTTTAACTTTATTATACTGTTTACCATTTCGATATTTTGAACAGGTTAAAATGTCCCAAATGATTTCAATCTGATTTAGTTTCGGGCTCAAAGCAAACCAATTTGTGGAAAAAGCCAAACTTTTGAGATAGGTATCAAGTCATAATTCTATACAATCAGTTCCTCCCAGAAGAGTTTGAAAAAGAAATATATGTTGCTTACGTTTATCTTGATACGTTTTTGTCTCGTACGTATTTTCCTAAAAAAATATGTAGAAAATTTTGATCATTAAAATGAAATAACTGCGATTTCTTGCTGCCTGCTAAAGAAAGCTCTACATTTTTTGGAAGTCAGTGACAGTGTGCTTTTTATCCGTCAAGAGCACATAAATTTTTTTAATCACTGAATAGTCACAATCAACCAGAATAATAATTAAACAATATCACTGACAGTCATTTATTGGCATAAAACGAGAGATTTTTTGTATGTTTATCATGTGGCTTAAGACATAGCTTGCGACGTATTTTTTTTTTTTCAAAATAGAGCATTTGCATTCTTAAACACCTCTATGAATGTTGCCCTTAGACTTTTCATACCAATTTTGTTTAAATTTGGCGAACTGATACGTTCTTCATAATCCGAATTTACTTGCCGCTCTAATCACTAGTTGCACGTGATTGATCCCTTTTCAATTTTTGGAACTAAGACTTCTTTTTCCTTCATCTTTTAATAAATACTTTGCATTGATCTGTTTTAAGTGTTTGATATTTCAGCTTGATAATGCTTGACAAAATTCCTTTTTTCCAAATTTTGGTTTAACTTCTGCCAACTTCAATTTTGTGAATTCTACAGCTTAAGGCAATGCAAGAACTCTTAATTAGAAATAATCTGCCTTTGAAATGCGGAAGAGATGCAACGGCATATAACAAATTTCACGAAGAAATTAATTATTATTAACAATATTATGTGCTTAAGCGCTTGAGAAAGTCTTTTTAATAAAAAGTATGAAAATTTCAATAGATTAAATAATAAAATTAGTTTTTATTAATTAAAATTTGTTAACAGTATTTCACTTCGGTTAAATTTTAAAATTAGTTAATCAACACGTATCATCTTTTTTTTATTATTTATATATAGCAAATTTTGTTTTATAAGATTGTAATAAATGCAGGCATCATTTATTCGAAATCATTATAAATGAATGTTCATTTGTTAATTTTAGAAATTAATAAAAATAAATAAATAAATTTTACTAAAAAACAGTGTTTAGGTAACATTATAATAACCAAATGAATGTGACGTACAATTTAAATACTAAAAGTTAAATCATTGATAGTTTTGTCACCTTTCAAAACTATCTTGTACAGCATACAAACTTTAATGATAGGCAAGCCGAATGCACTGCACAACTGTATTTGAATATTCTAATTCTTCAACCCCTTCCTCCAATCCTATCATCTTAATTAGTTTAAAATAATATCCTAACCAAATTTTTCCTCGGCTAACTTTTACCTGCGGCTTTACCCACGTGGAAGTACTTTGATTTCAATTTTAACTATTCTCAAAAGTATTCCAGGATATTATTAAAGTTCTTTTCTTATTTCCATAATTAATTTTAATAATAATTTGACATCTGTCCGGTATCTATCAAATCACACAAACCAGCGCAAGTATGAGTTCGGAAGATTTTAGCATAGTAGGCAGCCGCAGTATTAAACTTACTTTTATCTCTGTCGTCATGTATATATATATATATATATATATATATATATTATATATTATATATTATATATATATATATATATATATATATATATATATTATATATTATATATATATATATATATATATATATATATATATATTATATATTATATATATATATATATATATATATATATATATATATATATATATATATATATATATATATATATATATATATATATATATATATATGTTCAAAATGAAGATAAAACAAAGGTAAATTACAGACAAATGAAAAAAAAAGGGGGGGGGGAATAATAATAATAACAAACAACTGGAAACAGAAAAAAAAAAAAGAAAAAGAGGATAATTGTGGTTCTAATACTTATCTAACTAAACCTGGCATCATTTTCTCTAGCTACTTAAATAGAATTATTAACAGTATTTCTAAAGAAGGTTTGTCTTGGATTATCACTAATAATCAACCGATTTTAGATTTCATTAAACATAATAAAATTAATTCTATTGCAACTTTTGATTTCCTGGATCTTTTCAATAGCATTCCCCTTTCTAAACTAAAAGATGTCTTTTTGAATTATTACTCTGATCTTAAAAATATACTTTGTTGCGATTTTGATTATTGGGAAATTCTGATTAATTTTTGTCTTTTTAATAATTATCTTTACAATGGAAGGGATATTTTTTTCTTCAAATTGATGGAATACCACAAGGTTCTAATTATTCATCTCTCTTAGCTAACTTATTTTTGCATTATTATGAAAAAAATTACACTCTTAGTATTAAATTTGTTTTTAGATATATTGATGACTTAATTATCTTTAATTTTCAAGAGTATACTATTTTATTAAATGATATTTACCCCGATGAATTAATCTTGCTTCGTAACCATGACGATAATATTAATTTCAATTTTTTGGATTTCGGTATCGTAAAAGAAGAAAATATCTGCTTTGTTGATTTATACGATAAAAGAAATGATTTTAATTTTAATATAAATAAACTAATTAATTGAAATTCTAATGTTTCTAAGAGCATCTATTTAAATACTAATTTTAATGAAATTAATAGAATTAAAAGAATATGTAGTAATATTTATTTATCCAAAAAAACAAATCGATAAACTCTTTCAAAATTTGATAAAAAACATTAGATACCCTACCAAAGTAATAAAATTCTATATAAAATCATTGAGTTAATCGCATATTTTGTAAATATATTTACTAAAAATTTTCTTTGTTAATTTATATAATTTTTCCATGTGCAAATCCATTTCGGGCAAATCCGTGGCTAAAATTATTTACTAAAAAGATTTCTTTGTCAATTTATATAATTTTTCCATGTGCAAATCCATTTCGGGCAAGTCCATGGCTAAAATTATGTGCAAAACAGGAAATTCATGCTTCTTTCTCTTTTCTATTTTAAATTTTTTTTTAAATAAATATTTATTTTCTAAAATTATTTATAGTCAACTTTTTTAAATTATCCAGTATAATATTACCTCACGCATATCCGTTTTCTGGCCCATCCTTGGTAACTAACAAATCAAACGCACTTCAGTAATGCAGCAAGAACGCCCTTTAAACTCCTCTTGTTACACTCAATTTGCGCTTTTGTTTTCATAGTTTTCATATTTTGCAATCTGGCAATCTTGTTACGTAAACATTTTAAATCATTCTTGAAAAATTTCCCGTTCAAGTAAGTCCATTATATTTCACTGCTCGCTTTATACATTTTGTTTTTTCTGCTCTTCCTTTATATTTTATTTTCTGTTTTTGCGTGTTATTTTTACTTATTGTGTTTTATTTTATTTTATTTTATTTGTCGTAATTTTTGTAAAAAAATTTTGAGTGCTCCTCACACTATTGTATTGATATATTTTGCTTTGGCTATATTGAAACAATATTAGAAAGCACTGTTTTTCAGATATAATCGTGTGGGCTGATGAAAAGATTATATCTTTTATTTTCCGGTTTTTTTAAAAAATACTTTATCCTCTTTTTTTTTTTTTTTTTTTTTTTTTTTTAATGAATTCTTTTTTTTTCCCCAGTTGTTTGTTATTATTATTATTCCCCCCCCCCTCTTTTTTTTATTTGTCTGTAATTTACCTTTGTTTTATCTTCATTTTGAACATATCTTATGAGTTCTATTTACTTGCAGCTTATGCGCAATAAATGATACTTATTGCTTTTCTTAATTTTTTTCTTGTTTTTTTGTATATATATATATATATATATATATATATATATATATATATATATATATATATATATATATATATATATAAGCGGTACTTTTATGTAGTAAGAAAAGAGCATTCCTTGTTTTATTCTTTAAAATCTACTGTTGAAATATCATAATAAAATAATATTTTTAATATGCTGCAGTTCTAATTATTTATTACTTTTTCATTGTTTCATATATTTATGTATTTTTTTCACGTTAAACTATTTTAGTGACAGCATGTGGCAAGTTACAGTTTAAATTTCTTACTGCAGAGTACGAATTTATTTCGATAATGTATGATACGGAATTGAATGCTACTTCTATTGACAGTTTGTCGATGGAATTAATTTTAAAATAATCGCGATTTTTTTCTGTCACTTTAAATATTTTATTGCAAATACTTGATTGCTCTTTGAAACTAAAGACGATTATATTATTTTATGGGAATCGGTTTTATAGATTTCTCTTTGTATAATTAAAACTGAGATGTTATTCCCTGAGGGCTAATTTACTACTCACTGAATTTTAATATATTACATGGGTGTGGTCGATTTTATGTTTGCGTTAACCCGTATTCGTGATGTCATTAGAAGAATAAAAGAAAGAATAAAAGAAAAGACCACTTAGAACGTTACTTCTCTAACGACTTATTAAGCTTAAGTGCAATTTGTATAAGAATAATTATTTTCAAAAGAAGTATGTGTAAATGAAACTAAGCTAAAAGAATTTGTATGGTTAAAAATATAAATAAAGTTTTCGTGTTTCAAATATTAAGCTTTAAATACTGAAAAATAATGGGAATATTATGTTGTAAATGTTATGTAAAAAAATATTAAAATATTATGTAAAATTGTGGTTTTCTATTTCAATTTTAAAAAATTAACGATTAGTTTTTTAAATTTTTCAAAGTAGAATAAGTTTCTCTTGGTTTGAGGAGCTTAACTCATTTTCCTCGTCTTTTAATTTTTGTAATTCATATTATTCATAGCTTATTATTTAGTATATATTATCAGTTATTTAGTTTATCATAATTTATTATTTAGTTTATTATTCATATTTTTCCACGAAAGAATAAAAAAGGATTTCTTTTAAATTTTTTTAACACTACAAAAATACTTCATAACAAATATAACTATAGATAATTTTCATAGAAATAAACTTAAAAGTAAAAATAAAGTTAGTTATATTGAAATTTATATCATGTATGTTTTAAAGATATGAAAAATTGTATCCGTGATTCACTCAATTTCAGTTGATAAAAGTTGATTCATATTTTTCCATGAAAGAATGGAAATGGAAAATAGGACTTCATTTAAAAAAAATTCAACACCTATATTGAATTAAAAAAAAACTTTATAACAAATTTAATTATAGACAATTTTCATAAAAATAAGCTAAAAAGTAAAAATAAAGTTAGTTATATAAATATTTAAACCAGCAATGTTTTTAAAAGATTTAAAGATATGAAAAATTGTTTCCGGGATTCACTCAATTTCAGTTGATGGAATTATTGTTCTAGCTTTTTTAAATTTTTTTAGCTCCTTATACATGAATATTACACCCAAAATAATGGAATGCTAAAGGGATGTTTATGTTGACCTGCCTATACACTAACAATCAATGATCAATCTGCTTTTTTATCAAGCAATGCAAATACGTTTCTATTGGGATTGGTAAGGTGACAAGACGTAAGGTGACAAGACCGGGGAGACATTCTTCGACAAAGGACTCTTGAGGCATAAGTGACAGTTAAGAAAAACGTGACATTGAAAAAATGCGCACGAACATGCGTTACGTGCCGTTTCTAAAAAAAGATCATTTTTGTTTAATTTCTGCAACTTTTTCTATTGCATGAACTTTATTTCAAATTAAAATTTTCTATTTCAATAATTTATTTGTGATTAAAAATATTGATTTTTTAAAGAGCAATTAGTTTTAAAAATTTTAATAATTGATTTAAATTGTTAAGATTCTTTGATTGAATTTCTTTAGATTTTACGCTAACGCTAAATGTGTTTTTCTTAGCAGCCATATAAGATTGTGGCAATAAACTATATATCATTACGTAGCTATCTTCAGAAGTTAGCGCGTCTCAGCGAGCATGAGATGAGTCATCTAGTATTATATTAATTTTAACCAAAAGTTAATAATAATGAAAAGGTAAAAAAAAAAAAATTAAGGAACCTTATATAACATTATCTTAAAACCTAACACAAAAAGGAAACATCAACTTTTTTTGTTTCCTACTCTTAATTTAAGAAATGTATATATATATATATATATACCAAAGAGCCATTACATTATGACCACTCTGTTAATAACATGTAGGACCACCTTTTGCCTTCAAAACTACAAGCACCCGCCGTGGCATTGATTCCACAAGGTGCTGATAGGTAGTCTGAGGTATCTGGTACCAAGCGCTCACCAACTGGTGCTGCAATTCCCTCACAGGGTAGCGAGGGGGTAGCGTGGCATCACGAATTTGGTTTTCCAAGTAGGACCACAAATGCTCTATTGGATTAAAGTCAGGTGAATTTGGGGGCCATGACGTGACTTGAAAGTCACTGGAATGTTCCTCGAACCAATCCATGACGATTCAACCCTTATGACATGGTGCATTATCCTGTTGGTAAACACCATCCCCCGCAGGAAAAGATGTGGCCATGAATGGGTGAACCTGGTCTGCAACTATGTTCAAGTAGCTTACAGACGTCAGGGAATGTTCTATGAGGATTGTGGGTCCTAATGTGCACCATGAAATCATTGTTCCTGGGCGAGAAACCATGAAAACACCATGAAACCATGATCTATGTTGTATTGTTACGTTTTTACGTGATAATAGAGATATAGATTGAGATATGTTGGTGAAATCTTTTGGAATGTTTTATTCCAATTTCTAAATACATTCTTATGGACTATATATTTTTGGTGGTCACAATTCGTTTTTTTTATTTTTTATTTTATTAAATCTTAATTTTTTTTTTTACATATTTACCGACTTTTTTCTCAGTTAGCTAAAAAATTGCCCAATACGCAATATTTTTTAGCTGTCAAATCTAAGAAAACTAACAAATACGTTGCGAAACATTATTTTCAGACTAATTTCGATTAATTAATCTAAACAATCCACTTTACGGAATTCCCTGTATTTTCTCATGGTGGAAATCTAATTATTTCTAGAAGCTAATTAACTGCCATGCGGTAACAAATTTTTTCTTTTAAGTTTTTTTTATATTTTATGCATCCTACACCGAAGATTCGTAAACAAGGCCTAATTCATCAAAATACCGACAAGGCAATCTTCCTCTATTGAATTATGAATAACATAGAAGTATACTTAAATGTGGTATGTTTCTGTTATGCTGCTTCCCCAGCATTAGTTAATTAAACTAAAATATTTAAGAACATTGTCACTTTGAAGATGATTCTGAAGAGCAGCATGAAATGAAAGATAAAATATTAATTTATTACATTGCTTACACTGTTTACTTTTCACTTTTTTTTTTACTTCTTTCATATAAAAAGATTTTTATGCGATAAAATTTAATATTGTGGTAAGGTTAAGTGTTATCAGTATTTTAGTTTTCTAATAACTATGAAATTTGGAAATAATAATTTATATATTTATTGAAGTAATCTTCTTTTTTTAAACTGCTTAGGTGAAATATTTGTTTAAAAGATCATAAAACGTTTTTATTTGGCCTAAAATATTTGGAAAAATTTATTTCAGTTTGGATTTTGTTTTATTATACGACTTTCTTTTTACACTTTTTTTCTGATAAATTGACTCAATTTTTTTTTAAAAATTTGTTGGCTAAATGAAATAATTTAAAATTATTGAATTTTATGAATTTATACATTTTATTTTTCGTAATAAATGCAAGGAATTAATGCAAATATTAAAAGATCACTAAGCATTTTTATAAGCAAGACATCATTAGATAATTTTTATATATACATTAGTTTACATATTATTTTATTATTTAAATTTTATTATAATTTTCTTCAATTGATGTATTCAAAATTTTAAAAACAATTATGTTGGTTTAAAAAAGAATAACATCAAATTATTCAGTTTTATGAATCTATGAATTTCATTTTTTGTCGCAAATGCAAAGAATTTATAAAAAGTATTAATTTGAAATATCATTAAGCAATCTTTTAAGTAATACATCATTTGTTATATTATTTATTTCAGTTCATGCATTACTTTATCATTAAACTTTTCTTAAATTTAAAATTTGGAAAATAACTATCATAATGGTTAAGAAATAAATTCTAATTATTAAATTCTATGAATTCAATTTATTTTTCATAACATATGCATGGAATTTATGCGAAATATAAATTTTAATCATCGATAACTATTTTTACTACAAAGCAAAATTTGATAGTTTTCTTGTATATTTTAACTTTTATATTGTTTTATTATATTGCTCTCTCGTATTCGATTCCATAATAAACATGTTCATTTCTGATTATATATTTTGTAATAGTATACTGAATTCTGTTGTTAAAAAAATAACTCCTAAATATTAAATTTTTCATTGTAATAAAGAGTTTCTTAAAATTTAGTGAAAATGTGTTAAAATAGCTCTGAAACAAATAACAGACGAATATGAATACCCAATGTGCTCGAAGTTGGAACACTATATAGTCATTTTTCAGTTGTTTAGTCTAAGATAGAGATGTGGAGGGGGGGAATGTAAATAAAATATGTTTCATGATTACTGATAGGATTCAAACCAAAGACCTCGCGTTTCCTAGTAATATGTTCTAACGACAATTGTTGTACAAGACCTAGTCCAGGGTGATTTAGGAGACTTTATATGGTGGTCCAACGATGACACATCATCTCATATTAATTTCAAATAGTATGTATGTTGTGTATAGGGTTGCAATTTGAAAATATGATCCTAAAAGCTTAGTCAGACGATCGTTAAGTTTAATTTACTGTTTTGCTTCTTTTGCTATATTTTTTTTATTTAAAAAAAAAATGTTTTTAATATAGTGTTAAGTGTTTTAAACTTTTTCAATGAAATGTATTTCATTATATGTAGTTTAAATTACACATTTTAAACTTTTTTTAAAATATTTTTTTCACATTATATTTATTTAAAATTTTAAAGCAAATAAAATATGTTTTGTTTAAAAAAATGAACTCATGTTTCTAATGGTTTAATGCTGTAATAAATAAATGGAAGTATTGTGAAACATTATTTTGAAATAACATTAATTATAAACCTATAAAAAATATGATATTAGATAATTTGCATTTTCATATTAAATATTATTATTTATTGCAATATGCGTTTTTGTTTTTGTTTTTTGAAATATATTTATTCAAAATATATAAAAAAAAATTCTTAATTTAATAAAAACCAGGATTTAATAAAAAATTTACAACGTTTTAATATTGAGTGGATAAAATGCGTATAGGTGAAATATATATGATTCAATCTAGCTTATTCCCTTAAATATTTAAAAAATGTAACCTCTTCAGGTTACTTCTTATGCTCATCAACTAATCATAATATTAAAAAAATAATTATCTATCAGAAGGTTTTTTTTTAAAGTTATTTTTCTAAAAATTATAAAAGATAAATTTAAAGATGTAAGGATTTAGAGATTATCTATAGACTACAATTGTTGTAAAACAATGTTTAGATAAATGAAGAATTTAGTGAAATTTTGTAGCAGAATATTCTACGAGACATTTTAATGAATTTAGGAACTATGAAATTATGAAATTAGGAAAGTATAAGTTTAGAAAACATAGGAAGAGAAGAAAATTGTTTACGAATCCCATTTTCGCATTGAAAACTGTCTTTTGTAACGAACTGACAGAAAACGAACTGCCCATAAAATATTTGTGTACTTTCGCATTGTTTAAAAAATTCTTTTAGTACATTCTTTTAGAAAGCTTTTCAGATATTGAATGCAATTTTTACATATTTTTCTATCACTAACATACATAAGAACGAATATAAAAGTAAAATTAAATACACTGAGCTTAAAAAATATCATGTATATACTAATAAAAAAGCATTGTTTTCCAAAAACGCACTTTTAATGTTTGCGGATTTTGCATTTATTTAATTAAAAAAGCTTTGAGAAAAAAGGAAAATTGGGTTTTGCTGATTCAAAGTTTCTTAATCTAACAACACGGGGAAAACTGTTTGCTATGTTGGAAAAAATACAGATTGTGATTTTCTTTGAGCTGCCATCCATCCCTCTCATTAAATTATGTGATTAAAAAAAAAACACAGAAAATTAAAACTATGGTTATGGGATATTGCTATGTTTTTATTTAACCGTTTTCGTGTTTTACTATTGAATTTTACAATCGAAATTTCGATCATTTTTTTCTTCTTTAAACTAGAACATGAAAATCTTAACTTGAACTGTGTGCCTATGGTAACTATATTGGTTATAATCTTTTCTTGACCATAACAAGCAGCTAGTTTAAATTTATCGACAGATGAAATGATTTTCGACTATTTGGAACATTCAAAATATGTCAGAAGCTTTTTGATGCTTTATGATACATATATCAATCGTTTCTTGACCACTACCATCAGAATCTGTTACGATATTATCAACTGTCAAAATTTCAATCACTTTCCGACTAGCTGTAGTATTCCAAATTTAACTGGATCTTTGTGACGATAAAATCAAGAGTTTTATTTAATTTAATTTTATATTCTATTGAGCTGATTTAATTTTATATTATATTTTATAACCGTCGTTGAGCAGCCGACTCAATTTTAAGCGTTTACGACTACTAATGTTCAACTCCGTAGCCTTGTAGTTTTGAACCCCATCCAGAAGACAAAGGAACTCCTGGATTAAGTAGTGGGATAAATTTGCCTTCGTGGAGGACTTTTTGATGGAGCTAACCCTCATTTTCGTTGCATGGAGAGGAAGACCACGAGAACCTACCTCCCACGGTTAACCTGACAGCAAGGGGACTCTAACCCATGATCCGTCAACCACTGAGGATATTTCATGTCGGCACAAGCCGGAGTTCGTATCGACTGGGATTCGAACCTTGTTCCTCGAACGCTCTATCCCCTCAGCCTTCGCGGCTCTAGCTGATTTTGTTATCATTTTATCACCAAGTAGTACTTACTTTCACTTAAGATTAAGACAGATTTTTGAACAGCTGGAATAATTCAATCTTAACTTGAGCTCTACGTCTCCCGACAATGCGAGTTCAACGAGTTTCAGACCATTATCATCAGAATCTGTTGCGATATTATCAATGGTCAAAATTCAATCCTTTTTCCGACTAGCTATTGTATTCCAAATTTAAAGGAATCTTTATGGTGGGTAAAAATGAAGAGTTTTAATCATTTCCTGATCTTCACACGCAGACTTTATAGTCATTTTATCGCCAAGTAGATTTACTTTCACTTAAAATTCGTACAGCTATTTGAATAGCTGGAGTAATAAAAATGTTACTGAAGCTCTGCATCTCTTGACAATATAAGTTTCTAACCAGTACAGGTGCGGAGTTTATCTCTGAATAGAAACTTTCATAAATCAAAATTTCAGTGACTAGAGTGTTCGAATCTCTACTTGAGCTATGTATCTGATTACAATATGAATTACAATTGTTTTCAAAGCAGAGTAAGAAAAATTTATCTCCATATTCTTGTCAAATGAAACTTTGTCCACTTTCTGAGAGAAAAAAAACGGGTATTAAATAATAAAATAACTAAAAGAAAAAGAAAAAGAATGAATAAAAAGTAAGTTCATACTGGGGACCTTCTATACCACACCCACACCTAAAATAGCAAATAGAGCTCATAGCTTTTTAAATGATGTTTCATCACCACAGAAATCCTTCATCTGGCTTTCTAATGTACAGACTTTCTAAAAACATTTAAATCTAAAATTAATTTAAATTTAAATCTTCCTAGTCTTTCCATGTTTAACATCAAAGAAGGAAATTTAAATACTATTTAAAGATTAAAAAAAAAAATACTTTAAAACATATTTGTTAGATAGCAAAATTTATCTCATTAAATTATGCTTATAACTCCTTGCAATATGCTTTTGCAGTTTTTAATAAAATGAAAAGAAGTCATAAGCGGAAAACATCTCTGCTAAATATGCACCACGCAATAGTTGTTTGCATTAAAAATATTTATTTTTGCTTGTTTCACAAATTTTAATTGCCGTGCAGCTACATTAAAGCATTAGGAGTTATTGCGGAAGTTTAATTTGAGTAGGTTTAACAACTCTTTTTACGAACACTAACTAGAGAATGTGGTTGGTTGAATCGCTCTCTAACTTTAATATCACAAGTGAAGCAACATTCTTTACAAAGGCTTCAAGAAGGTAAATTTAATGGCTTTAGGGTACAGTGATAAAATTTGCTAAATACCATATACTTTGGATATAAAAGATAGCAACACGCCTTCTAAGAATTCTCAATTTTATCGTAATGAAATATTCATGATATATAAGAATTTTTGTTGCTGAAACATTTACAGTCTAAATAAGTATAAATTTTCCACTCATTTTGATTTTAATGAAAATAAATTTTATGATTAAATTTAATATCATTTCGAATTATTTTTAATTAAGTATATTCTTTATAATATTTTAGAAACATCCAAAGTAGTTTTTAATATCATCGTAAATTATAAGAAAATACTTAGCTGTGTGTATATATTTTTTAAAAAAAATATTGTGTGTATAATTATTGTGTGTATTGTATATATAATAAAAAAAAACATGAAAATAAACAATTAAGAAAAAATAATATTTTAAATAAAACAATTAAAGAATTAATAAACTTCAAATTTAAGAACTTAAAATTTTATATTCTAAAATCTGAAATGAAATGTTTAAATAAACTGGGACTAGGTTAGTTTCGTTTTAAAAGAGTTTGTACTTGTTTAAAATATGTTGCATGTGTTTCAAATTATCAATGTTTTGTTTGAGATTTTGAAAAATATATTAATAATCTGTTTCTTGATGTTAGGTGAAACTTGTGCAGAAAAATTTATATCTGTATATTATATTATGTCTTAATTTATTATTTCATTTTACCATGTAAAATAAGAACTTTGTAGTAAGTATGAGGTATTTGACCTTATATTAAACTTTGTAACTCATTAGTATCTACATTCGCAGTTCTAAAAATTCAACATGAATGCACAGGAGAAAAAAAATTTTATTACGTTATTTTTGTTTCGTTTTTTTCCCTTACATTTTATCTTGCAGTTGCATTTTTATGGAATAAGTTCTTATTTTATTCTTATTAAACTAAACAACATTAATTTATTTGGTCTAGTCTTTAAATTTCGCTGATTTCTAAGGTTCAAGATAGTATTTGGCAAGGTAAACTTTGGTTGCTTTCAGAGCTGTAAAAGGATTCAAGTGCATTTGATAAGTTATAGTCGAAGGGTAAAGGGTTCGATCGAAGGGTTTTCTGAAACTGATGAAAACGATAAGTGAGTAAGTGCTATGACGCGAGCAGTTTAAACGAGTATTATAAATTTATAGATTTAGGCAAACGGGAGATTGTGAAACCGAAATAAAGATGAAGCATAATCATAAATATTCATTGTTACGCAATAATTTCTAAATAATTAACAATTTACTAAAATGTCTCTTAAAGCATATAAATAAAATATAAGACTGATTTTTTTCTGTCTTTAATTCTATGTTCTGTTTTATTCAACAATGGTACCACGGATTTCACACACTTTAAAAAATTCCAGATCGAATTACGGTATAAATTACCGTACTTTGAGTGCATCATCTGTAAAATCATTTTTACCGAGAAATCCATTTTTACCGTTAAATATTATACCGTGAAATGTGCAGTATTTTTATTTAATTAGAATGATTCAGTAATATTACGGTAAATATTATTATATAAATTATGGTATATTATATTTTTTATCTCCTTGCATGTTCCGGTAAAAATAGATTTTACGATTAGACGTATGATTGCCAGTACTTTTTACAGTAACTTGATCAGGAAATTTTGAGTATATGTTTTGAGTGATTCAAATTTTGAAAACAAGTTACATAAAAAAATGATGATTCATTTTTCGAATTCGGTTTTGATAATTTTCTCTCGGAAAAAAATAGCAATATATTTTGGTTACTGATATTTGTTATTGGATGAATGTATACACCGAGACCAGAAAACTACCCGAATATGGTAAAATTTACAGTGTTTCAGGCTTTATGGGAACATAAAAAAGCACGGTAATTTTCACCGAAAAGCTTTGGTATTGATACTATTTGTAAAATTAAAAATAAAATACTGTTTTGTAATTGGTAAATTTATTATGATACCTTAGGGCAGGTCATAAAAAACATATATTCGGTTGAATTTACTTTTCTGTTTTGTACTTTTACTAAATATGTAGTAATAAGAACTATTATTTTGAAAATCAGAAATTCTGGTAAACCGTTACCATATGAACGGAAAAAAATCACCAAATAAATGGTTCATATACAGTATATCTTGCTTTTATTACCAGAATTATTTTGCTTGTATTTTACGGTGCTGTAACTTGAAGAAATGCTATAAGAGAATTTTTTTCTCCGTGTAGGAATTAAGAAATATTTTTTATGCGACCTGATATAATACTAAATAGTATTTTTTCCCAAAAATTTCAAAACAAAAACTACGTGTATCCAATGTAAAAATCTTTTATTTTATTTTAAATAATTATTTTTTATCATATAAACATAAGCAAAAAAAAAAATAAAGTTTGAAATATTTTAATTTTTCAAAAGAAAAAGAAAATTTCTTAGACCACCGAAAAATAAATTTATTCATTCAATTAAATTACCCTTCATATTTAAATCTAATTTATAACAGAATAATTTCTAAAATAAAAATGAATATGTAAAAATGGCTTAGTATGTTGGCGTGAAACCTTTTCAGCCAGAGAATTCCCACTATCATTCTTGCCGCCAGGGATTAAAGCGCTGAAAGACTGCTATTCATCACCTCGTATGTGGTTTATGTAAAGGCCTGAACCTCAGAGTGGCAGATACATCAATCAGACTCCATCCGAATTCGGACCTTCCTATTGTCTCATGATTGCTCCCTCATTCCAACCTGGTCGCGTGGAAATGGCATGTACACCATTTTACACATATCTATTTGATATCATTTGCGTATCGATATAGAATGCAGACAAATATACTGTCTTTAATTGATTTGTATCGCGTGTATCAATTCAAGTTAGGAGGATGCGTTGAGTTTATAATATCCGCTTTGAGAATGCATTGTTTAGAACGTAATTTGTATGAAGTGGTGCTTTGAAATATAGATTTTGAATGTTCCATAATATATAGATGTGCTATTATATTACTGCAATATATTAATTTCAATTCCGGATTGACAAATTCAATAATATAGAAGAATTCTGATAGATAATTTTTGTTTTACATACCAAACTTTTAATTTTGAGCTGCATATTAATATGGAATGTAGGCAATTAATGAAGAGTTTATTTGGTTCGTTTTATGTCATGTGTATTAATTCAAATTAGAATGGGTATTAATTTTATAATACTTGCTTTGAGTATTTAATACTAAGAAAATAATTTGTATGTCAAAATGGTGGTTTAAAATGACGGAAAAATAAATATTGTGAATATGAATTTATAAAGATTTAAATAAATGCCATTAAATGTTTATTTTAATTCTGTCTGTAATTTTCGTTTTAATATACATGATATTTTCGTATTTTGTTTAGAACTGCATACCAATTTAGAACGTAGGCTAGAATCAAGTGTTTAATTATTTTGTATCATGGGTATCAATTCTAATTCTATCAATCTGATAATTTTAGAATTAATAATACTTCTGATAACATTTCTCAAATTATCAGATTTAAAAAAAATCTTTGATTGCAAAACCAGCTTTACGTTGGAAGTGGGAAATTTCGAAACTAAAAATTTCTGTAATAACTTTCCTATTAATTTTGTCAATCACCTCTTAGCCCAGTTAAATTATAAATTTAAATAATTTACTTTTTGAGATTTACACTGTGCACAAACGCCTAAACCGTGACTTATATTCCTTTATGAAGCAGCACCTTCAATCCAATAAGTTGGAAGGATTGCTATTGATTTGATGGTATTTGTGAACGTGGACTAGGATGGAATTTGGTTTTGCATTGACTAAATAAAAATATTTTGGTTTTAAAATTTAAACACTCTTTACATTATCGTGTTATTTTTGTTAGTGTAGGGTCCGGCCAACAGTAACATGGCCTACAGCTTGTACTGTTTGCCACCCTGCTATAACGAAACCCGACATATTTTTCATTTAAAGATATGTATCACTGATGTTGGCGTGGGAGGAGTTACAACACTTTTTATTATATATTTTATTTGTTTTTTTATTTTTATTATTATTATTATATATATATATATATATATATATATATATAAATATATATATATATATATATATATATATATATATATATATATATATATATATATATATATATATATATATATATATATATATATATATATATATATATATATATATATATATATATATGTACTAGTTTTTTTATTTTAAATATTTAAAATATCAACTATATTTCTTAACTATTTCATATAATATTTTTATGTAATGATTCGCACAGTCTTTGGTCACTCATTTCTGCGATACAATGCACCCGGAAGAAATTTCTTAATTACAATATCATACGAAACTTACTACTTTTTGGTATTTGTTGTGTGTGTTAACGCATAAAAACTCCCTAAATGGTCACAAAAAATACCCTCGAGGTAACTAAAGAGAAAAGATATCCTTGGGGGTGTGACTTTCATAGGAGAACGGTTTCTTCTATTATGTGACACTTGGGAAATGTGCTTAAATGTCGTTCGGGGGTTATTTCAAACGCATATAGGCTCTCTTAGTTTACAGGTTTCAATAGATACATTATCAGACATCAAATTTTAAGCAACTTTTGCAAGCTATATTTTGAATTATGTGCATTTTGCATTATACTTCTGATAGAACTTCTTTCTGGCATTAACATGATTCGGCGGAGGCATGCATGGAGGTGATTTTTCACCGCATTATTTGAAGTAAAGGGGAAAAAATAACGTGAATGAAGCAAAAATGAAAATACGCAGAAGAGCATGCTACGTTTCAGTATAATAAGAACACTATAAACAAGAACCTTCCTCCGTTCCTCTTCCTCTTGTATACGTTTTAGCTCTATAGACAAGTACCTTCCTCTGTTCCTTTTCCTCTTGTTAATAGAACTGAAACTATTGTATGTCCATTTATGTACGTTCATTTGTGGAGTTAATTTGTGGAGGTAAGTAAAAAACAAAGTGGACTTTGTTTTTCGTAGTATACCCTATCCATTGTATCAAGTTTATCCTATTCTTTGTTGAGAAAGTTTTACCATCCAAAAATTTTTGTAGAGACATTAGCAAAGTTGTCGACAACCCATTTCTCCTCCCTAGTGATAATGCGCTTCAAAAATTGATAATTTTCTTGATGTTTGAGAAGCGAATCACAGACGTCAACGCAACGGCGCTAGTTTCTTTCCATAAGAACACAAGGATCTCATAGGTTAAAATTTGAGATTAAATCTTATTCTTTTCAAATGCTCATGAACTGTCGAATACTAATGTCTCAGTGATCTCAAGAGCTGTTTTTCACCGGTTTGAACCAATTTATGCATTTATTCTGTTTTCATAAGCATGGTGCATTTTAATCGAAATTTTGCCGCATCTATACGTTTTATAATTTCTTTCTTGCTTAAACAGAAATTTTACAATTTCAATAGTCAAAAAGTAAAATATGCGGAAAATTCTGCTTCTCAGTTTTTACATTTGAAAGGGCGCCGACTAAACTATATTTCCGTAGAATCAATCGAACTTTTTTCAAAAGCAAGCCTTGGTATATCAGTTGTCAAAATATAAAAAAAAAAAAAATGCAGCTAATGTGTGAAGTTGGCTGTGAAAAAACTTTATTAAAATCTTTCTTGGGAAAAAACGAAATTTATTTCCGAATAACCCGATATTATTGACATGAGAAAATACAAAGGAGAATAATTTTAAAGTTTATAAAATTAAAGGAGAACAATAACAACTGCAACAATATGTACAATTTTAAAAATGTACATATTTTTACTTTAAAGAAGACTCTATCCTTGCGAGCAAATACAATCGTCTGAAGAGAATACACGGGAAAGGGATACTTATTATGTTTTGAATCATCTAGATGCTAAATTTTCAAAATGGATAATGAATACTCACTATACATTATTCATTTCAAAAATTTTGTAATACTCACTAGGGCTTGGATAGCCTGGTTGGTAGGACAATGGGCCCATGTCCAAGAGGTTGCAGGTTCAATCCTCGCCGGCCGAAAACTACCTGTATAGTGAGTGGTGACTAATGCACGTTAAATCTGTAGAGTCACAAAGTCCTCCATGTTCACATAACAAATTATACCTTGGGGGGTACTCATCTAGGAGTTCCGTTGTCTTTAAGGCTATGAAGGTGAACATTCGTAGTCGTAAACCCACAATTGGATCGGTTGTTCAACGACGAATATAAGAAAATATTTAAATAAGAAAATGAATACTCACTGTATGTTTTAATATATTTCAGAGCATGAGAAATACAATGCCGTTGCCTAATTAGACTAGAAATTATGTGACGAGTCTTATTTATAATTTCATTGGAATCTTCTCAAAGCGAGTAATGCCATTGAAATTTTGCAATCAGAGGTTAGTTAGACATAAAGAAAGATAGTTTAATGTTATATAAATTTGTCCGATTCTAAATTCTTGAAAAATCTGCAATTTCTTGAAATTAACATTACGAGTTTCATCTCTATACAAACTTTCATCATCTATTCAAAATAGTTTTAATTAATTTATAAAAATTAATTAAAACTGTTTTGAATAGATAAATTTATAGAAAAAATATTTTTTTTTTAAATTATAAAAGCTAGCAAACGCACAATTACTTGTTCCAAAAGTATTATCAGCGTAATTTTATCACTTTAAAAAAAAATTCAGTTTAAGTTCTTCTTATAATACGACCGACATTTCAAAGGTATCGTGTTATCAAACGATAATCTATCATCAAAAGTTAATAGGAAAAATAAAAAGCGAAGGAAGTTAAATTCAAAAATTTAAACTGAAACCAAGATGGTATTGGAAGAGATAGAAATGAAAGAGCAGTTTCTATAAACAAAAAACTTTTGATTTTCCTTGTGTGAACTTACAATTTTTATGTGTGGTCTGGTTCTAGTACAAACACTTGCGAGAAAGAATGAAGAAAAAGAACATTCTTCATTTAAATTTTAGCGTTAGTATTTTTCTATCGTAGATGTCGATTTTCACTCAAGAAATTTTCTAAGGTTTGCTTTTTCAAGATGGTATGTATTTTGTGACTGAACTTGTCTTTCGAGATTGGTTTAAATTTATAATTCAAACGAATTTATCATTCAGCGTAGCTAATTTACTTTCTGCAATACTATTCTGTGAATGGATTTGCTTTTCTAGTTTGGTTTAAATTTATAATTCAATCAAAATTATCATTCAGTGTAGCTAATTTAATTTTGACAGTAGTATTTTGTGAATGAACTAGTTTTTCTAGTTTGGTTAAAATTTATAATTATCAAACAAAATTATCATCCAGCGTAGCTAATTTAGTTTCTACAGTACTATTTTGTAATTGAAATTTTTTTCTAGTTTGGTTTAAATTTATAATTCAAACAAATATACCTTTAAGCGTAGCTATTTTCTTCAGTAGTATTTTGTGAATCAACTTATTTTTTTTTAGTTTGGTTTAAGTTTATAATTCAAACAAAACTATCTTTAAGCGTAGCTATTTTCTTCAGTAGTATTTTGTGAATGAACTTAATTTTTTAGTTTCGTTTAAGTTTATAATTCAAACAAAATTATCTTTAAGCGTAGCTATTTTCTTCAGTAGTATTTTGTGAATGAACTTAATTTTTTTAGTTTTGTTTAAGTTTATAATTCAAACAAAATTATCTTTAAGCGTAGCTATTTTCTTCAGTATTATTTTGTGAATCAACTTAAATTTTTTAATTTCGTTTAAGTTTATAATTCAAACAAAATTATCTTTAAGCGTAGCTATTTTCTTCAGTAGTATTTTGTGAATGGACTTATTTTTTTAATTTCGTTTAAGTTTATAATTCAAACAAAATTACCTTTAAGCATAGCTATTTTCTTCAATAGTGTTTTGTAAATGAACTTATTTTTTCAGCTTGGTTTAAATTTATAATTCAATTAAAATCGTGCAGTTCTCTTAATAAAATATTAACAAGAAAATAAATAAATAAAAAACAATAAAAAATAATGAGGAAGAAACAATAGTAAAGAAAAAATAATAATGTGATAATAATAATAATAAAACTCTTTTCTGAAGATTAACTATTTTTCTTTCTGCGGTATATATGGCTCGACATCCTATAAAATATAAATTAGTACATGCAAAAATAAGGTAAGTTAAAACCATACCAGTTTAAATATTTTATTTAAATTTAGATTATTACTACATTTTTTATAGTAAAAAAATATTCTTTGGCTCATTGATAAAACAGAGCTTCAATAAACATAGCATAATGATATTTTCAATTACTCTTAAGAATTTAATTATAATACAAATTTCTTTAATTTTTCTTAGCTTATCTAAAATTTTTCACACATTCTGCTTCAAATATAAGAATATAAGAAATATAAAAAAAAAGTTTACTAGGCAACTAATATTATAACTTCCTATCATTAATTTCCATAATATATAATTTTAAGAAGACTTAGGAAAAATAATTTAAAATGATTGATGGCGTAAAGAGATAGATATTATCATCCCATAACAAAAGATGAACTGAAGCATAAAATTCTTTTTTTACCTTCTGCGTTGTAATAAATTTTTTTTTACTTCGAGATAATCAATCATATCGAGATCAGGGAGTTAAAACATCAAATTTTTATGCTCTTTAGTGCTTTTAAAACTT
Source organism: Parasteatoda lunata (assembly GCA_949128135.1). Lineage (NCBI taxonomy): Eukaryota > Metazoa > Arthropoda > Arachnida > Araneae > Theridiidae > Parasteatoda > Parasteatoda lunata. Next base: position 49,520,026 of record OX421971.1, read on the forward strand.
AAAAAAAGAGTATTAAATAATCTCACTATGTCTCAAGATAGATTAATTTTTTAAATATTATGCAAGATTTTATACGGAGAATTAAAATTAAAAATGATTCTGAAGATAGTAATCTTCACAATATTAAGTGCGTGCAAAATATTTATAACTAAAAATTGTTTCAGAACATGAAAACTTCTTGTGTGGGAGAATATTTTTTCAAATATTTTAAATTAAGTTTTTTTTTGTCAAGAAAAAATGTAATAGTTATATATGAAAGATTTAAAATTTCAATCAATTTTAGACATTTTATGTGAGAAAATTCAAAATTTTTTCAAATTTTTATTTTAATTTCTTTATTTAATTTTTTTGTCTGTTTAAAAAATAAATAAAACAAATAAAATTAAAAAATAGTGGAGGTCTAGAGTTTCACATGACTTTTCCCTTGCATCCAGCTAACCTAAAAATATCCAATTCTATTAACATAATGTCATTAATAAACTGTGTCTGGGTTCGAATCCCGGGCAAGGCATGGATGTTTCTTTCTCTCTCTGTGTTCTATGTCCTTCTCCTTTGTGTGATTGCGTGAATGTGGCCCACCCTATGAACGGGTTAGTGGCTGTGTGGTGTGGCAGAAGTCGAATTCTAGGCCATAGATGGCGCCACTGAAAAAACAAGAACAATCGCACCCCTTTGCCTAGAAATAGGCACACGGCAAAAAAAAATTTATAAACTGTAATTATTACACTGTTATTAATAGAGTAGCGTTTGAATCTCATTTCTAAAAGTGCTACATAATCTCTTTGTCTCTTGTGATAATTAGCTCTAAGCAATTTGTAGGATAATATTGAGCTATTGTTAGTTTAAATTATTAAACTTAAAGTTCATACTGCAAACTTATTAAAATATGAACTATATAAAAATAAGCAAAACGTTTATCCCTTAAAATCGAGTTGATCATGAAACGTTGCTCTGTATAAAAAAAATATTTATTAAAATATCTCTAATATTAAGGTTTAGAATGGCTATTAATATGACAAGAAATCAAATTAATTTGCAATAACCAAATTGATAAATGAAATTAATTTGCAATTTAAAGACATTAAAAACCGCAATCAAATTCACTGCAATTTCGTTTTCATAAAAAACATCATCATTGTTAACCAGGTCAAAATTAGTTAAAAATTTCAATTCAAGTTCTTTCAAAGTGACAACAGAAAGTAAAATTTTTTAATTAAATTATTACACACTAAAGTCTAAAATTATTAGATTAAATTTGTTTCTATAAGCAATTAATATAAATGATTTTATGAAAATTACATTTCTGTTTTAAAGTTCAAAAATAAAAACCCTTTTAAAAAATATGTTTTTGCTTTAAAATTACTAACGCTGGAAAAACTTGGATTCTAAAAAAAAAAATCCGAATAAAATTACAATTAATAATAAAGTAGGTAGCATAATGATATGCATAATTAATCATGTATAATAATTGTTGTTGTTGCCGTTTGACAAGTGCAGAGAAGTGCAATCAAATCGGACCGAAGGCATGGAGCATAGCCCTGGCCACATTTCCGACTTTTTCGGAATAAAGGATGTCATGGTAGCAGTTGAGGTCGATGTTGAAGAGAGTCGAGACAACAGAGACACAGTTGAAGAGGTGCCTCGGATCGAGCTGAGAACCCGGGCAGTGCCTGCAATCTGCGTAGGTTCTAGAGCCGTCGGGCATGATCTTCATACCTCTCATGTGCCCCGTCCGCAATCTGCTGATGGTGGTAGTGATTTCACGGTCAAGATTAAGCTCTGGAAGGCACCATTTTTTCCGAAGTCCGCCGCAGAGTGGATGTTTTGCGACGGCATTTGCATCGAAGCAAGTGGTTTGCATTGGAGGGGGATTATAATATTTCTAGCCTCCTTAGCGAAGGAGTCCGCTTGTTCATTCCCCTCAATGTTGACATGAGCGGGGACTTATTGGATGGTGCAGGTTTTATAATAATTAATCATGCGTAATAATAAAGTAGGGAGCATCATTCGTAAAATCTATTATACAGTAAAATCCGATTCCTATTATAAAATTTTATACACAGAATTTACCGAAAAATATTATATTGTAATTTCTACTGCAATATTTGTTTAATTAGATTGATTCAGTGATTTTATGGTAATTATCATTGTTTTTTTTTCTAACGGCAAGCACTAACCTTCTTTTTTTCGAATCGGAAGATGCCGGAACTGTTGCTCATTTAACATTTAGCATAACCCGGTGCACACCTGTGAGCCTTAGTCACGGACTAGAGCAATATAATCCACACGACACAACTACAGACCCGTTGATAGGGTAGGCGACATCCGCACATTACTTAACAGAGCTCGGCCACCTGGTTGACGTAATTGAACTGTACTGTTTTACAGTAATTATTATTGCAAAATTACGGTATACTAGATCTTTTGTTCCGTAACATGTTCCTGTAAAAGTGGATTTTTCGGTATAAGGTAGCGGCACCCTGAATGCCGGTAATTTTTCCCGTAATTTGCCCGGGAATATTTGGCAATGTAAGCATAATTAACTATATAAGCGCATCAAAATTAGTACAAATCTTTCTAAGATAATTGTGACACAAAGAGTGCCATTTTTTTCTCGTAGAGAAAACAACTATCAAGTTGAAGGCATTACCCTTAAAGGAAACATAGAATATTCCAATACTTTTTAAAATTGTATCAGAGACACTTACTCTTATACATGGAAATATTAACGATTGTTGATTTTTTTTTTTTTTTATGAAGAAAAAAGGAGCGGAATTTAATGATATTGTTGAATTTCGTGATTCGGAATATACAATCTTTCTTATATATATCCTTTCACTTTAAACAGATCATTATATACATCACTATTTCAAGCATGCTTTACGGAAAATATTCGGGAAAATGTCTTCCTCTAAAAATGATTCTAAACATTTCTTTTCCTAATAAGACCGTAGCGTGTATGCGATTTTGCTTTGCAGGCTATCGTGACAAAGGGCAGTTTTCATGTGTCACAATGCGGAGGTGGATATTTTATTCTACAAAAAGACATGTAACAACGCGTTATTTTTTGTGTCGGAAATGACACATTTTGAAATGATTGCGCAAAGAAATCTTTCGCGTGTGGTTCCAGGCTTACAATGATAAAGCCGTTTTTGAATTCGTGTCACAAATGATGTTACAAAAGATTTGCTTGAAAACTCCCTTATTTGAATAACTCGATTGACTGAAAGAGGTTTACAAGTAAATATATAAGCTAAATCTTATTGAAAAATATAGTTTTTAATGAATTGATAAAATTTTATTAGTAATGATGATGCGTTTTGTCGTAATTTTTTATTTTATAAGGAAACAGAATACTTGATTAGATTTGTTGTTTTTAACATGGTTATATTATTTTTTGCTAAAATAATAAAATTGAATTTGAGATAAATATTGATATATTTAACTTATGTGCAAGCCTTTCAAGATCTAACCAGCTTGAAGGATTAAAGATCTACTGTAGAAAATTCATATTTTTTAACATTTCAATTGATGGAATAAACAATAAATTTAAGTGCTTGTGTATTGTGTTACATATCATTCAAAAAAAAAATCTATATATATCTCAATAGTTATATCATTTATAGTTCGAATAATTTTACACTCTGATTCATTATTTTTTCTTAAAATTTATTTTTAAAACTGAATTAATCGAATTTATTATTTTCATTTATTTTTTCTTCGGTGATAACATAATAAGAAACAAGTTTTAGTAAAGGCGAGGTTTATGTTAGATGTATTACAACATAAAATCAATCTTTATTTTATCTCATAGTTCTGATGGAAATGTGTTTTATTTTATTATATATTTACAATATTACTCATTTAATTAGACGAGATGATGGTTTCATCACCAACCTCAAAGTCAGAAACTATAGGAAGTATATATTACTCATATCCCATGGTTGGAAAAACAACATTATTTTTGTAGCTAACAACAACTACTTTTTTTTACAAATGTAGCAACTTCTTGTTATTTAAATGTGGTCACTAAAAAACTACTCTGGAATTGCAGTAATTTCTTCACTCCTTAATGAGGCGAACTTACGTTAAATATGACTGTTAAGAAATATTTATTCATGTTTACATGAGCCAGTTTGTCATTCCGAAACATTTTTTTTTTCGAAATAATTCATTTTACATTCAACTTTTTATACCTTCCTCGACAGCGAATATTTAATTTAAGAAATGCAAAATTATCAAATACTTGCGATTTTTTAATTGTTAATTCTTTTTTATTCCGTCTAACCATAGTTTCCGTTCCTTACATCGAGGATACATTCCCTTCTTTTAAAATAATATAAGCGTTTCACAAAGTGGTTAATTATTTCCAAAGTGGTTAATTATCTATTTTTCATAATGGCTAATATAAGCTATACGTGATTCTAAATATGTTAACGCAGGATGATTTTTAATGCATCCATTGACGAACCTACAAAAAATTGTACCTATCAAATTCGACAAATTTGTTGTAATAGAACTTTGTTCATTTAATAAACTATCGTTTAAAAAGTTGTCATGAATCTTTACAAACTATTGTTGTTTTGTGTCACACTAATCACTACACTACTTTTTTAAAACAGTAACACACTTCACAACTAAGCTAGTTTGCCATTTTTTTGATGATTTTCTTTGACCGACATGTTAGGCTTAGCAAAAGGACAGCAACAATGAAAACGTATAGGAAGGATGTCTCCTTGGTTAGAATTAGCTTGAGAAGAGTCTCAAATCATAGCAGCTAAATTTTTGTAATTTTTTTGTAATCACACAGTTAAACTGAATTAATTGTGTAAATAACTTATCTGATAAATATGTTATTTGAACAATTCATTAAATAAGTACCATTAAAGAACAATTCATGAAAATAAGTTTAAAATTTGTGTTAAATGAAATAGTAAACATTCGCAAAAATTACTCATTATTACTCATTTAAAAGAAATATTCCTTGATATTCATGAGAGCTATAGGTGCATTTTTATGAAACAAAGTGTATAAAAACTGATCAGCAGACTACTTAAAGATATTTACCTGAAATATTTGTTAATGTTGTTTATTTACAATGCAATAGGGTTGCACAATGGGCTATTGGTGACGGTCTGGGAAACATCCCTTAGGATGATCCGAAGACATGGAATCACAATTTTAATGCTTTGCGGAGGGGATGGCTCTCCCGCTTTAGTATCCCCACGACCTGCTCACCAAGTTGAACTCTTTAATTTTGAACAGTTTAACGAGAACTGATTCGCACACCTTCGTTCTCTTTGCAGCCTGACAAAAGTGGTCACCCATCCGCACACTGACCACAGTCAATGATGCTTGACTTCGGTCTTCAACTGGGAATCTTGTCTTATGAAAACCTTGTACTTAACTTGTACCTTGTACTTAAGCGGAGAGTAATGATTTTTTATTAAGAGTACTCACAACGATAATATTCCAACTAAACAGCATTTTACGATAAACGTATCTAAATCGGCGACTTCCTTTAAAATTTTTATACATTAAATAACTAACTTTCCTTATTTCATGAAGTTATCATGTAACATCATTCGGGATTAACTTTGTACACTCTTACTAAGTAATCATTTAGGCAAAAACACTACTAGTTTTTATAGAATTTAAAAATAAAATAGAATTTAAAAAGAAAATTGTATATTGCAATGGTCATTGAGCAAACTGATTAGGTTTTAAATTTTATTTTAATAGAAGAGTTAAATTTGCGATAATGAATTTTGCTTTAATAAAATAAAACATCATGTAATCTTTCAATTGATTTCTTAAAAAAAATAATGATATGTTAAACAAGTTGATTTCTTTTTACACTTTATAAATCTAGAATATTGTTCTTTATTAGGATACTTAAAAAAAATCAGCAATGGATTTGGCGAACGAAACTAGCGGATGTTAATTCCCTTTAGCATATGTTTAAAGTAGAATATTTCTTTAAATTCACCTTACTAACACAAATCGACGTTTCTAAACCAAGTCACACCAAATTCGATACATATAAATTAGATGGCAAGAAGGTTATATCTGTTTGCTTGAAAATTCCTTTTAATTTCCGATTCGAGTACTGTAGCCGAAAGAAAGAGTGCTCATCAGATTAACATTGCATATTGTTGAAATTTAAACTACAAAGCTTGCTTGCCTTAAGATCTTAATTTGCTAGCTTATGTATGCTTAAAAAAGTTTATTGCGTGTTTATGTCAGCAATAATATTCAATGTATTAACTATAACATAATTCCGAGGATACTATTAATCTGATTTTCTATATTAGCACAAATGAAATAATCAAAGATGATTTCGTGACCTTTAGATATAACTGAAGAATTAATTTGAAAGTATATTTCAAAACATGCCAACTTCTTCTGATAGTTGCGCTTTTAGAAGTGTTAACAAATTGTCTACAAATTGAAATTATATGAAGACAACAACAATTAACAAAATAAAAAAAAAAGTATCCATTACCATTTGATAAAAAAATGTGGGATTGATGTAAATTTTTAAGATAAACATTAGTTGATTAAAACTATGAGTAGTTAACTATGTTTTGGTATGTTGAATTTCTAAAACATTTCGTTTCTGTAATCCAAAAAATAAGCAATTAACAGTAAGCAAGTAAAATAAAAGATAATAATTGTAATATTTCAATCACATTAATTTATTTCGAATCACACTTGTACTCTCACATATTTATTCAGGATCCTGGCCGTAATCAAATATTTTTTTTATATATATTTTTAAGTAACCGATAAGTTAAAGGAATATTTTTCACACTTCACAGAAGACAGGCTTGTTAAATTTATTAAAACCACTCGTATATAGTGTAAAAAACTTTTATGATCCAAATTGCATTTGATTAAATTATTGCGAATTTTAATGGGCGAGGTAATTACCTTTATATGATACTTTAAAAAAAAGCTCAAAATATCCACCCAAAAAACTTTTTTTTACCATACAAGCTGCTACAAAAAAAATTTACACAAAGAAAAATCAAATGCTATGATAAATTTATCTTAATAAAATAAATTTACCTTATTTTTTCATTGCAAAGAAACGTATATGATTTTTTTGCACTATAGTTTTTGAGGTAGGTGAATTTTTCTTTTCTTTAAAAGTTTTTTTTTTTTTATGGGGGGGGGGGGTATATTTTTACTATTTAATTACTCTCCATAGCATTTTTAATGAGCACACTGGAAATTGATGGTATCAAATTCTTTGTATGATGTATGAAGTTTACTGAAATAGGGAGATGCTTATATTTATGGAATAATAATGTTAAAATTAATTTTTAAAATTTACTTCAAAGACAAATTATTTTACTTGTAACAAATTTACTTGCAACAACTCATAAATTTCTTGTTTTATCATGTCTTACGAAAACTTGTTATCGAAAAATTATTTCTATTATATGTTAAGTAATTGTATTCTATTCCCCCCTTTTAAAAAGTATTTTTAGTAAAATAAAATATACATCGAAAAGAAATATAGATTTTTTATTTATTTTTTTAAGCACGCTTTTTTAAATTACTAAAAGAAAGTTTTGCAGATTGTGGCTATGTTTATTTATGCCTATGCAACTTAGTAAAATTATGCTTAGTGCGAAATAAAATTTCGAAGAATTAGCATTTTAAAATGTTCAACTATAATATTATCGCAAAATCTAATATATATCATAACTGTTTTTATATAATCTAATCTTGAAATTATTTTAACTGCTGGTAAAGAAGTAGTAAAAGATCCAGATCTAACACGATTACAAGAGAATGAAAAACCAATATAGAGTGCTCCACAATATTAGCTCTTAATATATTTTATCGGAATCTATGTCAAATATTAAGCAAAACTGCATACACATTAGTATACTAATTTATTTTTATTGGTAAGTAGAGAACAAAAACTCAGAAAAATATATAGAATCACTGCTGAGAAAAACGGGGTAAAAACATTAAACTCAGTTTAAATAATTGATTCTCAACATCTTTTGATTTCTTCCAGTAATCAAACAAGTTTCAATGATTTCCAATACTGCTTTCTTTAGTAATGATTCATTAGATTTTTAGAGTGTTTTTAATTTTTTAATCTTTTAAATATTAATTTACTAAAATATTACAATTTATAAAATTAAACTTAATAGAAATTTGAATGAAGTTTATATGAATATTTATATGTTTTTGAAAGAATTTTTAAAATAAATATATTTCAAGTGATCTTCCCGGAACACTCTGAAAAACAATACTAACAACTCAATTAAACATATCATCGATTTAAAAAATAATATAATGAAATGTTTCATTTTAAAAGCAATCTAATTTTTAAAGAAGCCTGATTAAATAAAAAAAAGAAAACATTTACGAAGACATGTCTGTTCATCTGGGTTTTTTTTAAAAAAAATAAGCGATTCAATTGTATAGAACTGAAATATGAACAAAAATGTAGAATTAGTTTTTTTCCTTTTTTAAGAAGATCTCATTTTCTTTTGATGGAATTAGATTTTCAAAATTGGAAGTTTTATTTATTGTCAGAATCGTAGATTTTTAATAAAATAAATAAAGCATTTCCTCTAAGAAGCTTAGGATTTTTCAAAACTAATATTTTTGTATCAACCAAAGATAGCTTTTAAATGCAGTTGAGTCAAATAAAACTATAGAATTTTTCAAAAAGCTAATAAAAGAGCAGCTTTTTTAGCAATTAAAAGTTTATTGAATATGTTATAAATGTGTTTAAATTTTTTTATAATATTTTTAAATTTTAAATAACAAAAAATTTGATCGATTTTACTTGAATAATGGTATACATATCAAGTTGATGAAAAAGTTTTTCTATTTTTTACATTGAAAGAAAATATGCTAAGCAATGTACCAGATCAAATAAATTAAATTTACACTGATTTTTTTTTCTTAATTTCTCAATAAATAAGATGTTTAGTTCATACGATTTTTCATTCCTGATTATAAGATTTGAAGCTTTCCGAGGTTTGAGAGACTGAAAATAAATTACGAAGAAAACAAGTACTTTTGAACACCCTATGCCAGAAAATTAAGCAATAAGCTTGTAACTTGTATCGATTACTTGACTTGTTTATTGAAATAACTGCATTCAACTTCGTAAACCTGGAGTAAATATTCATGAAGATATGGACATTTTTATATGAAAAACTTAAATTTATTTGCCCTACGTTTCTTTGCTTGATTTTGAAACTTCATAAATATTCAGACGAACCAAACAATATTTTTAGAGCAATATAAAATCAATTATAAAGTAATTTTTTAAGTTGTATAAAAATTGGTTAAAAACTACGCAAAATATATGCATTTGAGGTAGTTTTTAGAATCGCAGAAAAAAAAAAATAAAAAAAAAAAATCTTACTTTTGTAGTGAATCGTAGTTGACAATTAATGAAAAAAAATTTGATTTGAATATCTTAGAAATTTAAAAAGTTTCAAGCAATTTTCTAAGTAGTTTTTGTACTGTTTAAAAGAAGTTAAATTTGGATTCAATAATTTTATAATTAATTTCAAATTTCTCCAAAAATATTGTTTGATTTCATTGTATATTTATAAAGTTATAGCAAAAAAGAAAACGTTATTCAAAAATTTATTTTTTTATTTTTATTAAAAATGTCCGTATCTCCATAAATATTTGCTTTAGGTTTACGAAATTTTATCAATTTTATTAAAGGAAAAACTAAAATAATTAAATACACAAGTAGGCGACCTTTGTGCTAAAATACAAACTAAGACAAACAACGTTAAAGAGCACAAATATATATATGAAATACAGACAGCTGTTTCGGATGCTCAAAGGGCAACCTTCATCAGTGCAACAGTTGTCAACCTTCATCTGTCAACAGCAACCTCCATCTGTTGCACTGATGTCAACAACAACAGTTGTCAACTTCATCTGTCAACAGCAACCTTCATCTGTTGCACTGATGAAGGTTGCCCTTTGAGCATCCGAAACAGTTGCCTGTATTTTATATATATTTCTGTGCTCTTTAACGTTGTTTGCCTTAGTTTGTAAAATAATAAATACAAGATACAAGTGTTTGGATTTTCTGCAATACGGTGTTCAAAAATACTTGTTTTCTTAAGTACTTTATTTTTGGTCTCCCAACCAAGCCTCTGAAAGTTTTAAATCTTATTGCTAAGTATGCAAAATCGCATGAGTTAAATATCTTTTTAAGTAATGAAATAATCCTTTAGGTATTTTTTGAGAAATTGGAAATAATGTATGAAACTCTAATATATATGTATTCAACAAAAAGGTAACGTTATTGGTTAAATATGTTTGTATTTATTTACCATGGTTAAAGTAGAGGTATTGTAAAGTCATATTGCTAAGAAACAGCAGAGCAAAACTCAGCCTCAATTGAAGTAAATTATAATTTAGACTATAGGAATTTAATTTCTTAAAAGACAGAAATATATTCTGCAAATTCATTTTTGAGGAATTTTTTTTAAACAATTAAAATATTTATTTTAATTACGACACTTAAAGAGACTTTAATCCTAATATCATCTTAACATATGCCGACCGACCTGTGCAGGGGGCAGGGACTTGTCCTTGCATCAGAAAGGTCTTGGGTTCGAATCCCGGGCAAGGCATGGATGTTTCTTTCTCTCTCTGTGTTCTATGTCCTTTCTCCTTTGTGTGATTGCGCATAAACAGGCATACGACGAAAATAAAATTCTTAACACACACACACACACATATATATATAAATATATATATATATATATATATATTTCTGGAATATTTATTATATTACACTGAAATATTTCAAGAACAAATAGCCTGAGCAAGAATTGTAAAAAAAGTGTAAAAAACTTGTTTATTCAATATTTCTCCAGAAATATTAAATAGTTAATACAGCATAAAATCACAAACATAAAAAATAATGTTCAATATTAAATAGATTAAATTATAAATGCTAAACATATAGATTAAATTAGATTTCGCTGACTTTCTAAATGTATTTATTTATTATATTTTTTTCATACATTTAGGCAAATTTGGTTAACACAGACGTAGAAGAGTTCTCAACATTCTTTACAAAAAATTTTTAACCTAGGAATTTGAAATATTTTTCTTGAAGTAAAGCATTTTATTTAAATGAAAAAATACCCTTAAGAAATTTAATTAAATAATTCCAAAAGAAACTGAAAATTGTTGTGAAAAAAGTTCTCGAGTTCTAATACATATATTTTTTAAATTTCTCAACACAAAAACTGAAAAGGGGATAAAGTATTTGATTTCGACTTGAGAAATTTATCAGAAAATCCATTTTATTTTTTTCTCAAGGTATAAACCACCTACATTTTTAAATCTGTATTCTGCATAAAGGACAGATATTTAATGCATTTTATATTGCTGACACATTCTTAACTGTAAACATTCGCATTTTATCGTATTTTAAGTTTGGTATAGTTCTTAAATGTTTAATTAAGTTTTTTTTTTTAAATCTTATTTCAAATTAATTAATTTTTAATAAAAAAAACTTATATTAGTGAACAGGTTTTGGATTTTTGAGTCCGGGATAACCTGGTTGGTAGGCCGTTGGGTCCATGTCCTAGAGTTCGTGAGCTCGATAGCCATCTGCCCAAGACTCCCCGTGTAGCAAATGGTGAGACTGGTGCAGGTTAAATCTGTCGGTTCACAAAGTCTTTCCATGTTCCCATAACAAACCATACCTCTTAGGGTACTGAAATGGAGATTTATCGTTCTCGCTCAGGTCAAAATTACGATCTGGGGATGAATGAATGGATGTATGAATGGGTCCACCCTATAAACTTTATGAGACGTGTGTGTGGGTTAAGTTGTATTTTGGCCTTAGATGAAGCCACTGAAAAACAAGAAGCGCACCATCTGCCTTAAATACGTTTGGTTTCACCAAGCAGGTTTGCTGGTGTGGCAAGTGGTTTTAGAAACAACAACAGTTTTGGATTTGGCAACTTACATCGTTTTTCATACGATGGGAGGAAATGTTCTTTTTAATGGAGTAATAAACAGTGAATATTCAAGAAAACGATAATAAAAGAGCAAGACCAGAATTAAGCAGCTGTTTCCATCCAAAAAAGAAATTTTACAACGATATTTACTTTTTTACCAATAGGAATGTTTAATGGTGTCTGTAGTGGATGCCTTATAGTGAACAGGGATTAGCCAATATAAATAAGTAAGTCAGAGAATAGAGCTAGAATAGAGTCAGGGAAGAGCTTAGCTCAGGGAATAGAGTATACGTCTCCTAATGAGTTGATCCATATTCGAATCTCAGCGTGGCTGGGTGATACGGATTCTGTGTTCGTACCGACCACAGTTTTAACGTAAAATATCCGCTCGGCAGTGGTAGACGAATCATGGGTTAGATTATCCTTGCCGATGGGCTAACCGCGTGAGGTTTTTCTCCACATGTAACGCCATTATAGGTTAGTTCTATCAAAAGTCCTCCACGAAGGCTTGTAGGTCCCAATGTTTGATCCAGGAGTTCCCTTGTCTGCTATGTAGGGTTAAAAATTATAGGGCTACAGAATTGAACATTGATAGCCGTAAACTTAAAATTGAGTCGACTGTTCAATAGAGAAAAGAAACTCCTTGTGCGTTATAAGAAATGAGACATTTTAGATTCAATTCATTTTACCATGATATGGCGCATCCTCATCAAGCTAAAGAACAATTACTGGTCTTCATTAAATGGATTTCCTCTCACATAGGCCTCTTTGGTGATGAAAATGCTTATCTTTTGGCCAAGCAGGCAGCTTCTGATAGCACAGTTTCAAGTCGACCTTTGACCTTCCCTGAGATTTGCTTCAAGATCAGAACCACTAACCAACAACTATGGAGTATACCTCCGGCCCACTCTTGGTACAATGGACGGACTCCTGGTGGGGCACTTACCATGGGGGCTGATAGAGCCATACAGTCCACTATAAGTGGGCTCCTAAGTGGACACATCAGGTGTCTCTCTTATGAGCTTGGGCGAAAGACCTATTCAACATGCACGAGGTGTAACTCTGCACAGGCTTCTCCCGATCCCATTTTACACTGTCTTAGCCTGGAGAAGAAAGACCTCTACTCTGGCCCCTTGCTTGTTTTTGATTTCCTGAAGACTTTCGAGCTCATTGACTTGGTCTAGCCTGCGGCTGACCAAGAGGAATAAGTCAACAACAACAACAATTACTGGTTTTAAAAACATTTGCCTTTTTAAAACTATTTTAATCCCATAAATAAGTTTCAGAGAAAAAAAACGAAAAAAAAAAAAAAAAACGCTGTAACTAGAAATTTACCTTTAATAAGGAACCGCCTTTAATGCTACTAAATTGTTTTGATTGGTGAAAAATATTTTTTAAAGAAAAAATAAGCTTGCATTTATTATAAATTAATTTCAAAAAAGTAAAAATTAATTTAGAAGTAAAATAACTGTTCAAAGTATTTGCAATTAAACTTTTGCAATCTCACATCTTTTTTAAATAAAAAAAAAATAAAACAAAAGCGAATTAAATTAAATTTTCCATGAAGCATGTAACAAAAGTTTATTTCTTCTTATAAGTTTCCATTTTAAAAAAAGTAGTCCAAACAGCGATATTTCTTTTTCCTTTCTTTTTTTGAAAAGTAGTCAAAAGAAAATTTTTTCTTTGTTTGGGTACAAAAGAATTCAGATCGCTATCCTCCCCTTCTCTCACGTACATTCCTTTTTTCACCAAATTATTTGCTCTTCTTTTTTTCTTTCTTTATTTAGAAAAAAAAAAGATTCCAATTTTTTTTTTTTACAATTACCACCTTCGGCTAGCTTTTATCTGATGTAAAAGAAAAGGTGAAAATCTTTTTTGTCAAGTTAAACTTTAACTAGGTACTTAAAAGGAAGCAAATAGTCACATTGTGCTTCTACAGCAATCGGTTCAAAATTGAATCGTAATACCTTTATTTTGAACCATAATAAGACGAAAATTTATTGTCATTCAAATAAAGTGTTCAATTGAACCATGAATTCGTTTTAGTAGAACCGATGTATTGCGTAATATGGTACATGAAGTAAGATAGTATAAATCAAATTAAAACATTTTAAGGTTGCTGCAAATTTCAACGGTGTTTTGGTTTAAAAATTTTTTAAATTTTTAGCAATTTATTGATTTTAATGATAGTATGCGATTTTAGTATTTCAATTTCAATTATTAGTATATTTAAATAAATTATATTAGAAATACGTTTAAAAGAATGTTTAGATAAAAAATATTTATGGAAAAATATGAACAGAAAGAGAAATACGCAGAGAAGAGTGCTGTATTAATTGTAATTTTTTTCCGCAAATTCAAATGACTTAGAATTTCTTTAGAAATACAAAATATCATTAAGTCAGGGAGGATGTTCATTTTAAAGTAAACTCTTTTTTATAAAAATGTTTTTATTAAATAACTTAGGATTTTATGCGAAATACAAAAAATAATAATAATTGAGTAAGTCAGAATGTTGAATGAATTCTAATTTTAAATTTGGCAAAATATAATAATTGAGATAAATTAGAATTTTTGTAAGAAATACAGAAGATAATTATGTAGTGTTGTATGTAGCAAATTATAATAATTTAAGTAATTTAGAATTTTATAAAAATACTAAAATGAATTGCACAGGGGGAGAGACTTTAGTTAATTTAAACTTTCGTAAGTATATATATATATATATATATATATATATATATATATATATATATATATATATATATATATATATATATATATATATATATAATTTGGATTTTACCACAAAACTTAACAGAAACAGTAACGCTTTTTCCCGATTCACTATCAAGTCTACTGGAACTTGTGAACACTGACAATTCTAATTACGTAACTGATGCAATCACAAAGATATACAAACTAAACATCCATCTTAACTTGATAAAAGCGCACGTGGGAAATGAGGGTAACGAGGCGGCTGACCAACTCGCTAAATCCGCATGTGAAAAACCATATCGACATTCATGAAATTCAAACGAAAGGGATTACTAGAAGGGAAATAACAAAATTATTGATCAACGAATGGCAGCGAAGATGGGACAGTGAGGAAAAAGCTAGACATATCCATCAATTATTTTCAAGAGTTAACACTAACAAAATAATAGCAAATTTTTTTCTTAATCAATTCCTCACAAATCACGGGGCACACGGAGAGCACCAGGATAGATATTTTGGCAAGGAAGCACTCTGTGACTCTTGCAACGCTTTTGAAAATATGGAACATATTTTAATAAATTGCAGTAAATTTCAAGACCTTCGACAAAATTTTTTTCCTGAACATTTAAATTACACCCGACTTAAATTATTTTGGAAGCAGAAGAAAGTCAAACAGGGAATCATTAAAATAATGCAATGCCTTTTCCTCACAAGGGAACTTGTCTAGACGGCGTCAACAAATGTGTGTTGTACAATTTACGAGCTCTACATTTCGTGCAATGCATTAACTGTATGTCACTGTTAACAATTATCTGTATGCTAATAGTTTTTTATTATAATTATTATTATTATTATTATTATTTTATATATTTATTTATTTATTTACTTATTTATTTATTTACTTATTTATTTATTTTTATCTTGTAGCCTTCGGAAATACTGTATTTGTGTTTTTTAGAAATGAAAATTTTCGATTATTTTATTGTTCAAAATTTTGTCAAATTTTCTAACTATTCATGTTTTCAGTTTCCTCTGTTTGTGGATTTTTCTTTACGGCTGCCTCGCCATAACTCTTCTTTTTGAAATTGTATCTGTTTTCATGGGCTTTGTTCATATTCTGGTACTTTTCATCATCACAATATGTTTGTTACCTTTTTTAAATTTTTTATTTTTTAAATTTTAATTTTTGATGTCTCGCCTATTGTGTTTGAACACCCAAACTCTTAAATTCCATTTTTTGAGTAACTACTGTTGTTAATTTTAAGATTTCACTGATTTTTTTGAGACCTTCTGGTGTTATCATGGATCGCCACCTAGCCAACCTTTTTGAATTCTCTTTTTCTTTTGCTGAGAAGTCACCTGCGGTGCACTTAGAGTCTACAGTATTCTCCGGTATGATATATATATATAAGGAAAGTTTTGTACTTATTTACATAAGTTCAATTTTCAAATGGGAATACTACAGGATTTTTAATTTTTAATTAGGCTATTTGAAGAAAGTGATTGAAAACAGTAATAGAATATATGATTGAACAATAACTTGAAAATTTTGAAACGGTCACTAACACAGAAGATATTGCCTATTTTCACAGGAACTGGCTATTGAATTCTAAATTTCTCCACTAGATGGCGTATATAATAAAATTGGTTCGAAGTAGACACGCTCTAAATTTTTGTAGCGATTCATCTTCATCTGAAATACAAAATATTTAGTTTTTTTTTTTTTCCATTTCAATTTGCATTCCAGATACTAGAATCTACCACCTTAAAGTTAAAACTTCCAGATGGATGGTAAATGGCCTTTGGCGGCCAAATAAATGTTGATGATGATAATAACACACGTTCTAGAGTGTAAAACTCTTCCTCAATTATAAGAAATTTGACGATCGCACGACTGCATCTGAAAATGGAACTTCTTCTCTTCTAAAAAAAGTAATTAAGAACTTTAATGTTTAGAAAATGTTCAATTTTGAGTCTTACTGAAAACATTTATAGGGTGAAATTGGACAGACCCGTTAAAAAGTTGTTCATTATGATTTGTAAATCATAAAAGAATCTTGGACCTTTGAAAGTTATTTGTGTAGAATATCATGCATTTAATTCTTTTTTTGTGTGTGTGTATTTTATGTTAGTTAAATGCAGTTATTCTGTCTCAGAGAAATTCTTAGTGGAATATTACCTTAAATTGGACATTTTGAAAGCCCAAGATACCCTAGAAGAACTAATATTGCTTTAATTTGTATAAAGTAGAATCCACCTTGAGTGGAAATGGAAAGTTAGAGAAAACAACTAAAGATTTGTAATAAATTAAAGCAGTCAATAGTCGGTCAAGGGCATCATGGAAGTCCATTAAATCCAAAACAAAGCATTTTTTAAAACATTCATTGTATATAATTCTATATACATCAACTGTGCACATTTTAACTACATTTATTGTTAGATTTGCTTTTTAACATTGTGCTATTTAATAAATTTTTAAAATTTATTATTGCTAATAATTTTAAATCTATTCATTATTAAGTTAAGTACATACATTTTTTTCATTATACTTGCACAGAAGTAAAGTTCTACCATAAAAGCCGGTTTTGAGCCAAGTGTGTCATATAAGTTAATGCTCTACAATTTCGAAGTCTAAATATTTTTAAAGATATCCATTTTGTATGATGATAAATAATCCATAGTGTATAATTTTAAATACATATATTTTTATATGTGTTTTTAACACTTTTAAAGTCATCAATTTTGTATAATGACGAGTAATTGATTATGTTTTATTTTAAATGCAACTGTTGTTTAATTTATTAAATGTCTAAAAGAATCTATTGAGTATATTTTTAAATATATTTAACTTTGTAAATTTTTTCATTATCCTTGCAAAAAGGCAAAATACTCCCACAAAAGCCTGTTCTCAGCCAATGGTATCATTTAAGCTAAGGCTCTACAGTTTCGAAGATTAACTATTTTTCAAGACATCCATTTTAAATAATGATACATAATCCATTGTGTATAATTTTAAATGCATTTATTGTTAAATTTAAATTTTTAAACATTGTTTATTTTATAAAATTTTTTAATGCGACCATTGAGTATATTTTAAACGCTAAATTTGTAAACTTTTTCATTATATTTGCAAAAAAATAAAGTACGTCGACAACATTCAGTTTTCTGCCAAGAGCATCATATAATTTAAGGCTCAACAGATTGGAAGGCTTAGTATTTTTAAATTAATCCATTGTGTATAATGCACTAATCAATATGTTTTATGCATCGTATCTGATTATTTGTCAGAAAAAGTATTGGTAATTTCTAAAAATTATTTTTAAAATATTTTTTTACATTAAAAAATATTTTTCGAACATTATACAATTAATAATTGTGTTATTTTGAAAGATGAATGTAGCCATTTTGAAAAATGAGTTTCGAAAAGATTATTTCCATATATATTCATCCTATTATAGTATGTGAAACTATTAGTTCCGTAATAGAAATATAGCCTATGTGTGATCCAGGGTAATCATTATTTTTAAATAGCTTTCCCTATTCACTTATAAGCACCGGGTATAACACAGGAGATGATATATGGTCCATATATTGGCAAATGATTTATGCTAATTTTGCTATCTTATGTATTATTTTGTAAATTAGTTACACCTATTTCTGTTAGTCAAATGCATTTTGCTTGTTAAAAAAAACAAGTAATATAAAAAATAAATTTAAAATCAATTCCTACTTACATCAAGAAAGAAAAATTTTATTTTAGTTACTTTTTAGTAAATAATTAAATTTTTTCTCCCATATAAAACTAATTACTTAATTAAATTTAATTAATGAACTAATATTTGGAAAACTGTATTAACATCAAGTTTTATCCACTACAAGTTTAAAAAAATGTATTTAAACTTGAGTGTATGAATAAAAAGTATTTTATTAGCGATTTAAGATTTTAACAAGATATGGGGAGAGTGTAAACTAATAGTAGGAATTGAAAAAGGCATGTTTTAAATTAAAAGATTGATCGTGCAACTAAATTACGCCTTCTAACTCCAGTTTAAAAATTTATTTCTATATTATTACACGGATTTAGATATAGATTTCAAAGCATGCATTTACGGAAATAGAATAAATATTTCTAGCATTTTTTTGTCTGTGCATAATTATCATTATAAAAAACGCCACAATAGTGCTTTGTGTTTTTTTTTTTTATGCTAAGCTATTTTATCACTTTTAATTTGTAATGCCATCAATTAATAACTTCAGAAAATAAATAATATTAGTAAGAGTCACGTAACCTGCGTCAACACCATCTTTGCGCAAAACAATATTGCAAAGAATGTGACATCATGATTTGGGGCTTCTTTTTTGAGGGAATTTGACGTTTTCAATGCTATGACGTTTATCAATGAAATTAAGTTTTTCAATAATAATAATGATATAAAATTTTATTTAAATTTTTTTTTAAAAAAAGGGGTAAAATATTTGTGAATTTATAAACAATCTTTAACGGAATTTCGATTTTGTTCGAAAAATGTTGAATTTTATTAAGGAAAAGTTATATTTAGAAATAAAGTTTCATTTTAGTAAAGTTAAAAGTTTCATTTTAAAACTGAATGTTTTAAACCAAAATTTAATAATATATCATTATGAAATGATAAAAATCGAAATAAAAAACATACTTTTGTGACAATAAGTGACAAATTACAGAAAAATTTGAAGAAATATTTGAAAAATATTTAACTCAAAATATTTATTTCAATTAAATATAGATTTTTTAACAACAGCACATGACAAAGCATATTTGCTCTTTGCGTTACAAATTATTCTTATCTAAGTGAAATTTAAATGAAGATTAAAAAAATAATAACCTTTATTGCTTTTTAAAAAAAGAAACATATAGTCGAATTAGAACATATCTAAATAAAAGATTTTTCGCTGCTTAGAAGATTTCAGAAACATAGAAATGTTTTAATAGGATACAAAGATGCCATAAGCAATATATTTAACAAAAAAATAATTTATAAAAAAAGCAAATTTGTGTGTTCTAAAAATAATTCATTTAACGTTAGAGTTTTGGATACATAAATCATATTTACAATCTTGCATTATTATATATTTAAGTACTAAGCGTATGAATATACTTGAATAAAAGAATCAAAAAAATAATATTTAGTAAAATTATTCAGAAAAACGTAGCATATTTTCTTATTAAATTTTTAACATTTTATAGAAAAGTAAAAATAATTTCAAAATATTTTTGACATTAAATAATGCCAAGTGAAGTTACAGAATCTGTCTTAAAACAGAACATACTCTGAAAGTTTACGAAACTTTCTGCTGTGAAAAGCACTTATATCAATACTTTAATCAAGGATATTAAAAAATATATTATCATATAACGTTTTTACAGCATTTAAAATTCGATTTATGTTAATCATATAATATTTAAATTTTTAAAATGCTAATAAATAACGTTGAGAAAAGCAATTCTAGACAAAACTATCCACCTTTTCTGTTTTCAAACAAAAAATAAAGTAATAATTTTTTCATTGAAGAAAAATAGACATTTCATTATTGTTTAAATCAGGGAGAAGGTAGTATTTTAATTGGGATTTAGACTCTACTCAAATTACCGATGTAAATATTTCATTAGTGTCTGTAAATATTCACATTAAAACATTTAACAGAACCCCAATACAATTATTTGAATGTAATAATACAAGAAATAAACACGCTTAATAGCAAGAAACAGTCGTAAATAAAAATCACTATCATATCACCATCATCATCATATTAGGCTGGACAGATCAATGTGGGACAAAGCCTTCCTCTGAAGATTTCTCCATAACGACTTCCGAATTAATTTAAATTATTTTTGAGATTTCAGCCATTTATGAGTAAAAAATTATAATAGATATATCTTTTAAAAAAAGTTCAAAATTCATTTCATAAAAAGAAATGAAGAAATCATTAGGACATTAACACGAAAAATGCATTACGTGCTTTAAATTTTAATGTTAGCAAGAGTGACTTAAATATTGTTACGCAACACACTGTAATAACTTCAGGATCAAATCACTGTAAAAAATATCGCCACTCAAGATGCTGGTAAAAATCCATTTTTGCAGTAATAATTACCGTTTGCAGTAATAATTACTCTAAAAAATAGATATTATATCACTTTAATTAAATAAATATTATCACTGTAAATATTATTACTATAAAAATTATGCTATAATATTGGACGATAAAAATGAATTTTACAGTAAATTTTACGGATGATGCACCCAAAGTGGCGGAATTGGATACAGTAATTTGAACCTGAATTTTTTACAGTGCGGAATATTCCGTATCATTTTAAAGTTTTCATTCTAAACCGTTAAAGATTTTAAAATGGCTAATTAATTTAATGCTGTTCAATGTTAAATTTTTAATTATTGATTTTTTTACCTATAGAAATCATCATAGATGTTTAGTTTCTTTTATAAATTATGTTCGATAATTCAATGCAGAGAAATCAAGAATTTTTTAAACCAAGCTAATAGCTAAATGCTAATAGCCTATTCAGTCTTCTGCAAGATTTTAATTAAAAATTATTATATTTTTAGAAGAATATTTTTTTGGGGTTAATATAAGAATTAATATAAATAGTTTTAATGTTATTGAGTAACTTATTTTACCTAGTCTAAACTATTCCTAATAGTTTAAACTATTTTTTAAGCTTTCGAGAGCATTTTTCGAAATTCAATTATACCATTAATCAAAAATGACTAATAACCTGCTGCAAAAAAGTATTTAAAAGATGCATATTTTGTTTAGAATATTATAAAATATTTTTTATTTTCTTTGTTATTTTGCTAGTTTATTACACAATAATTATTTTCTTTGGTTGCAGTCTGATACCCTTTGAATTAACCACGAATTTGTCTGCTTTTCAAAAACCACTATACTGCAAAATATCCAGAGCAAATTACGGTAAAAAGTACCGGCACTCAGGGTGCCGGTACTTTTTAACGTATACTCAGTTTTTACCGGTATCTTATATATCTCAAATACCGTATTTTTACAGTAAAAATTTCCGTCAAATCACTGAATCATTCTAATTTGATTAATATTACTGTAAAAATTACGGAATACTATTTTACGGTGAAAATGGATTTTACGGTAAAATGAATTTCAGGATGATACTCCCAAAGTTTTGGTCATTTATGTCGTAATTTAAACCGGATTTCTTTACAGTTTAATGGGAGTAAGAGAAAAATGAGAGCTACACGCCACTTTTATTATTGATTACCTCTCTTAATATAGTGCTATGGAATAAGTGCTTCACCTTACTTCAGATCGATCACCTCTAGTCAACAGGATGAGCGCTATACCAGTATGGCTGAGAGTTCAACCCCACTGATAAGCTCTTAGTAGGGATTACATAGCATTGCTCTTTACGCAGCCAAGTTTGGACTAAATTTCATATTTAGTTTATTACAACTATGGGTATATTTGAAAAATTTGACGCTAACTTCTTAATCTTAAAAAAATTAAAGTATATGGTTTGTTTATATATATATATATATATATATAATTTTCCTGGCTACTTTTATTTAGTGGTTTATAACCAAAATAGATAGAGCCAGTAATCAATATCTTATGTTAATAGATTGATTAGATATCCTCCTATATGAACATGTCTGGTTGCATGAATAAAGAACCAATTTTCGAGCTTAAAATCTATTTCAAAAAATTTTTCATGATGAGAAGGTTTTTGTGTTGTCATTTTTCTGGCTTCTTGAAACCATTAATAGCATAAACTACATAGATTTATCTGAGTTATTTTAAGAAATCCTGTTATTTTCTACAGAATATAAACGTCTTAGGTCAAAATATTCAATTAAAGTTAATTCAATTCAAGTAAAGTTATATGCTATAAAAAGGCGAATTTGTTATTATCCTGGCTGTCATTTTTCTGGCTTATGAATGCTAAACTGCTAATACTGTGAGGAAGGAAAGCAAATATTAACCTAATACCAAGTTTATGTATGATTGTAATATGCTTGGATGTAATCAAAGTTATTTATTTATTTAATGATTGATTATTATCCACAATTTTATTCTTTACATATCAGCAACAAAAAATTTTTTGATTCCTTCTACAGTGAATAAAAAGAATTAATTTAAGCAATTTATGGTCCATCTAACATAAAGGCTTAAGTTGAGTTACTTATTTTTAACTTAAAATGACTGTCTTTTAAACTTCTAAGCTAATATGTAATTATCCTGGCATTCAAGATTTGGTGAATTTCAATTTTATTTTTTTCCCCGACCAAATGTCAATAAACTACACTGCTGTCTGTAAGATATTAATAAGTGCAGCTAAAGAAGTATACAAAAAGTTTTTTATATTATTTTGACGACTTTAAATTTGAAGAAATATTTTGGTCCGAATTGTCATATTTCGTGAGAATCAGCCATGTATATATATATAAATATATATATATATACATACATATATATATATATATACCTTATATGTATATATATATATACATATTTATATATATATATACATATAAGGTATGTATATATGTATATATATATACATACCTTAGATTAAACAATGCTTCTTAAAAATTTTTTAGTCTTTATTTCTTCAGATATATGGATATTTTTGAAAAATTTGACGCTAACTTTGTAATCTGAAAAAATTTTTTAAAAGAATTTCTCAACGCAAAGAATTATAAAAAATTCGCAAAATGTTCTCCACTTTCGTAACTATATATGTATGCACTTTACGTAGCATGGTTAGTACTAAACAAATGCTTTTTAAAAGTTCGGGTATTTATTTCTTCACATCTATGGCTATTTTTTAAACATTAGATGCTTTCTTGACCACGCCACCATATAGGCCTCGTTTTTTTTTTTGTGAATTTTTTATATTTTGTGATTTTTTTTTAATAATTTTTTGCAATGTGTGATTCGTTGGAAACTTGTTTCAGATTTTAAAGTGAGTGTCACTTTTTTCAAAAATACCAATATGTTTCGAGAAATAAGTACTCAGAATTTTTAAAAATTAGTTTCGCTTACTCATGTTTAGAGCATATTTATTATGAAGTACTCAAAATTTTTTAGAAGGATTTGTTTTCTCCAAATAATAGTCCTTTAAGAGCATATTTATAGTTAGCATATTGGAGGACACACAGCGAAATTTTTTTTCTTCTTTTTTTTGGAAATGAGGAATTTATTTGAAACTGTTTTCAAATTACAAAATAAACGTAAAATTTTTCAAAGGCACATATATGTGAAGAAATAAGTATCCAAAGTTTTTAAGAAGCATTTGTTTGGTCCTAATCATGCTACGTTAAAACCATTCTACGTCATTTGAAGGCATCCCATTTTTTAAGGACAATAGAATCATCCTTATAATATTTCTCAAAACGCATATAGCAATTTATAAAATAATAAGCAACATTTTATTTTCTTTTGAAAAATTGTTGAAAACGCTAATTTATCATCATTATTTGCCATCATATCCTTTACCTAATCATTTTTTTATAATCATTCTTATCCATTATTATATTAACACTATATCTTTGCGTCGTATGGTATGAAATATCAGTTTTGCTGTTACTACAAAATTGTTTACTCATATTTTTTTATTATTATTTTATAACCGTCGTGCAACAGCCGACCCAATTTTTAGGTTTACGTTAAATTGTGTAGCCTTGTAATTTTGGGCCGAATCCAGAAGAGAAAGGAACACATTATTGGAAAATATTTGCCTTCGAGAAAGGTTGAGAGAAATTGATTCCTTGATGGAACTAACCCGCATTTGCGTTACGTGCAGAGAAAGAGCACGAGAACCACCCACGGTTAGTCTGGCGGCAAGGGGACTTTATCCCATGATCTGTCTACCCATCACGATATTTCATTTCAGCACTGTGGTCGGTGCAAGCTGGATGCGGATTCGTATCGACCAGTCTTCGCTGGGATTCGAAACCGGCTCACCTCACCCGGTTGGAAGGCGAACGCTCTACCCCCTAGCCAACGCGGCTGGCGTTCAAAAGTTAATTAAATGTAAGAACCATGAAACTTAACTTTGAAAAGATGCATATTTTGTGCAGTATGTTATAAAATATTTATTATTTTGCTTCGCAAATGACAAGCCATTACCCATAGAATTGACCATGAAGTTATACCTACTTTTTAAAAGCAACCAGTGGGTTATTCAAAGCTCATTTATTGTTACAAAAAGTTGCACAAACTCAAATTAATTTTTTTCCCATAAGCCAAATCAATTCCTTTTATTTAAATCAATCCTAAATATATTTTAGTGTATTACCAGAAATAAATAGTCCATTAAAATGTTAATTGATTATACGCACCTTACATAATTGAGCAAAAGTTAAGCCTCTAAAAGCAATCAGTTAATCTTTGATATTATTTAACATATTTATTTGAAACGCAATCTATTAACACACCTAAATGCACAGATTTTGAAGAAATGAATACCCATACTATGCAGTACTTCCCGTTGCCACATAAGCTTTGATAAACGTGTCGCGAGTTCATTATAGAGTTTCCTAATTTATTCTAATTCAATGTCTTAGAATTCTGTTCATTCCAAGATATTATTGTATTTCGCTATACTCAAATATCCATTTGGACTGAAGATGCACATAGTTTGAACAATACACTTTACGATGGATATTGCCTAACATCAAAGCATGTTGGTGATTTCATTCCAACTAAAACTCGCCTATCCTTTATTGATAAGCCATTTTAGCATTTTCCTTCAATTCATTGAATTCAACTCGAGATAGGAGTATTGCGAGCAAATCCCCAGTTCAATCTGCCTATTTAGAAATGGAGTCGTAATAAGATTAATAAATTCGAGTAATAGACATTATTTGGCAGTTGATTTGGCGCTGTTGAGAAAATTTAATTTCAAGGTTTCGTGCGCAGAGATGGAATGCTGGGTTTTATTCTGGTTCTTAATAACATGCAGTGAATTGGATCATGTAATTTACACCTGTAAAGAAGGTTTGATAGGGTGTGGTACATGCAAATTAGAAATTCAAATATATCGTTGTTTGTTAAATTAAGTTTTTTAGAAGAAAGTGAATTGGATATCATTTATTTTAAATAAATTAGTTTGATGACACTGTAAAAAAAATCAGGATCAAATTATGGTAAAAAGTATTGACACTCTTGGTGTCAGTACTTTTTACCGAGAAATCCATTTTTATCGGAATATGTTACGGTACTATCTGTTTACTATACATACGAAATTCTAAACTTCTACACTGCTAGAATTTTTATTCCAAAATTTCCGTTAAAATAACGGACAGCAGTTTGTTTATTCAATTAACCGTTAAAGTTTATAGTAAAGAAAATTTTTTACCTTAACGGTTTTTAAACCGTTCCTAAATTGTATGGTTCAACTATGAATTCAAAACTATACAGTTTTTAACCATTTACAATTAGCATGGTTTCAATACCATAAAAGAGAACTTCAACTGGGCATTGGAGATAGTTCATAAGACTTATGGTGCTGCCATCTATGTATGAATGAGAGATAGCACAAGTTCGCAAATTAGAGAGTGGGACAAACTGGAAGCTCTTTATGTGTTGAAGGGAATGGAAGAAAGTTTTTGTGTCAACGATGGGACTCGAACCTTAGTTCTACTGGTCATGAGATTGACATTTTAGCCCTCTAGACATAACAAAATCTAGACATATGTATACAACTGCAAGGAACTTTCTCTGGTGGGCCTAGTTGCATTTATTTTAATTAATAACGTTTTGTGTACTCAAATCCATTTATCAAGATATTTTTTGAAATTATTTATATAACTCACTCATATATCAATAACTCATGTTACAAGGTTTTGATTAATTTTTTTTCTTGCTAATATGACCTTGTAATGTGCGTCGCAGTTAACAAAAAAAAAACTTAACTGGCTGATATTGGTATAGCTCATTTTTTCAGCAATGATTTTTAGCATTCATAGTAAATTGCACACATTTGTTTGTTCAAAAGTATGCAAAATAAAATTTAAGCACCAATTTAACACATCCCTTTTAGCACTTTTGATTATACCTTTTATTTTTCTAGCGCCTTTGACACATCTTGTTATCCTTTTTATTTTTAATCCCTTTCAGCGCACGTGAAATTCTTTTTATTTTTAATCCCTTTTAACACACCTGAATATCCTTTTTATTTTTAATCACTTTCAGCACACCTGATTATCCTTTTTATTTTTAATCCCTTTGAACACCTCTGGTAATCCTTTTAATTTTTATCCTTTTAACATATCTGGTTATCCATTTTATTTTTAATCCTTCTTAACACGTCTGGTTATCCTTTTTATTTTTAATCCTTTTGACATATCTGGCTATCCTTTTTGTTTTTAATCCCTTTCAACACACCTGATTTTCCTTTTTTGTTTTAGTTATCCTTTTTTATTTTTAATCCTTTTCCAAACACCAGATTATCCTTTTTATTTTTAATCCCTTTTAACACACCTGGTTATCTTTTTTGTTTTTAATCCCTTTTTAACACATCTGGGTTATTCTTTTACTTTTAATCCCTTTCAACACACCTGATTAACCTTTTTATTTTTAATCCCTTTTAACACATCTGATTATACAATCTTTTAGACATCAGCAAATTTTATTATAATTTCATACTCTTCCATATTTTGATGTTCTTAATCTTAATCTCTTTCATACAATATTCTTCGTGTATTGACCATACGTCGTTCTCTTTTTAAACCACTGTTTTTAATATAAATGTACATTCTCCCAGTATTTTGAATAAAACTGCAGATATTGAAGTTTTACCCATCTTTCATATATTTGTCGCCCTATTTGTTTGTGAATGGTAGTGAGGCACTTTAAATCAAAGCTTACCCTTGGGCATCTCAAGATTTGTTTTCCAATTTTCAAGCAAAAATTAGTTTTATTAGAGTTTGTGAGAAAATAGCTACAACGTGAAGTAACGAAATCATTATCAATCAGATTAACTTATATTTTCTACACAAGGTTTGAATCTCATTAAATAATTTAGAAATAAAAAGACCTTTACTTTAATGACTGAAAGTTTAAATTAAATTTGTATTTTTAGTTTATATAGAAAAAAAAAGTATTCTACCAGTTAAAAAGGATATTGAAAGAAAATTTTAACTCCAAAAATTTCAATATTTATGTATTTTATATACTTCTCATATTTACGGTAATTATCTTTTTTATAAGATAGAAAGATGCGATTTTATATCAATTAACATTAGTTCATTAATGTAAAAAATTTTTTTAACAGTATATTAAAATTATCACTGTATTATACGGTAAATTGATTTTTTAAGCATAATTTATAAATGTATCGAATATACTTACAGTTTCCTAACACATTCTTATGAACTTCTTAATTATTTATTTATTTGTGCATAAAAGCATTCGTCATAATGTCTTCCACTAGAAATATTTCTTAAATCTGTTAGAAACTTTGTATTCACACATATTTCAGAGAAGGCATACAAAACTCAATTGATTTACGAAATATTCGAAGCACGCGTAACTGACTTGCATGTCTTAAATAATAGCCTTTATGATTAAAATTTTCTGTACAGTATCAGAACATAATTTCATGAAAAGAGAATAATAATGTACACTTATTGTGAATAGTAATTATTGTGAATATACTGTTTATACCAACTTAATGCGAATTAAGACTTATTCTCAATTATCAAGCTGCAATAAAAAGAAATGCTTTATTCAAGATATTCCTCGCACTGTCAAAAATAATTTCGGTAAAGTAAAAAACAGCTGTATGTTCATTCAGTTAATAAAGTTTACGGTTTGGAACGTTTCTTTAAATTTACGGTTTTGAAAATTGTTTAAATTATGTATGAATGAAAAGCCGTAAAAGCAAAACTATACCGGTTTGTAACCATTTAATACTAGCAGGATTTCAAAATCTAAAAAAAGAAATTTAACTAAACTTAGGAGTTAGGCTTTTGTTAGGTAATGAACTTTGGGCTTAGGATGTGGTTGAGTTGTGTTTTGTAAAGTGAACCGTGTAATTTGACTTAATTAGTATACATGGTAGTGTTACCTATCATGCAAAATGAAGAATTCTAATCATTTTGTGCAATAACTATTTAAGCATGATTAAGAGTTTCATATTATAACTGTCCAGGGTCACCAACTGGGAAGTGGAGGACAGAGAAAACTCTTTATCTGATAATTGGATAGAGAAAATGATGTGGCGTCAAAATAAAGTGATATTTGTTTAACTGTACCATGTAAAAACAGTCAATAAATTATTCTCCTCATAGTTAACAGATTAAATAACATCTTTTTATTGTTATTTGAGTGTTTTGGTCTAATATAGTAAAATGTCAAAAAAGACATTATTTAACCATTGTTTTCCAGAATGTTACTTGAATTATATTCCGAAAAATCAGATATATATTTGAATTACTTATAATATATAATTTGGAGAATTTGGAAAAAAATGAACTTCAGTACTTAACTAAAATTATTATGTAACTAAATTTAAAATATTGATGAAGTTTGAAAATACTTCCAGGTCAGACACATCACTATAAATAATTGCTATTTAAGTTCTTTTTATCGACAAATAAAATTAAACAGGAATTTTTTCAAATTAAAATTCAGTTTTACAACTTACAAAATATGATATCTTATA
This sequence comes from Parasteatoda lunata, assembly GCA_949128135.1. Lineage (NCBI taxonomy): Eukaryota > Metazoa > Arthropoda > Arachnida > Araneae > Theridiidae > Parasteatoda > Parasteatoda lunata. The sequence goes on from OX421971.1 coordinate 49,549,429, forward strand.
AGTAAACTTCTTGTAAAGCTAGTCTCATAAAATTATGATTTTTTTTAGAAAATCATGTTTATATTTGCATATTTATTGCCGCTATATATTAACTATTCTCAAATTCTCAATTTAACGAAGAAATAGTAGCTAGCGTTTTCTTCATATTTATATTTCACAACACTCGAGTATTAGGATGCATTACACATGTAAATATAGTTACAAGTAACAAAAAATTTCAACGAGCATATATAATTGTATTTCCTGATCTTAGAAGTATTAATCTTGTATGAAAAATTTAGATAATTTCCTTTTCAATATGAAATTTATTAATTAAAAAAATTAACAACGAGCAGGATTAGTTGACGTAAATTTCTATCTATTGTTTAAATTCCTTTTCTAACTCTTAAATGTCAAGAAATTATGTTTTTCAAGAAATTAAAATACAGATATAAATTTTTGCGTCTTTAATAACGCAAAAAAATAAAACTCGTGACGCATAATTCGTGACGTATTCGTCACTCAACCAAGCAAAAATAAAGTGACTCGAAAAAAAAGCATTTTATTCATATTGAAAATGTCGTTAATTCATTTTACCATTTAACAACATGTATTTAAAAAGCACAATTAAAATATCCTGAAAAATTAAAAGCTGCGAATAAAATGCGTTAACTAACAGTTAAGTATTTTTTTTCTTATAAATAAGCTGTTTTTACTAAATATGTAAGATTTTGACGTAACGTCTTCCGTTAAATATGAAAAAAATAAAACTAACATATAAGAACACCTTTTTGATCTTTTGATATATAGTATTATTTCAATGGTGTTTTATTATTTTTGAAGTTCACCGAGTTTAAATGTATTAAAAATAATCGTTTCTTTCGTTTATTAACATTAATTGAAGACTGCTTATTGAAAGATTTTACATTAGCAGTCAAACAAAACAAACAAAATTCTTAGCCGTTTGTCCAATGAAACGAAAGTTTTATGTAAAACTAGATACCTTTCACGAAAGTTTATTAACATTATATAAACAGCCTTAAATACATATTTATTTAAAGTTCCAAATTTAATTCAGAAAATGATCTGATTCCTTAGACAGTGCATGTTTCCTTTTACTGTAGAGGTACAATATTCTTATGAGGTAATCTTACAAATTATAACTTTTAAATTGCAACTTTTATTTTTATAGCCTCTCATTCTAAATTACAGGTTTCACTAAAAATTGGAAACTAATTTTTCATTCACACCTAGCAACCACGTTTCTGTTTTCCCAAAGAAAAAGAAAAAGCAGCGCATAAAACAATCGGAAGTTAACTGACACAATTTGTAACGACTTCTTTCCGGATATTCCCAGTAGGGGGCGCAGTTGATTCCCGCTGACCGATCCATTTTGCTTTTTCCTTCAAAAAGATTTGGAAACGGAGTAAAGGATTTTGAACCGGATTGTTGGAGCATCATTTTAGATAGAAACTGAATATAATCTTTTTATTTTGCAACTAAACTCTTGGTCTTCATAAATTTTAGAAACTGATGAAAGTTAAAGAAATCAAGTCAAATTATTTTAATTACACAGGTAAGCTACTTTTCATTCTATTTTTTTTCAAAGCATGCTTTTTTCGATTGTTTGTTTACTTAACTAGCAACTGTTAACTTTGAGATTTTCTTGTTTAGCCACATTTTTATCTATAATTTAATCAAAGAAAGTAAATATGAAACACACAAAAAGGAAAAAAAAAATAGTAGCTTATATGTGAGGTTTCTAAGTTTATTTTCAAACATGATTCTTATTTTTGTAATTAATTAAAATACATCAGTTTTGCAAAATATTTTGCAATGAAAGTTAAGAAAAATGAAAAGCTTGAGATTCAAATTTATTGAAAGTAATAAAAATAATTGTTTTTTTAATTCCAAAAAGAAAAAAAAGCATACATAAATAATGAAAACATAATACAGACTTCCACGTATCCTGAAATATGATTCTTAAAGGTTTAAAGAGTATTTTTTTATCATTAAAAACTAAGCAAACAATTTTTATATAAAATGGCATATTTCTATTCTATCTGAAAGGTAACAGTTTTGCATAAAAATCCTTAACTCATGATATTGCTTTTATTGTTTTTCTAATTTGAGAATCAGTATATGTCAATAATTGATTTATGATACTTAAATTTAATACACTAAACACTCAATGCACTAAATTAATTTATTTAATACACCAAATGCTTAATTTAAAAAATTTTGCTCTGTTTTGTGATTAAGAAATTAAAAATAATTCGATCAATTTTGTCATAATTTTTAAATAAGTATTATAAATGAAATTTTTAATGCTGATTCGAAATATAAAGAACAAAAATGATCATAACTTTATTTAAAATAAACTTATCAGTTTTAATATTAAACACTAAAAGTTAAAAAATTGTATTTTAAATTAGAAGCAACAATTTCTTAATTTGTTAAGTTTTAGTTTTAAGATTAATTATTGTGTAATAATTTGAATTATTGTGTAATAATTGAAAAAATAACATTTATTTGTACAAAAATCCAATAGAAAAAAAAGAACTTTTAAAAAGTTTTAAGTAAGGGAATGTGGGGTAATATCGAGTAACTAAGATTAGAAAGTCTGTTAAAGTTAAACTGTTCTCCTATAAACTGCTTTATTTAACCAAGAACTTAATTGTTTAGCTGCATACAATATATTATTCTGGAAAAGTCATACAGTCCCTGGCCAAATTATTTGGCACACAGCAAGATTCTTTGTAAAATCATAATTATCAGGAGATACTATACAGCTTTATTGTTTTTACGCAACTGAAACCGGTTTGCACTTGTTTACGTTCGCCTCTCAATTGGTTAAGTTAGACGATAGATAATATGAATTCGAAGATTGGATAAATTAGACGATATATTATGTAAATATAAAATATTTATTATATCAGGTATTACATTAGTATATATAATAATTAGACCAAATTATTAGACGCACTGTAGTGTTTTACTAATTGCATGTTTTACACGAGTTTATATGCAATATTTTTATATATAAACATACATGTAATGGGTTTTTATTCAGGAGATTTTATATAAACCTACTATTTGTATTTATTTTTAACGTATTGAAATTGCAATGTTATCCAAATGATGCACGAGCGTAAACTAGTGTATACCGGTTTCAGCCGCTTTAATGCAATAACGCTGTATAGTATCACCTGATAATTAAGATTTTACTTAGAATCTAATAGTTTGGCCAGAGACTGTAGTCATACTACTTTTTATAAATGATTTTTTTTCTCGAAAAAAGTCAAACTATTCGATTTACCCCACTAGTGGGTAAAACCGGGTAGACATGGCAACTCTATGGGGAAGTTAAAAATATGAGAATTTTTGTGAAAAAGTAGCTGTAAATTCTATTTTCTTATGGCAATTTAAGACAATGATGCATGTAATTTACATGTGATGTAGTCAAATACGTACACAAGGAGAAGATGGGAAAGAGAAAGTTTATTGCCCTGGGACTCGGGATTTCAACCAAGGTTCAACCAAAAGTCTTTAAAAAAAATATAGTGTTTATTAAAGTTTTTGTTTCTCAAAATTGCAGGTAATTCCTTTATATTTATATTAAAACCACAATTTTATGCAAAGGGTCTAATTCTGCAAAATATGAAAATAAATTCTACAAAACATGAAAATAAGACTTTTTGTGTTTTGAGGATGGAGACCGCAATAAATTTTGTCCTGGGACCAATTAAGTCTTTGTTCAGCCTTGAAAGTAGTTATCTTCTTCCACCGCTGCACTGCAGCTTTCGTGCACCCAAGTTAGACTGACATCAGCAAGACTGCAAGCTCAGGCTTTCAAAAAAAAAAAAAAAAAAAACTTAATTTTACCAAAATCAAGATACTAGGTTTTATCCTACTCTCCCCTCTACAGGTGTACGTTCTTAAAGAAAGTGTCTTAAACTATCATATCGATCAATTTTGCTGTAACTTGGATATGATGTCATGTTGATGCTAGATGGGTTTTTTTTCTAACTTGATTATACAATAGTATGTTTAAGGTTTGATTAAAAATCTATTCAATTTAACACTTTACTAAGGCTACAATAAATTTCCATTGTATTATATGATGCAACGTTGAACAGATTTTCCCGATTTTGTGGGTTTAAGAAAGTTAAAATCCTGGTATAGTATAGAACAGTTTAAACTTTTTAAGAAATAAAAAACTAAAGTGGTAAATTCTAGTTTATTTTTGATAATTTTAATCATAAATTGGGTGAAAATGTTAAAACTTATTAAATTGAATAAATAGAGCTTTTCAATTTTTCTTTTCACTCGAACTTTAAAATGAAAGAGAAACTGTAATCAAAGCCTACGATTTTTTAAGTTATATTAAATTCCACATTCTTTTAATTTTTCTGTGTAGTTATTTAATCTTTATAAATTAAAAAAAAAAATAAAACAAGTTTATAGTGCAATTATAAACACACTAAAAAAAAAAAATCAAACAATTGATAAATGTTAAAAGTTCAATCAAGTGCAAGAAAAGTAAATTAGAAAATCAGGAATACAAACCTAGGTTTTTAGCATTTAGAAATTTAGAGTTGTAACCCTGTTTTAGAATTGCAAAAAAATAAAAACAAGTTCACAGCGCAATCATAAAAACACTCAATGAAAAGAAATGAAACAATTGACTAATTTTAAAAAATCAATCAAGTGCTAGAAAAGTAAATGAACAAAAATCAGGAATTCAAACCAAGGTTTTTAACATTCAAAAATTTAGAGTTGTAACAGAGTTTCAGAATTGCAAAAAAATAAAAAATAAAAAAATAAGTAAATAAAACAAGTTAACAGTACAATAATGAAAACATTGCGTAAAAGAGGAAGCAATTGATGAATTTTTATAAAAATCAATCCAGTGCTAGAAAAGTAAATAAAAAAAATCAGGAGTACAAGCCTAGGTTTTTAGCATTCAAAAATTTAGAGTTGTAAGTGTTTCAGAATTGCAATTATCTCTTTAACAAAAACATTTCATTTCTTTATTTCTTCCACAATCTTTCTCTTTTGAAGCAAAAAAAAAATAGTTTATCATTAACGCAGTAGAGTAAAAATAATGTTAATCATGCATAATCTATTGATTTTACGAGCTATATCAAGATTTCAAGATTGGACGGAAATTAACTTTAAAGAACCGGAAATTAACCGTAAAGTTATCGCCTCACACCGGAAGTTTGATTTCTTGATTTCTATCAATTATTTGCTTTTGTAGGATATATGCTTAATTTTTATGCCAATAAAATTTATTATAACATCATTAATTCAGTTCTGTTTTCCGTGTAAACATATTAGAGACGTCAAGTTAGAAGCATAAATATATTGGAAATAAAAATTTTCCATTGTAATAAATAATTCAATTACTTTAATTTGTGACGCAACTTTATATTTTACTGCATTTTAAGGATTTTGTTATCTTCTTGAAGGTGTTTCGAATTACTGTAATTCTATTTTATTGTATGAATTTTTTTTCTCCATTTATTAAGAAAAGTTCTTTATTTGTTTTACCTTTTGAAGCAGTATATGATTAAGTTTTTTAAACACTGAAGACGTTTTCTTGTCTGTAATTATAGAAAGACAACTTAGCTTGATTAATTTTATACATTTGAATAATTATAGTATTACATGGTATTTAAAAGGAAAAATGTAATATAGGAGTGCAGAAACACTTCACCTGAATTTACATTAAAAATCCTAAAATTATCTAAATTTCAAGACTTTAGTATTAAAAAGAATAATTTCGAAGTTTATCAGAAAATAGTTTTAATATGGTCAAGAAAAATTATTATAGTTTAACACATCAGGTTCGAGTAATAAATTCACAGACAATAATACCTAGAAAATAATTTAAATCTTCTTTTTGATTTCTCATAATTTCTTATTCTATAAGCAAAAACCCGGTAAATATTTAATTAAAATAATTTAAAAAAATAATTTTAATAATTTTTAATTATTAAATTAATTAATCATTATTAAATTAATTAATAATTATTAAATTAATTAATAATTATTAAATTAATTAATAATTATTAAATTAATTAATAATTAGTAAATTAATTAATAATTATTAAATTAGTTTCCGTATTAGAACCACGTATCAATTTCGTATAAAACTGTTATGTTCCGAAAACTCATTTGTTTTGACTAAATTAATCATTGTTTATGTTTTGTTGGTGGAAAAAATTTGTTTAGTTTCTCGATATTTTTTTAAATTTTCCTAGGAAATACTTTTAGTTCATTATTAGCGTTGTTAGCTTGTCCATTCTATAATCGATATATAGGGTTAATGCCAGCTCATGCTCTGGGAGAAACTGAGTACGATGGCCATGAACTAATGATTCACGATGCTTACATAGTGGAAGTACTCATCTTAGAATGTGGAAATACTCATACCCATGCTGTAAAACATACCCTGTAGATGTTAGAAGAGGCGTTTCTGATTATATGTTTTTCTTCAGTTAGACAAGAAAGGCATTTTAATTACATTCCCTTTCCTAGATAGAGCTTTCGCCTTCCAATAAGGTGAATCGGGTTCGAATCCCAACGATAGCTGGTCAGTACGCATTCCGCATCCAGTTTTCACCGACTACTGTGCTGACGGGAAATATCCTCAGTGGTAGACAGATCATGGGTTAGAGTCCCCTTGTCATCAGGCTAACAATTGGAGGTTCTCGTGGTCTTTCTCTCCGTGTAACGCAAATGCGGGTTAGTTTCACCAAAGAATCAATTTCTCCCAATCATTCTCGAATGCAAATTTATCCCGACACATGATCAAGGAGTTCCCTTGTCTTCTGGATTGGGTTCAAAATTACAAGGCTACGCATTTTAACATTAAAAGTCGTAAACCCAAATATTGGGTCGGCTGTTCCACTACGGTTATAAAGCAAAAATAAAAACATAAGAGTAAACAATTTTGTAGTAGCAGCAAAACTGATATTTCATTCCTTACGACGTGAAGATATAGTGTTAAAATAATAATGATAGATAAAAAAATGATTAGGTAAATGATATGATGGCAAATAATGATGATAAATTAGCGTGTAAAAGAATTTCAACAATTTTTCATAAGAAAATGAAATGTTGCTTATTATTTTAAAAATTGCTACATGCGTTTTGAGAAATATTATAAGGATAATTCTATTGTCCTTAAAAAATGGGATGCCTTCAAATGGCAGAGAGTAGGTATCTCGATTCTGATTGGCTGTTGAAACGTGGCATTTGTTTACGTTACCAACTGTTCTTTTCCTTCTATTTTTTGTAAGCCAAGCCCGTCAAGTATCGATTCTCTTAAGAGACACATTCTATATCCTTACACAAATATTCTTTCACGAAGATTTCAATTATTTTACTATAGATTAATTACTTAACGCAGAGGCAGGCATGAAGTCACGTATAACATAAACAAATTAATTATGCATCAAAGTGCTCAAGTACTCAAAACAAAAATATATCATAATTACAATAAATTACATAAATAAATGATAAACCTAAGTTAAGTAGGAGACATAGAAGAGAAAGAATTATATTTCAATAAATTCGATGTACTATACGTCTTTGTATTTGATCAACTTTACGCTAATTAACATTATAACTTACGTGGAGAAGCATAGTTCAACTTTAGCACGCCATTTTGCTTGCTAACGATCCACTGGAGTTGACGTCATAGGTCACATGTGAGGATATCCGTGATATTCTTCTTGAAGTGCAAGTACCCAATTTAGATTAAATACATATTTTTTTTGTGCTGAGAAACAGTATGAAAAATTTTAGTCTAACACCCAATTCGGTCTCGGGAATGTTGCATGAACAGAAATAATATGTGATTTTTCCCAGAATTGAATTTATTTGATAAATTTGTTAATACACTTACTAGCTTACAATGCTTCCAAACGAGTTATTTTTTTCTTTCAATAAAATTCAGTATTTTGCTTTATTCATCTTTTTAAATCGCTTCATATCTAAAATTAAAACCTCCCCGAGTAACTCGCATAATTTATTTGAAGAAAAGAAAAGTTGCATACCAAAACATATTTATATGCCCTTTTAAAATTTTAATAACATGAATACAAATTTTATTGAGTTTTAATTTATTTTTTTAGCCTCCTTCTAAGCTTGATCTAAGGATTTTTATTTTTGTTTAACCCTACTTTTTTGCATCAATATGCATTTGATAATAATGTATTATTCTTATTAAAAATTCTAGAATACAACATTACAGAACATCTCGTAATTTATAGATGTATTTTATTAATTGAAAACATATATGTTTACAAAACAGAAACATCTGTATATTATATGCTTGAAATGACTTCCATTTATATAGACGTTTCCTTAAATAGAAAAACATACTCAATAATAATAAACTCATAAAACTGAAAGAAAATTACTTAGCATTCAGTTACATATAGTCATTTTCTACGTAAACAGAAAGACATTACATATTAAATGCCTAATAAATAATACACGATAAAAACAAAACTGAAGGGTAAATTATCTCGATGAGTTCTCCATTCTTACGATAAGTCGGGTATAAAAATATATAAAATATGCCATTATGCCATATCGTTCAGAATTGCTGATACTCGTCAGGCAGATAAAAATAAAACAGGGCATAGTCAAGTCATTTTACTTTCTGGTACCATAAAGAAATTGATACATAAGTAACAATATTGTTGTTTTTAATCTTATTTTTTGACAAAGATCATGTTTATTTTATGATACAATGATGAAAATGTATGAAAAATAATTCCGATTAGAATTTTTATTGTTTATTCGTTGAGCTACCATGTTTTCTATTAGTCGTATTTTCTATTTTTTGCCGTTCTGGGTGTTACAAAATTATAATTACGTGCTAAATATTACGGCGTAATAAAATTTTTTAAATTGATAGTAGTGTTGATTAATTTTTTAAAATTCCTAACTGTGATAAGTAAAATCTGTAAACTCGTGGGGTAGACAAAAATAAAACAAGATATAGTCAAGTGTATTATTTTACTTTCTGACACTAAAACGAATTGATGCATAATTAACGGCATTGCTATTTCTACTCTCATTTTGAAAAAAAAATATCATGTTTATTGTATGATGCAATGAGGAAAATGTATGAGAAATAATTCTGATTAGAATTTTTATTAATTATTCGTTGAACTATCATATTTTCTATCAATCGTACTTCTTTGCCGTTCTTAGTGTTACAAAATTATAATTATGTGCTTATTATTATGACGTAATGAATACTTTTAAAATCATAATTGTGTTTATTTACTTAAAATTCAGAACTATTTTTGGTACATAACATTATAACATTTATTTGAAATTGTGAAGATTATTTTTAACATTTCGGAAATAGTCATAAAAGGTTTTAAAGGTTGTCATTCTTATCTTTAAAGAGAAAAAAAAAACCGAAAGAAAAACATTTTTACATTTTAGATACTAAATTTAATTACGTTTTGAAAAGCGACTATACGCTTTTGTTAGTTGAGCTATGCAGGGTGTTTGATAAGGACCACCCTTTATATATATATTATGAATCTTTACTAATAATAAAATATGAAAAATGCAAAAATTTGGGGGTTACAAATAAATATCTAGAAGGCGAAAAAAGTAAAAACGAAATTGAACTTTGGGAAAAATACAGCCGAGGACGACAATAAACATCAAAACAGGTTTTATTGGAAATTGAAATTTAAAGGTGTTTCTTATATAAACCTTTTTACTTTTCTTTGTGTCCTCCATTATCAAACCAGTTTTGTCGCTCATTACATCCATCCTGCACTATGATTTTGCAGATTTCGAAAGCACTTTTCTTATTTGATTATACTATCAGCGACTCCAAATGTGCATATATTTTTTTTTAAAGTTTTGATAAAATTATTAAAAATTCATTTTAAGTATGCATCAAAGCAATATTAAATGCATTAAATTCCCTATGCAGGATGGTCTTTACAGAATACTCTGCATAGGGAAATACGATGAAAAAAAATGAATGGTGCCAAAAAATTTGTAAACTTTTCGCTTTTATAAATAAGAATGTTGGTTTTTTTTCTAATTTATTTAGTGATCACTAAATAACGAACTTCAACAGTGATGAAACTCTTTTTCTTCATTGATGTGCAGATATTTAATATATAATGAGAGTATTATTTTTTCTATCTTGCTTGATTTGTGTTACTGTCTGTTTGAAAACAAATACATGTTGAGTGTAAATTTTTTTAAAGATCAGTATCGAAAAAAAAAGGAAGCAAGGCTTATACAATAGTATTCTACAATATTTTCCAATTATGTAGAAAAGGTTTTCATATCTTATCAGAGGTAATGTTTTAATGAGAAAAAAAACATATATTCTAAATTTCAACAAACTTTATGTTAATACCATCAGTTAGTTTATGTGTAATACCAGTAAAGCGTACAACTCTTCAATACTGTTTATATTTCAGGAAAGAAACTTTTGTAAAATTTCCCGTAGCATTGTCAGTAGCAAGGTAAAATATTTATACACATTAAAGTGAAATAGAAATCATTAATGTTGCGTCTGATACAATTGAGAGACAGTTTCATAGCTTTCTCTTCGCAGGACGAATTCAAATAAGTAAAGCATAAATTAATGATAAAGACTTAAATATTACGTTTTAGATCTTTAACTTAAGTTTTGAATTTTTTAAGAAAATATTTTTATTTTAATCAATTAAGATAATGTTTTAACAATTATATTTAGAATTTAAAATGTATAATTTTTTTTATAATAATCACAAAATCAAATAAATTTTTGATTGCTATAAATAAAAATGAATTAATGATTTTAAAATAATTATGTTTACTTTTTATTTTTCCTTTTTTTTTCAAATTAGCAAACATAATAAATCAATATCGAAATATCTCTACAGCACGTTTATGAAGTAAAAAATAATTTTTTCCAGTCAAAAATATTTTAATTTTTATTTCTTTCATAAATTAATTTTAAAATACATTTAAAAAAAATTCTTTTCATAAAAGTAATTAAATATTTGATATTGCTTATCAAAGCCAAACTTCCAGGGCTGGAAGATAAATTTTAAATTTTTTTTCTTCCTTTAAAACTCCGTTCGAGACACGAAAAGAGTAATTTTTCAACTCAACTTTAAGATCAATATCACCTAACGCCGTCTTGGCTCATAATTTCTTCCAGGAAGTTACCATCTTTTATGTCGTCTTCCCATTTTTTCCCCTTATAAGTAATTCATTTTGTTACTTCTTTCAAAAAGATTTTTTTTCTCAATCGAGTGCTAGTATTGCATTACTTTATAATTTTTTATGAACTTTTATTATTCTTTTTAGAATTTTCGACATTTTTAAAGATTGAAGGTAAAATTCGGTAATAGTTTTGTTTATTTGGTAGAACACTTTCAGTTCTGTATTTTTCCAACGTGATAAGCCTAAAGATTATCAGATGTTTTTGGCAATCTTATTTGTCAAAATTAAAAATAAAAAAAATCAATGAAAATGTTGTATCCTTTTCTTGAATTTTTTCGATGAAAATAATGATTACATATCTAATTGTAACAAAAAGGGGCAATTGTTTAAAATTTATTGTGAAGTAATTACCAAAAAATATTATTGTGGCTAATGTAACAATTATCGGTACTTTTTTTTTTAGTAGGACACAAAGATCGCCAATAAAATGTAAACCTCCACCAATTTTTTTTTTTTATAATTTTAATTTTTAAACTCATAAAAAATAAATAAGATAGTTAATTAAAAAAATGTTTAAAAAAAACTGAACTTGTTTGTTTCTGACTTACGAAAATGTACCCATTTATCTAAAGATAGTTACATTAGATAAAGATAGTTTAAAGTACTATAGTTTAGTATCAGCTAAAATAGCTTTAGAGATTTAAAATATAATGAACATTATTAATTGTTCAATTTAATTTATTGCTGTTGCATAATTGTTAAATTTAATTTATTGCTGTTGCATAATTGTTCAATTTAATTTATTGCTGGAGTTAATAAGTTTTTGTTATGAATATTTACATACTATAAAAATAGTTTATACTTTTAATTAACATATTTTATCAATTTGAAGCATTCAATCTAACTGAAGTATAATTTGTATTAGTTTTCAACAAAAACCCCAATTTAAATTAGACTCTTTATATAAAAATGGAAAGGGTATACTTTGTGCTACGTAGATTGAAATCCCTAAAAACTTCGTAACTCCCAAGCCCCCTCACGTCTGTTTTCTCCCTTCTTTTATTGTATTGTTCAAAATTACTCCTCTGTACTCATTGGTTAAACTACTTTACAAGTGTTTTTCTCTTTATCTCCCTACTATCGTTTAGTACTTAGACACTGAAGAAGTTCATAGAGCGCTTGTTTATAGAACCGAAACTATAGTATGTTCGTTTCTGTTCTGTCCATTCATTTGTTCTTCATCCACATCGTTTTCTTTCTTTATATTCAGAATATGTTCATTACAAATGTTAAATAAATGTTATTGGACAATAAATAATAACATATTATTATTAACTTTGAGTCAGCTGTACATTTGTGATCGACCAACATCTAATTAACAACTTGTAATCGATCAACATTTAAAATAAATGTTAAAGAATAGTTGAAATATGTCTCTAAATTTAGAAACAGCTTTTTATCACGTTCATGTACATTGTTTTTTTAATTTTATATTTACTATTCAAAAAATTTCACTCAAACTGTCACAAAAACAGTTTTTTTTTGCTAAGAAACCTATTATATATATATATATATATATATATATATATATATATAAATATATATATATATATATATATATATATATATATATATATATATATATATATATATATATATATATATATATATATATATATATATATATATATATATATATATATATATATATATATATATAAAGAGAGAGAGAGAGAGAACAAAAAAACAAAGAGAGAAAAACGAGGAAAATTAATAAGTTATATCCTTTCTTTATTTTGTTTTCCGGGTTTTTAATTTTTTTTTTCTCAATTTTTTTGCTTATATATATATTAAATGTATTAATTATTAATAACCATGAATAAAAACTAAAAATAAATTAAATCATAGCGTAAAATTCATATTCTTACACTGTTAGAATTTTTATTGTAAAATTATGGTAAATTAACCGTGAATTTTAAGGTAAAGGACATTCTTTACCTTTACAGTTTTGTAACCGTTTACTAGTATGGTTAAAAAAACCACGAGAACAAATCTATATGGTTTTTTAACCATTTACAATTAGCCTGGTTTATTGGGCATTGGAGATAGTTTAGCAGTTTTAAGTTGTTCCCATCTATATGCAAATTAGAGTATCCAATTCCAATAACTCAGGGAAAAATATGAAAGTGCAGGACTCTGGAAACTCATTCATTGAAGGGAATAGAGGAAATATTGAGGGTTCAACACTGAGACTCGAACCCTCATTCTGTTGATCATGATACTGAGAAATTGTACTTTACAGTATATATTGTAGCTCTCTTGGCTACAATATGTACTGTAAGAAACTAAGTGGCCTTATTAGGTGGGTCTGGTTGGTGCGCTAAAATTTTGTTTGCTTAACTGTATTAGATGAAAGCAGTTAATAAACGATTTTTATTACAGTTAAAAGTTCGAATACCATTTTATTTATGGTTATTTCTAATTTTTGTCTTAAATGTAAAAAAAAAAATATAATTAAATAAATTCCTTTTTCATAATTTTTCCTTGAAATTTTTACCCATACAGAATTTCATGAATTATAGCAGTCTGTAAGGAACCAAATCATAAAAATATATTTTTTTATAAATTATGTAGAATAAAAACATTAGAGCAAATCCATATAATTCAGTTGTCATGAGACTTATTTTAAGAAAAAAAAATTTCTTTTATATCTAATAAGTTTCGTTCCACGAGGAAACTAGTTAAACAAAAATAATAACTTGTCAATGAGTTGAATAATTTCTTTATTATGTTTATTTGAAAGAAATCAATGTTGAGACAAGGAAGATGTATTTATTATCTTCCTTTCTTTTGAAGAGATATAAAATATTCAAATGAAGATAGAATTAAGTCACGTTCCTCAATTATTCTTTTTAGTAGTTAGAAAAGCTGACTTTAAGAGCATATTTATTCGAAATTAATTTTTATTTCCTCTTAGAATTATCTAAAATTTAAATTGTGGTTATTTATTTTTATCAAAATAAATTATACAATAGATGGTTAAAATGTGGGAGCTTAAAAATTTAAATATGACAGATGAAAGGTAATTAAATTAAATAAAATTAAAAGGTAAATGAATTGAATGAAATTATGATTTGACAAAATGACTGTTTGAATAAAAGTTTTTTTTTTTATCTAATCTATATTTCTGGAAGATTTATAAAATACCATTATCGAAAAGCACGCAAGTGTTTTAATTACTTATTATTAGTTTATAGAAATTTCCATTTTACTCGCCACTTAGGGAAACGAATTAAAGACTTCAGTTATCAAATCGCATTTGTCCAACCTTATTTTCAAATTTAATCATAACTTTAATTTTAGCTAATTTTAATTTTAATCGTAACTTTAATTTTAACTTAATAATAAGTAACACACCTTATGTTGTTTTACTTTTTAAGTACTCTATTAATAAATAAATTTAAAAAAAATGTACGAACCATTTTTTAACAAAAAAAAATTTTACTTTTACACCTAACAAGAAATTGACTAAGCGGTAATATTTTCAAGATGTCTTGGGACGTGAAAACCATGATCTCTGTGAAATATTTGGGATTTCTTGGGTCATCTCTATACACTGATATATGTAATTTTTATTCGCTCTTCTTCCATATATAATATTCTTGTTTATTGTTCCTGTTGTTTATTGTATGATCAGAAATTAAGATAGATTAAAAAAATTAACATCCGTCAGTTTTTTTAGTTTGAATTACTAACAGTAACTAATAATTACTAACAGTTAAACCTATAATAAAATACCTTGCAAATTACTCTGCAGCCCACAAAAAATGCAACTACAGATCAGGACTAAATTTGACGTCCTGAAAAATCCACTTTTATTTTTGAACTTAACAGGTATGTTTTTTCCAAAATTTCAATTTTCTTAAAGCTATTGTGAACTAAACTCTTTATTGGGAATTGTTTTTCACCTTTTTCTTATTTAAATTGACTATTTGTGCATTGTTGAAGAAACCTTTATGAGAATCTCTCTCGAGATTTTCATTCCAAAACTCTTGCTTCAGTTGATGTCGCAAGTAACAAATAAGCAAGAAGAAAAAACGTAAGAAAATAATTCTGTCAGATATGAATCTCGTGATTTATAATTAAATTTTAATAATATAAAAATCTAAAGTGAATAATCAAGGGACTATCGTAAGGGAGTAATATTTCATCTCTTTTATTTCTTTATATTGTTGTACATATTTTGTATTCCTAAATTAAAATTTTTTGAAGTGTAGTTGATAATATTTAAATTCCAATTAATTGTTTATCTTGTTTCTGATAACATGTTAATAAAACGTTCTCGCGTAAAATAGCAATAATTTTAGATCACAATTATCTTTTTTTTTTCTTAAATAATTAATTTCCAGAAAGAAAGAGTTAAGAACAGGCAATCATATATTTTGGAGATTGACATAAGCAAGGACTGGTATCTCTTATAAAAAAAAAAGCATATTTAGTATTATATACAATAAAGTATTTACTTTTCATAATGTATTTTACACGTTTATAGTGCAATCTATATTTATTTTACTCATATTTTTTTACTTTATTATTTTTGTACCTTTAGCATGTTTTTAAGAAATAATTTAATATTTTTTTACTAGGTCATTTTCTAAAATCATTTTTTGCCTTATGTCATAGTAACTCAGTATGTTTTACACATATTACGTTGATATTATACAGTTTCTTTCTAAATTTAAAATTCAGAAAAATCACAAGTCAATAAATACTTCAACACAATTATTAGCATTGTTTTTAATCAAACATTAGGTTGCCATAGAAGTGGTATAGTGCCATGAAATATCAATAACAAATGGATTTTTCCTTCTTTAAAACAAAAACTACTTACTTAAATATTTCAATATTGCATTTCAACGGTTGATTACACCTGAAACTAAATAGCAGTATTGAATTAAAATATTTATTGCAATATAAAACATTTTTATAGTTTGGTTAAACATTCTCTTTTATAATTATTTGGTATTTTAAATGCAAACTTTTTTTATTAAATTTTATTGTTTTATTTAAAAATAATTTTAAAAATAAACGTTCAAAAATTAGTTTAAGAAAATATTTATCAGGAAGAGAGGTTATCATTGGCCCTGCTCCTTTGTTGAGTAAGCTCCATTATTTTACAGTTAATTTCAATGGAGTTCCCTGTTGACGTTTTATTATACTTCATAAATTTTAAAAATCTTTATTTTGACTATTATTTATTTCATGCTCAAATCAAATTTCTGTAAAAGTAAATACGACGGATGTACTTTCATTCTAATTTTTCAATATAAACAAATTATAGATATCAACGAGATATAAATAATGTTACTTAGTCATCATAACAATAATTATTTACTTAGGTTTAGCAGAGTTTACGAACGTATTACCCATCGATTGCTGTTAGTCACCAATGTTCAAGTGCTGTAAATGTGCTAGTGACTCAACCATAGAATCTTTATCCTAGTTAAGGTTTTGGAAAGTTGTTAAAAAAATGCCGATATATATGATTCAGTAAAAATATATCAGGATTGACTTATTCTAAATTAGATAATAATTTAATCTTTCTAGATTGATGTGAATACATCAAAAATCTCGAAGCATTAAAAACGGTTTGAAAAAAAATTATGCAATTCTGATTAGACTTATAATAAGGCTCATTGGACTAGAGATATGCATCAAAGGGAAACTGTATATACTGAAATTAAATGATATACAGTAAAACCTGTTTTTGTGTGGTCCTTTTTTACGCGATTTTGTTTTTGTGCGATTGGTTTTGTGCGATTTTTTTTTTGTGCGATTTTTTTTTGTGCGATTTTTTTTATGCGGTATATGAATCTTAGCGGTGTTAGCACCAGTTTAATGTTTCCTATCAATGTATACATATACATGTTGTGGACGAACTCTGATTACGTGGCCTCCTTGACAACGATGTATCTGGACTTCGCGATGCTCTGTTCATTTATTTTAAACAATCTCCTGACAAGGCAGAGTCATTTACGCATATATTGTCGCTCGACGCGAGAACAGTATACGCTTCGTATTCAAAGTTTTATACACGATTCACGTGATTAAGGATTCATTTTATAGTGAGATTAAAGATAAATAAATTAGTTACTTTTGTTTCTATTTATATGCAGTTTTAATGATTTTTATTTTATTTTTAGACATAAGTACTCCCTTAAAATGAATAATTATAGCCAAAAGAAAGTAAAAAGACAGACAATTCAACTATTTAATGTATAATTTGAAAAATTCTCCAGGTATATGTACAATGAAAAATTAAATATTTGTACAATTTCTTTAGGTCTAATTTAATTATTTCATTTAATTGAAAGCATTCTCTCATCTATTTCATAAATCATTGATTTTTTTTGTAAGTCCGAATTTTTTTATGCTGTCTCTCTTCACCGCATAAAAAAAGTTTTAGGTAGTATATCGTACAAACTTGTTTATTATATGTAAGAATTTATAAAATTTTCGAATTTTTTTTGGTGCGATTTCTTTTATGCGGTCCCTATCCACAAAAACAGGTTATACTGTACTTTCGCAAACATAAAATAGTATAGGGAAAGCCACAAATTCAACAGGCACATATTATCATCTTGATGAACTGAAATTCTTTCTCTCTCTTCCACGGTAAAATGGCCATTAATGTATGTTGGTTGTTCTTAGGGGTTAACTCCATGGATTTCGAAATGTTATCGAAGGTGCATCAATTTTCTAACAAAATTTTTTGCAAAAAGTCAGTGCTACTTTTTTTTTTTTTTTTGTAGAAATGCCATTTGTGTTGGCATCATAAAACTGGATCGATGAATTAAGTTTAGTAATGTCAAAAAAAAATTTATATATTATAATATATAATTTTTTTTCTTCCAATGGCAGGCACTGAACTTTATTCGTTTCGCCTTTAGAAGATGCCAGAGTTGTTATTCATTTCGCGTTACCCAGTGGGCACCTGTGAACCGGAGTCCCGGAGGTGAGCAACATTGCCCACGCCACTAACCCGTTCATAAGGTGGGCCACATTCCCTCAATCACACACACAGAAGAAGGGACATAGAACACAGAGAGAAAGAAACATCCATGCCCAGAGCGGGATTCGAACACGCAGCCATTGGCTTCGCAGTCAGGCGCGCTAACCGATCGGCGACCTGGCCGGCAATATACAATTATATGTAATATCAAATTACATGTAAAAACTAATTTACCAATTATAAATGAAGGAACTATTTTAAATAAAAATATACTTATGTTTTTTTGTTTGAGTTTGCATGTAATTTTATGGCATGAAAATTAGTTAGTTTTAAAAAAGGAGAAGAGTTCTATTTGTTTGAGATGCTTAGTTTTTTTTTTTCTTCTATTATAACTTTTTGTCCTAATTTAACTTTCAAGACTAAAAATAAATCATTGATAGCATCGTCTTAAGTATACTACTCTGAAAACAACATGAGGTCAGAGATTGTCAAAAAGATCTCTCTAAATGAGAACCTCTCTCATATTTTGAATACGTTTAAATCTTCTAATATGTTTTGTTAATTTTTTGTTTGTTTTGATATTTTGTAGTGTTTTCTTAAATGACTTTTTCCTCACTTGAGGGTGAGGCTCGCTCGGTTTCTAGGAGAGGTTTTTATGGTTTTTACGGTTTTCTTCAGCACAAAGTCTATGGAAAAAATTCCGTACCTCCCCAAACTGGTCGTAAGCAGATGAGGTTGCTCCATAGAGGTGGGTTTTCCTGGACGTTTCACTGTAATGCGTAACTAGTTCTGCTTTGGGTTTGTTTGAGGAAGATGGAAAACTTCGTACACTTCAAAACCAGTTTTTGTTCATGCTCATAGCAAATATGAGGAAAATATTTACGTTTCGTCTTTAATGTTGGATGAAAACCAATTCAGCTACTTCATAAAATGATAAGTTGACTAGCTCTGCATTAAAACGCATTCTTTATAGTTTGGGGATTTCCGTAACTCTATCAAGTGGCTGTAAATATTAGTGCAACCCTGTGTTAGAGTTTACTTTTTTATCCTTTTTGTACACCTATATTTTTATTTTTATTTACGGCATTATGAAACACGCTATACCATTTTTTTTTACCATAAATACATACCTTTCAATACATATTGCTAAATTGTTTTCATATTGAGTGAATTAACCATAAAAGTATTTTAGTTAATTCAAAATACTGGTTAAAATCTTTTCATCAATGTAATATGCATATTCGATCTTAATAAATTCCGATACTTATTTTCAAGTACTCATATTGCACTGTTTTAGGCTAATTACAGAAACCTAAAACCTCACCTCGAATGCGATTACTCTCATTTACAATTTCCGAAGATAAATCAAAACTCGAGTAAACAAACTTATTTTTCAAACTTGAATTTAGAAGTGAAATATTTTCGCAATCAGTACCAATACACAACTAAGAAACAAAATACTCTCTTTAAATAAAACTTCCTGCATTAATATTTCATATCTTCAAAACTTTGAACTCTTCTCAGCATTAATTCGATGGAAATTGTATAGCTCTTCGAAAATATCATACATATTCGCCAATTTTAACTATCCTTAATAAGACTCATCAATTTCTACTCCCGAATTTCTCTTCGGCGTGTTATCTGAGGCAACGAAGGGCCATTCCACTTTAGAGTCATCCATAAATTATCGCCAAATAAGGCAGAAGTGTCGTGGAAAGTGGGATGATGTGCTATGTGGACAAATTCTTTTCGCAAGGGAGTTTAAACCGGGCGTGGAAGTTCAGGCCCGCATTTACTAAGTGCTTAATTGTATTAGACGCATCGTCTGCATAAGGTATTTGAGGAGTATATCCCACCAATTTGGGCCTTAAATGGACGAAGCTTTGTTCTATTTTGTACTTTCCTGAATACGTTTAAAATGAGCGCATCAGAAATATTGTAGGTATTCGCGTATTGTTTATTTATTTATCCTGTTATGAGGCTGTTGAAGTTCATTGAACTATTCGAGAAATATATTTTATTTCATTTCACAAATAGCTTCATTCTGATTAACTGCATTGTAATGGATAGATTAAGGAATAAAATTACGCAAATAAAACTGCTTGTATTGATTACGTTACAAGGAAGCGAATCCGCAAAACACATCAAACATGTTAAATGTATTCAAGTATTGCTTACGTTAGAGCCCCTAAATTAGACAGGCCGACTTATCATTTATTTTTTGAGCAAAATGCTAACATAAGCACATAACATAACTAATACTAACATATCGTTAACTTGCGAACTTGTTTGCTTCAATATTGCTTGATAGGTCAGGTCTGATAGTATAGGAGCCTTAGTTTACGTATTAATTACGTCATGAGATTATGGCGTAATCATGACGTCATGAGTTTATTTTAACTATTTAAAGCGTATGTTTTAACAATTTAAAATATATATATATATATATTTTAAGGGAAGCTTGAAATTTGAAGTGTTTTAAAACGAGTACAAGATAAATATTACGTAAGTAAAAATAATGCGATTGATTATTATACGCGGGTTGGTTCGCCTTATTAGCTCTTGGCATTTCCGGCAAAATTAAATTCCTAGTGCACTTTAGCATCCAAAATAGAGTCTCGATGCTGCCATCCAGTGTGGCAGAAACTAGACGTCCAAATTAACATAGCCAACGGTATCCCACCCATTGTGGTGGTCCTGAAAGAGTGGATACCACTTCTGGAGAACGCACTAGGTCTTCTCATCGGGAAGACTGATTGTGCAGCTCATTGGAAATAAAATTATCATACGCGGAATGCTATGAATAACTTATTTGCCGTTTATGAAATGGAAGAATCACAGATTTGTTGTCTCTATATTATTGAGTCATTCATTCACTAATTTATTCATTTATTTGCAAGTTGACTCTTAATTAACTGTTGACTCATGATTCAATTATTAAGTGAGTTTGTTGATTCTCTCATTTATTTGTTTTTATACAGTGCTTCACGCTGATTCTCTAGGTCACAAACTCATTGAAATTCTCCATCACTCATTCATTTTGACAACATTCACGTTTTCTCTATAATAAGACTTTAATTATGTTTAAAATTTGGCTACTTGTCTGAATATATCACGTACACTGTAACAATTTCCGGATCAAACTACGGTCAAAAGTACCGGTATTCGGGATAACGGGACTTTTTACCGTAAAATATCTTTATCAGAACATGTTACGGAGCTAAAAATCTGATATACCGTAATAAATGCCGTAAAATCGTTGAATTTAATTAATTAAATATTACTGTAAAAATTAGGGTATAATATTTTACGGTGAAATGGATTTTACGAATGATGCGCCCAAAGTGCCATACTTTATACCATAACTTGATCCGGAATTTTCAATTGTGTATTTTTATATTAACTGAAACTTTAAAGTGATTATGACCTTTGATTTCAGTTTTTTTAATTTTCGTCTTTCATAACCAATGAGATGATATGTAGTTATCTCTAGTAAAAACACGAAGAACTATAGCATGAACTTGCTAGTACATTTGCTTGTACTTGCCCATAGAAATGGTTCTCTCTATGCACCGTAAGACCTATACAGGTTGTCCAAAATGTATGGATGAATGGATACATATATTAAGGTGAAATGTATAGATCCTTAATGTAGGTAATGTATCTCGGAAATACACATCGGATATAATTTTTAAAAGATACATTCAATGATAAAAAAAGCTCAATTCCTTGTTGTCTTATTTCCCTGGACAACTTATAAATCTCAGATAGAAACTCATATTCTTTAATGCAGATTTGGATTTCCTGGAAATGAGTACCCAGACTATAGATGTAGATTATTGCAATTTGGTTCATTAGTGACATTGGAATTACGAAATGAAGCTTTCAAATGAGCTTGTAAGTATCAGAAGATAAAACTGAAAGGTGGAATTTGAATAATTGAATTCATCCCCTGAAATTATTGTACACGTGTATTTTGAGATTGTACCCGATGTGTATCCTTCGAGATAATTAACAGTATTTTTATCCTTTTTTGACATCCTGCATTAAGCTTTAACATACTAAGAAGCTATTTGATTATGAAATATGAAATTTGTCTATTGAATATATGTTGCATTTTTAACAATTTAAAAAAAAAAAAAAAAATATTGATTTGAAGGTAATTCAAAGTCGTACTAAGTTCTGTTTAATATTTTATTTAATATAAATTTTAGACTTTTATGAATTTTTTTTTTTTAATTAGCATTGCAGAAAATTTTTACTGAATTGAGTAATACGAGACACAAAACTTTTACAACTACAGATTTTACGGCAATATCATTTAACAAATTAACTAAAACAACATCAAAGTAACGTTAATTAAAAATGAAACATTATTTCACATTTTATAAATGCAATCTAAACATTTCCACTACCTGAATAATATCATTAAGATTTATGATTTAACTTTTACCAAAGTACTTCAAGATATTATTTTATAAAATTCTTACCATAAACCTGATGTATTCTGTTGTCCATAAATACTGTTTACAATTCTCTACGAACAACATAATGAAGAGAACTATTAACAGCTTAATGAATAAACAGTTTTGGCGAGATCGTGATGATATTATTCTTCCTAAATAGCTCTAATGTTGTCACGGATATAACATGCATATTATATATAATGGAATATGGACGTGTTATCTGAGTAGAATATTTTAATACTAAAAGTTCCATAAAGCAATTTCTTCCGGAAATTATATCTAGCTTCTAATATTTTTATAGCTAATAATAAATTAGGTCAGTCATAATTCATCAATATTGATTAAGTTCTGAAAAATCGATGGAAGTACTTTAGTAATGGAAACTGTGGCTATTTTGAATGCTTATTCCGTTTTTACGAAATTCTTTGAATGTAGACTTTTTTAACGTGATTTTATTTTGAATGCAGTATTTTTGAATAAATGTATAATTATGTCTCAGTTCGGAAAAATAATTTTAGAACATTGTTATTTTATTTAAGTTTTTTTTCTTCTTCTTTTTAGTTTTAAATGTTGCGTTTTAAGATGGTGGGAAAACGGAATTTATTTTATAATCTTATAAAGTACTAAACAATAACTATTTGTTAATGCATTAGAAAGAGAAATTTATTAAGTTGTATCAGAATCAACTGCTTTTTACTTTAAATTTTAATAGATTATTTCGTTCTAATAGGTTATTTTTCTTTCTAATAAACACATGCCACCATATCAGTTGGTGCATCACTAAAATTGAAATTATTTGAAAAGTGTTTCTTGCATTCCAGATACCTAAACGAAATTCAGGATGTCATTTTCATGTTTTCGAAATTTTTTTTTTTTTTTAACGGCAGGCACTGAACTTTTCGTTCTTCGCCATACTATGCCGGAATTGTTGCTCATTTCGCGTTACCCAGTGGGCACCTGTGAACCAAAGTCACGGAGGCGAGCAACATTGACCACGCCACACTGCCGCAAACCCGTTTATAGGGTGGGCCACATTCACACATCATACACACACACAACAGAGGACAGCACAAAGAGAGAGAGACATCCATGCCAGAGCGGGATTCGAACCCGCAGCCTATGGCTTCGCAGTCAGGCACGCTAACCGCTCGGCCACCTGGCCCCCTGGCCTGTTTTCGAAAACATGAAAAGCGTTTTTAGGCTCTTTTTAATCTCTTCACTTCAAACTAAGGATTTTAGAAAATGTGAAACTAATTCTCGTGAGAGGACAAACATTATCTTTATAGAATCTATATTAGAATTCTTGGATTAATCGAGCACTGTGAAGATAATATTAAACAGCTTTTCTTTAATATAAAGATAAGCTAATGAATGACTTTAAATAACTACTTTCTTCATCAACAGTTTTTAAATGTTATAAATGCTATATTTTATTCCTTCTTTGACCTTGTGGTGCATTGAAGGTTTATTGTCCTTTCTGATTAGAGCTTTATTGCCATCTTCTAATCCAACTGAATGGCACTTTTGTCTTTGGGGAAGAAATACAAATTAAATGAGTCACATATGCGAGGTGTACTTGGTTCCCACAATACTTAGGACAAGCATAGCAGACAATAATGAAAACTGTCATCGATCCGTTTCTTCAAGTCAAGCACATATTAAAAAAAATGCAAACAGAAATTTATACAAAAATATATTTATTTTTAATTTTAAGAAAATGAGGAAATGTTAAAGCAGTTAACAGTTTTACAGTTAAGTTCATAAAACAAAAACTACTTAAAAAGTATGAATTAGGATCATGAATATATTTTATTTCTGAAAAAAAAAATGTCCTGAAACTTGATTAAAAAAATAAAACTTTTGAAATTTCAAGATGAATTACATCTAAACTTATTTAAAACATGTATTTCCAGTTTATTATAAACAGACATAAAATGAAGATCTAGAAAGATTATTATGGATTTTTTAGAACGAAAGGAGACATCGGGTAACAGTTCCTAAAGCAATATTTTCCATTAAAGACTTGCATAGTTCATGTATGTCTTACAGTAAATTAATGACCTATCACTGTATACAACCCTAAAATTTTCTAGAGAGTGGAAAATTTAGGATTTTAAAGAGCTTAACGCTCAAAATTTATAACGATATAATATATATTAGCTACAAAAGTAATCAACGGATGATGCTAGTAACTAAAATAGTGTAATATTACGATAGTTATAATATTGACACTGTTTATGCCACAACTGTGCAGCGTAAAGACGAAATTAACAGTTGCTTGTTTCAATATTTCAGTTGTAGTAATCAAAATGAAGCAAAATCATTGTTTTTACTTTTGATTATATTTTAAATCTGAAGCACGCACTATCTAATGAAAAAAAATTGCTCTGAATTTTGGAATTTTGTAAGGACAGAATTTCCTTACCTATTCTTTTAACAACGTATTTCGACTTTTTTTTAGTAGATCTACCATTTTTTTCTACAATAAATGGTTTTTCTCTGGGAAAACCGGATTCAAGGCTCAACACTCTCTCTAAGCTGTTACAACAAGAGCTATTCTTACCAGTAGTAAACCATTTTTTTCCCTAATGAGCTGAACAATCAGTCTTCCCGATGAGCAGACCTAGTGCGTTCTCCAGAAGTGGTATCCACTCTTTCAGGGCCACCACAATGGGTGAGATACCGTTGGCCATGTTAATTTCGACGTCTAGTTTCTGCCACACTAGATGGCAGCACCAAGACTATATTTGGATGCTAAAGTGCACTAAGAATTTAATTTT
This sequence comes from Parasteatoda lunata, assembly GCA_949128135.1. Classification (NCBI taxonomy): domain Eukaryota; kingdom Metazoa; phylum Arthropoda; class Arachnida; order Araneae; family Theridiidae; genus Parasteatoda; species Parasteatoda lunata. The sequence goes on from OX421971.1 coordinate 49,574,883, forward strand.
GCCGGAAATGCCAGGAGCCAATAAGGCACTCCAGGGATCTTTGACATGCCGCATAATCATACGACATAGCCGTTGAGGATTTTCTGCATCTCGAAAATCCGGTGTCTGGGCCGGGGATCGAACCCGCAGACTTGGGCTCAGAAGGCCGACGACAAACCAACTTCGCCACCCAGCAACTCAGTAATAGTAAACCATAGTAGCAGTAATAAATCCTAGTATCAATAGTCACAGTACCAATTGTAAAGTAGAATAAATATAATACTGAATGTTATAAAATATACTGCATTAGCATTTTTTTTTATTTTAGATTTTTTATTATTGCATATTGATTTATTACTCAAAATAAAAACTTAACTTGCTAAACTACTACTGAAACCAAAAGAATTCTCTAGGGAGAATCTTGAATATCACTAATTACATACGTGTCTACTTCAAACAAATTTTCTCAGTTTTCGGCAATAATTTACTCTCAATAATTACTTAAAATTTTTCTTATGGATTATAGCATGAATTAAAATTGCTTTATTTACTCTGATTCAGTTAGAATTTAGGTAGAAAAAAAAGAAAAAATATTTTTAAATCTAAATTGAAGTTAGATTTTTAGTCATTAATTTAAGAAGGGAAAAGTGGTCATAGATTTTAGTTACTAATTTAAAAATAATTTTTTTTTATATCATGAATAACCAAATAACAGAATATATATTAATATAAATTTTTTTTCAGTTTAAAAACTTAAAAAAGTAACAAACCGTTAATAAATTTAAACTTTTTTTGACGTTTCTTCATCAACAATATAAATGATTAACCCTTCAAAACATGATAATGTATTGAGAACATTTCCATTATCAATGCATTGCAAAAATATTATCAATATAAAAATCAAAAACAAATCGATAATATTTCGAATTAATAGTATTACATATAATAATTAATTACATATTATTAATTACATATTAATAACATAACCTTAAATTACATATTAATAACATTTTCATATAGAAAACTTCTAACTCATAAATTCAAATCTCAAATAAGCACTTGCGTTGGTCTTTTTTTTTTTTTTTTTTTTTTTTTTTTTACAACAGTCGTTGAACAGCAGACCCAATTTTTGGATTTACTACTTCTAATGTTTAGTTCCGTAGCCTTGTAATTTTGAACCCAATCCAGAAGACAAGGGAACACCTGGGTCAAGTATAGGGAGAAATTTGCTTTCGTGGTGGACTTTTTGATGGATTTAACCCGCAGGAAGACCACAAGAACCTCTCACGGTTAGCCTGACGGAAAGGGGACTCTAACCCATAACTCGTCTACCACTGAGGATATTTCACGTCAGCACTGTGGTCGGTGTAAGCCGGATGCGGATTCTTATCGACCAGCCATCGCCGGGAATCGAACCCGGTTCACTTCATTGGAAGGCGTACGCTCTATCCCCTGAGCCATGAAAGCTCTTGTTTGTCTTTTATGCATATACACGATACTGTTAAACATCTATTATGTTAAGTATTTATTACTTTTAAACACTTTTCTTTAATATTTTTGAAACTGTGCATCATGCCAAAAAATAAGTTCAATAACATTTAAAGATAGGTATAAATAACTAAAAAGGAAAACATTATTTTTATCACTTTAATTTATTTTTGTTAGAGCACGGTGGTTAAGTCTCCTGTCATTGGCCAATTTCGTGGCCATTATTATAAGAACGTGATTAGCATTATATGTAACACAGCCTTTCATTGGTTCCTAGACATGCTGGTATCCATCGATCAAAGCAGGGGGTTGGGCTTCAAGCCGCTAGTGAGAATCGAACCCCAGATCTTTAAAATAACAGATCAGTGCCTCCTGAACTATAACAATTCATCTATTTGTGTAATTATTTATATAAAGCGTGTTGATAACATTACCCACTCATAATTTAAACATAATTCAGGAAATGGTTAAAAAGTTCATACTATAAACATGTTTAATTCAAATATTTAATCCTCTGAAAATGATTAAAGAAATCAGATTGAGAATATTTCTATTATGAAAATATTCTTTAAAATAAATAATAACATTTATATATGTTTCAAAAGTATACATGTTACCTTCTACGTAATTCATTACATAATCCACATTTTTTTTTTTTTTTTTAACATCAATAAAACCATGTGCAATGTTTTTGATGTACCGTCAAAAACTTTTTACTCTTACAATCTTACTAAATATCAGAAAATAAATAAAGAATCTACCCTAATATCAAAACAAAAATAAAGAAATAAATAAGACGCAAAACTTAAGTGTCTTCATTGATAAAAACGCATATTAAAGCTTACATTTGTATTGTTTTTAATAAAACAACATTTAAAAACTTAAATTTTAAACTTAACTACACTTTTCGTGCACTTTTTTTTATACATATAAATATTTACAATACACTTTTAAAAAAAAAAAAAAAAACTAAGCTCGTTATGGCATTATACAGATATTTATTTTCGCTTTATAATCGTAATATGTTAATCGTAGTACGTTAATCTTTCATATACCGAGGAAAGATTTTGACGCTTATAACTCTGTATCAGAAGAAAATAAATAACATTTTTAGAGTGCCATCATCACTAAAAATATTCTTCATTAAGGATAACTTATTGATAAAATTTCTACTGAAACGGCTTTTAAAGCGATAAATTTTGAAAGTCATCTATGTAAGCATTTTTGTTGTAGTCACAAAAAGAAAATATCTCCAAACAACGTCTTTCAATGCATTTTATGTTCTCTCTTATTAAATCCTATTTTAATATCGATTCGAGGCTAAGTAGATAGATACTCATCACGATATGCAGCAAAAATTATAAATACTCATTTTATTTTTCCTTCTGCCATATCAAAGATATCCTAACAATACCATGGGGAATGTTTTAAGAGACGAAAAAAATTTTTATGATATCCCATAGTGAGTTTTATGAATTCCAGTTGGTTCATAAAACTGATTTATGGTTTGCAATTATGCAGAAACCACTCTTTGCATGTTATTGCATGCAATATGAAATAAAAAAGTGAAAAAAAAAAATTTGAAGGCGTTAATAAGAAATGGGAATTCGCTATCTCAGGAAACTGAAAAGGTTTGGGATTTCAATGTTTCTTTTTGATTGCAAAGTCGTTATATAATTTTTTTTTTCTTGTGTAAATAGAATTTTAGATTTCGTTTTTCTCGCCATTTCCATTTGTTAATAGTGGAATGGGGTAATTGTATTTACTTTTTGCATATTGTGCTTATTATGCTAAAAATAAAGCATAGATAAGTGATTTTTTTGTTTGTTTTATGACGAATTACATAATGTTTTACATTTATGCTGATGTTTCTTTTTATTAAATCATTATACTATTTCTTTCCCGCTCTGCCGTTGCAAAAGATTTTAAGAGACTGCTAATTGTATGGCCTCTGTTGGTCTCTGACATGCAATAATTATGCTACGATTTTTGTCCGCTTTGCTATAGCTAAAGAATGTAAGAGGCTAACAATTTAATATTTTCCGTAACAGGGAACATATTAAAGGTATGCTATCGCATGCAAGAGTTATACTACTTTTTTTGTCCACTCTGCTGCTAAAGAACTTAATACGCTGGTAATTTAATGTTCTTGTAACGGGGAAGATATTAAATATATGCTTTTGTGCTCTGGCATGCCGTAATTATCCTACGTTTTTTGTCCACTCTGCTGCTAAAGAATTTAATACGCTGGTAATTTAATGTTCTTGTAACGGGGAACAAAATTAATTATATGCTTTTGTGCTCTGGCATGCAATAATTATCCTACGTTTTTTGTCCACTCTGCTGCTAAAGAATTTAATACGCTGGTAATTTAATGTTCTTGTAACGGGGTACATATTAAATATATGCTTTTTACTCTGGCATGCAGTAATTATCCTACGTTTTTTGTCCACTCTGCTGCTAAAGAATTTAATACGCTGGTAATTTAATGTTCTTGTAACGGGGAACATATTAAATATATGCTTTTGTGCTCTGGCATGCAGTCCTTATCCTACGTTTTTTGTCCACTCTGCTGCTAAAGAATTTAATACGCTGGTAATTTAATGTTCTTGTAACGAACATATTAAATATATGCTTTTGTGCTCTGGCATGCAGTAATTATCCTACGTTTTTTGTCCACTCTGCTGCTAAAGAATTTAATACGCTGGTAATTTAATGTTCTTGTAACGGGGAACATATTAAATATATGCTTTTGTGCTCTGGCATGCAGTAATTATCCTACGTTTTTTGTCCACTCTGCTGCTAAAGAATTTAATACGCTGGTACTTGAATGTTCTTGTAACGGGGAACATATTAAATATATGCTTTTGTGCTCTGGCATGCAGTCATTATCCTAAGTTTTTTGTCCACTCTGCTGCTAAAGAATTTAATACGCTGGTAATTTAATGTTCTTGTAACGGGGAACATATTAAATATATGCTTTTGTGCTCTGGCATGCAGTAATTATCCTACGTTTTTTGTCCACTCTGCTGCTAAAGAATTTAATACGGTAGTATTTTAATGTTCTTGTAACGGGGAACATATTAAATATATGCTTTTGTGCTCTGGCATGCAGTAATTATCCTACGTTTTTTGTCCACTCTGCTGCTAAAGAATTTAATACGCTGGTAATTTAATGCTCTTGTAACGGGGAACATATTAAATATATGCTTTTGTGCTCTGGCATGCAGTCATTATCCTACGTTTTTTTTCCACTCTGCTGCTAAAGAATTTAATACGCTGGTAATTTGATGTTCTTGTAACGGGGAACATATTAAATATATGCTTTTGTGCTCTGGCATGCAGTAATTATCCTACGTTTTTTGTCCACTCTGCTGCTAAAGAATTTAATACGCTGGTAATTTAATGTTCTTGTAACGGGGTACATATTAAATATATGCTTTTTACTCTGGCATGCAGTAATTATCCTACGTTTTTTGTCCACTCTGCTGCTAAAGAATTTAATACGCTGGTAATTTAATGTTCTTGTAACGGGGAACATATTAAATATATGCTTTTGTGCTCTGGCATGCAGTAATTATCCTACGTTTTTTGTCCACTCTGCTGCTAAAGAATTTAATACGCTGGTAATTTAATGTTCTTGTAACGGGGAACATATTAAATATAAGCTTTTGTGCTCTGGCATGCAGTAATTATCCTACGTTTTTTGTCCACTCTGCTGCTAAAGAATTTAATACGCTGGTACTTGAATGTTCTTGTAACGGGGAACATATTAAATATATGCTTTTGTGCTCTGGCATGCAGTCATTATCCTAAGTTTTTTGTCCACTCTGCTGCTAAAGAATTTAATACGCTGGTAATTTAATGTTCTTGTAACGGGGAACATATTAAATATATGCTTTTGTGCTCTGGCATGCAGTAATTATCCTACGTTTTTTGTCCACTCTGCTGCTAAAGAATTTAATACGCTAGTATTTTAATGTTCTTGTAACGGGGAACATATTAAATATATGCTTTTGTGCTCTGGCATGCAGTAATTATCCTACGTTTTTTGTCCACTCTGCTGCTAAAGAATTTAATACGCTGGTAATTTAATGCTCTTGTAACGGGGAACATATTTAATATATGCTTTTGTGCTCTGGCATGCAGTCATTATCCTACGTTTTTTGTCCACTCTGCTGCTAAAGAATTTAATACGCTGGTAATTTGATGTTCTTGTAACGGGGAACATATTAAATATATGCTTTTGTGCTCTGGCATGCAGTAATTATCCTACGTTTTTTGTCCACTCTGCTGCTAAAGAATTTAATACGCTGGTAATTTAATGTTCTTGTAACGGGGTACATATTAAATATATGCTTTTTACTCTGGCATGCAGTAATTATCCTACGTTTTTTGTCCACTCTGCTGCTAAAGAATTTAATACGCTGGTAATTTAATGTTCTTGTAACGGGGAACATATTAAATATATGCTTTTGTGCTCTGGCATGCAGTAATTATCCTACGTTTTTTGTCCACTCTGCTGCTAAAGAATTTAATACGCTGGTAATTTAATGTTCTTGTAACGGGGTACATATTAAATATATGCTTTTTACTCTGGCATGCAGTAATTATCCTACGTTTTTTGTCCACTCAGTTGCTAAAGAATTTAATACGCTGGTAATTTAATGTTCTTGTAACGGGGAACATATTAAATATATGCTTATATGCTTTTGTGCACTGGCATGCAGTAATTATCCTACGTTTTTCGTTTACTCTGCTGCTAAAGAATTTAATACGCTGGTAATTTAATGTTCTTGTAACGGGGTACATATTAAATATATGCTTTTGTGCTCTGGCATGCAATAATTATCCTACGTTTTCTGTCCACTCTGCTGCTAAAGAATTTAATACGCTGGTAATTTAATGTTCTTGTAACGGGGAACATATTAAATATATGCTTATATGCTTTTGTGCACTGGCATGCAGTAATTATCCTACGTTTTTCGTTCACTCTGCTGCTAAAGAATTTAATACGCTGGTAATTTAATGTTCTTGTAACGGGGTACATATTAAATATATGCTTTTGTGCTTTTGTGCACTGGCATGCAGTAATTATCCTACGTTTTTTGTCCACTCTGCTGCTAAAGAATTTAATACGCTGGTAATTTAATGTTCTTGTAACGGGGAACATATTAAATATATGCTTTTGTGCTCTGGCATGCAGTAATTATCCTACGTTTTTTGTCCACTCTGCTGCTAAAGAATTTAATACGCTGGTAATTTAATGTTCCATTAACGGGGTACATATTAAATATATGCTTTTGTGCTCTGGCATGCAGTAATTATACTACGTTTTTTGTCAACTCTAGTGTTACTAAAGAATTTAAGACGGTTAAAATTAATGAATCAATCTAATGTTCTTATAACTAGGAACATATTAAAAGTAAGCTGCATAAAAAAGTTGTACTCTTGTACGCAGTAACTATGTTACGTTTTTTGTCCTCTCTGTGTTGCTAAAGAATTTAAGACGTTGACAATTTAATGTTGTAACAGGAAACATATTAACGGTATGCCAAAAACTGTGCCAATATTCCTACCTGTCCACGATAATACACTCAAATATTTTACCGGTTCCTTGAATAAATCACTTTGAGAAACACGGCATTAAAAATCATTTCTAATAGAATATAACTTGTTAGCTACTAACTTTTTCTGCGCTTTTTATTACTCAAAAACCAACTTATTATTTAATATGTTTATGCTTCCATAATCACTGACTTTATATTATGTTTAGAAATTACTAAGTTAGTTTTAAAATTATTATTTTTAAAAAAAATGAACAAAAACGGTTGAAATGACTTATTCAAAGAAACTGAAGTGGATATATTGCTATGGTAATGGGAAAATTTTAATAGCTTCAAAAAATATTCAAGTTTAAAAAGGCTGGAAAACTTTGGCGTCATTTCTCAAGAATCAATAAACGAAAATGAGGTAAACAAAATAGATTTGAAAAAGGAAATGCAAAGATACTAACGGAAAACAGAATAAATTTGACAAACAAAACAAGAAAATTCACGGTAGGCGAAAGGATTTCATGTTTTTAACTAGGCAATCGGCAATCATATGAATGAAACAAGATATTAGAGCATAAGTATGAACTGATGTGAAGAGTTTCTGTATTTTTGAAGTTTAATTAAAGATCAAGTACCCAACAAAGTGCATCATTAGTTGATTAGTAAACAAAAACGTAATCCAAATAAAACGAAGGTTTAATTAGATTCGAGGTAAAACTTTAAAAAAGCTGATTATTCTCCCGAAAAGGTAAAATGGTAGTTATTAAAGTAAATCCAGCCCCAGCGATTACTTTAAAACCATTAATTTAAACTTTCACCATACACTTAAAAGAAAGTATTTAGATTAGATTTAAAATACTTGCAATTATAAACAAGCGTTTGAAAATGAAATTCATTAAACTTCAAAGGCGAAGTCATTTAAAATGGATTCTCTTAAGAAATTTTAAATTCTTCAACTATTTCGAGAGGATTATTACGCCTTTGTTTCTAATTACAAGTACCAGTAAGATAGTTTATCAAAACCATTAATTTTGCCAATAGACAATTAATACATTGTTCTATAATTCGATTCAGTTGCGAAACGTGAATACTATCACTCTTCTCTTTTGGGATTAAACAGATTTATAGGAGCACGCAGCCATAAATTATATGGTGGAGCGAAGGTGTCATTAATTATAAAGTTTCTTGCACGTGAAATAGCTTCCTCTAATATACATTGAAGTATTACATTTCATTCTATATATATTAATTGTAAAAATGTTTTAGATTTACTGCTATTTTCAGTATTGGGAGAAATCTATGTTAATTTTAAATATTGAAGCAAAAGGCTTTAAATATTGTAAGCTGTTTGATTTTTTTATACGTAAGTTAATAAGAATACAGTAAAATCCAGGGTATTTCAAGGAATGGATATTCAGGGAAAACACAGTGAAAATATATCCAAATGCAAACATTTGTTTTGTGAAATTGTTATTTTTATTTGACTCAATTTAAAGCGTTTTTGTTTTTTTTAATTTTCTGAAAAAGAAAATGGAATTAATATGATGTTGTTTATCACATGTTCTCTACCTTTATTTTTTTTTGTTTCACCCAATGCACATCTCACTTTTACTTTGTTAACTTTCATTATAATCCCTTAAAGTTTACTTTTCAATGTAAGCTGTAAGCTAATTCTTTCATCTTGATATGTTCCCGTTTTACGCTTTGAATTCTTTCGAAAATTTCGAGATAACAACAAACGGAAATGCCTCCTTACAAAACATTTTCTGTAAATTCTCAGGCGAAATTTCCTAAGTTTGTCTATAAATAGAAAAGTAATATGTCTTTTCGATGAAGAAATATAACTATGAAAAAAAATTACAATTCAGTTAACTTCGGATTTAACTATAGCGATAATATATAATGTTATTAATTGATCTTTTTTTTAAAAAGGTTGCTAGTGAAATTTTTTAAAAAGTAGCATTTCCCAGTCAAGATGATTTTTATGCTTATGTGATAAAAAAAAAAATAGAGGAGATGAAAAAGAAAAATATGATTGTCATTTTGTGGATCCTTTTCTATATTCTGTGATTCCAACATTCCTACAATCAAATAAAAAAGAGCCTTACTTTAGTGACGAAATTGTATTCTCCGTCTATATGTTTTTACAATAATTTACTTAGTTATACAAAATCTCTTAGATCAAAAAAAACCAAACCAAACTTTAAGGCCGCTTATATAGTAGAATTAAGGAAGGTGATTTTTCCTAAGGTTATTTCGACAAGTTATTTATGTATCTGATTTCGACTCGGGATTCGGTGGCTCAAGAAATAGAACGTTTGCCTCCCAACAAAGTGGCCCAGGTTCAGATCAAAGCTGCAGCCGATTGATACGGATTCAGCTCCCAGCTCGCACCGACCGTAGTGCTGGCGTAAAATATCATCAATGGTAGGTGGGTCACGATTTATGCCTCTGGGCTAAGCTATGGGAGGTTTTTGTGGTTTTTCCTCTCCATGTAACACAAACGTGGGTTAGTTCCGTTAACGAAGTCCTCCACGAAGATTTGTTTAGCCTAACGTTTGATCTAAGAGTTCCCTTGTTTTCTGAGTTAGGTTCAAAACACGGAGGCTACGAATCTGAATGTTAATAGTCGTAAACTCAGAATTTATGTTAGCTGTTCAGCAACTGTGATAAAATAGAAAGAATTTAAATGTTAAATTTAAGCAAAAATGTATTAAGCTCGTTTATGTTCCTAATGGCTTGTGCATTATTTTTTTTATTTTTTATTTTTTTTCTTTGTCGTATGCCTGTTTTAGACAGAAGGGGTGCGATTGTTTTTGTTTTTCAGTGGCGCCATCTATGGCCAAGAATTCGACTTCTGCCACACCACACTGCCACTAACCCGTTCATAGGGTGGGCCACATTCATACACATTCACGCAATCACACAAAGGAGAAAGGACATAGAACACAGAGAGAGAAAGAAACATCCATGCCTTGAACGTGATTCGAACCCAGGACCTTTCTGTTGCAAGGACAGTTCCCTGCCCCCTACACAGACCGGTCGGCTGTGCATTATTAAAACGTTTTTAATTTTTTTTTTTTTGCCTCGATAAAATTTTAAACACTTGATTAACTCTTCGTACTATCAGAGTATTTCTATTATGTATCAAATAGTACAACATTAAAAACAGATTTTCGACATTAGATATAATTTAATAAAACAATTAGGCGCATTTTTGCACTGAGAAAGAAATTATGATCAAATAAATGATTTAAGCTCCGTATACTTTTGTACGCTATATCGTACGCAATATAGTACGCTAATTTTTCCATATTTTTTAGCGTATCCTGAGAAGTAGATTTCAGCATCACAAAAGAATATTAATGACAGCATCTTACTAACGAAATTAGTACTAAAATATATATCTTATTTCAAAACATCGAAAAGATGTTTGTTCAAAATAAGGGGTAGATTTAATTTTAAATAAGAGAAATTAAAATTTAAGCAAAATAATAATAATAAAAGAATTTCTCAAATTTAAATATCATTTTATATGTATTTCCATACACTATTTAATATTTTATTATTATCCAAACTAAATTGTTGCAGTTATACGCAGTTATCTGTACATTAATATGAAAATAATTTATTTCAATAGTTAACGGTTAATTAATAATTTGAAATTAATTAAACTCAAAAATTTATGTTTAAATAGTATTTAAATATTAAAAGACCTACACAATAAAATTATTACCAAACATTGGAAAAACTAATAATAAAATAAGGCAAGGAAAGTATGAACCTTTCATTCATTTTTCTATTTTAGCACCAGTAATTTTATCAAGTAATGCACAGATAACTTATCTACTTTGCTTCACTTTTTCAGTTGCTTATTATCAAATATATTGTGAAATTTACATCCTTTTTATCGTTTTGATCACGATGTGCATTAAAATTCATCCATTTTTCGTTTCCTGTCATTTATTCCGTTGCACGCCATTTTAAACTATTTTAACGGTTTAAATACGAGCAAAAAGTAATATCTGTTTACATATCTTTGTTTGTTTATGATTGAAGATTTTTCTTACTTGTTTTTTATGCAATTTTGGGAGCTGAAAAAGTCGACATTACGAATTGCTTTTATAATCAAGATTCTAGTTTTATGAATCATAAATAATATATTCAATAAGTGTTTTGTTCTACGCATTTTTTAATGAAAATCTTTTACAGATCACAAATATTTATGAAAAAGAAGAGAAAAAAAATATCCGGTAATTACTATTTACTTCCAGTTATTTGCATATTAATCATAAATTTAGCATCAGAACACTCTCAGAAATTAAACTCTCACTTTTGACGATTTAGTAATCCTTGAGCAGTATTTCGTTAATTGTTAGAACCATTTCATCATGAAATCAGGTGAATTGTGATGAAATGCGAACTCTCAAATAAATGATGAAAATGTTTCCACAACTCGAAACCTCATCGTATTGCATCGTGGGAGATTGTTGATAAAATGACGAAACTAGATTAAAGACCTGACAATCCAAACTACAGTGGATAAGCGACCGGTATGTATGGTGGTTAAGGATTTAAACTCGTACCAGGAAGAGTCAAATAGTACATGGTACATTGATTCCCGCTCGGACATGGGTGTAATTTATCACTCTGTAGTATCTGTTTTTGTTATGTTGGGCCCCTAATGTGAAGTTCACGTTAAAGGGATTATTTGAAGAGAAAGATACATGAGACATTATCAGTTTCCATTTTCCTTGGGATAAAATAGAATAACGAAATGTTTATTTTAAAATTTTGATAATGTCTTGAAAAAGTGAAGATAGTTATTTGACGAACCTTTTGCTTGGAGCCTACACCAGGAAGCGGTTTCGTTAAAAAAGATGAAAGTTTCATAATATTTGAGTATCTCTTTTTTACATTGTCATTGTTGTCTTCTTTTGTTTAAATTAATATCTGTAGAGTTGAACAATATCACAATTTTCTAAAATTTCGATAAAAGATAAATAAAATATATTTTTCTAATCGTAATATTTATTTTACAAGTTATTAGAAGTTATAAGCGTATCGAAATATTCCATTTTTTTTTAAAAAACTATGTCATTTCATTAATGAAATTTTATTTAAAAAACTTTAATAAGTCAAAAATATGTGAAAGTTTTAATAAACGGTATTATTCATACTCATGATTTAATTTTAACGTATTCTTCGTCCCTTAATAAAAGCAATTGCAAAAGGAAATTTTAATTAAAATAGTTATAACTTGGTTTTCTTTCAAAATACTAATGGAGAATCACTAATTCTATTGCAGTTTCATCATTTTCTCGAAAAAAAAATTAAAAACTTAAGACTTATAAAAGGCATTAAAAGTACACTTAAAATAAAAATTTGTTTTAAGATTGTTATATGCTTAGTATTCTTTCAGTTTTCAAAAATACTATTCACATCACATACGGAGAAAAGAAATTACTTTTCTTATTTTTTTTTTTTACCTTTCGCTCAATTTTAGACCGCTTATAATTTTTCTTTAGTAAATGTACTATTCTTCCTAACTTAGAAAATTAACCAATTTTGTTTTGGAAAAATGTATCTAAAATTGCGTCATCACTTCAGAAAGAATTCTTTGCATACCAATGAGAATAAAATTAGATTTCTGTAATTTTCTCAGTTGGAAAGGTCGTTTGAAGCATTTATAGAATGTTGAAATATTCTTTGTTCCCCCTCCCCGGAGAATAGAAAGCTTTCTCATTATTTTCTAATTACAAATTAGATTTTTTTTTTTTTTTTGTGTGTGTAAAACGTGAAGTGCAAAATGATTTTTTTAGTTTTTTTTGTGCCTTCAACTTTAAAAACTTAGAATATTTGAAATTTTTGTCTCACACTGTATATTTTGTTATAAGTGATGAACGACGGTTTCTTCAAGTATTATTTTTTGTTTAATCATTTATTTATAAACTAAAAATAATGAAAAATTTGCTGTTACAATTCTATCATGTATTATAGTTACATTATAATGCGTTATAGTAGATAGATTGCATTAGATTGAATTTTAGATAGCATAAATATTGTATATTTGTATGGAAAATAGATTGTATCACATATATTTAATTAGTATTATGGATAGCATACGCATTATGGATAGATTGTATTATATATTGCACTAGTATATAGTACATAGATAGTTTCATATATTGTATGCTGATTATTTGCATACAAGATTGTGCTAGTATTAAAGATATTTTTCATTAGAGATTGTTTTAGTACAGTAGATAAAGTGTGTTATGGATTGTATTATAGTAGTACAAATATAAATACAGCCATAATTGATAGTTTGTCCGTAATATAAGAATGATTTAAAAATTTATTTAATAGAGAGACATAAAGAATGTCGTACAATGGAAATTATGTACTTTTTCTTTGCCAAACTTAACAACTAATTATGCAGTTTGTCGAAAGTTGTCTCTATTGACCATAAAATTATCAAACAGTATTTTTGCTACTTGCCAACTTTAATAAAATAAATACGGGTGTATGTTTTTTAAATCCCTATACAGAAACATATGCTGTTTCTGCAAATGACTGTAATTTAGGAAATATTGTTTTCTGAATTTTTTGTTTGCACCATTTGTTGTTAAACTTTATACTTAGTTTTAATACTTAGTGGTATTACTTGGATTGCAAAGCAAAGTGTAATAAACTGCACATTTTTATCACCTTCAAATTTCCTTAAATTTATTCATGAGATATTTGCTCAGTCGACTCGAGAGTTGGATAGTGCTCACTCTTGTTTTTCTCTATTTTTATGTTGCCGGAACGTAAAGAATAAAAAATATAAAAGCTTTGAATCTGATTGGAAAAAAAACAAACCTGGTTTGGTATAAAATCGAATCAAATTTTTCTAACGCGGATACATTTTGGCAAAACTATCGTACCGCATGGTAATGCCATTTCTGTTAAAAGAAAAAACTATTCTGCTTTATAATACCAAGACATAAAGTATTTAAAGCATTCAATTGTTAAATTTTCCATTTATATTGCACCGTGGAAAAATTACATAATAAAGGTTTTTGGGGAAAATATAATGAAAAATTTTGGGTGAAGAAAGTATTTCCAATTTCGTACACTTAGAAAAAATTCTCTTAAAGTTACAACAATGTTTAGTAAAGACATTTAAGGTAAAAAAAAAAAATGATTCTAATAATGAAATCAAAATATACGTTACATGAACCATTCATTTGCTGATTTTTTCTGTTCATATGGTAACGGTTTACCGGTCATTCTGGTTTTCAAAGTAACAGTTATTATCACACATTTAGTAAAAAATTCAAAACTGAAAAGTAAATTTAACCGAATAAATAGTTTTTATGTCATGCTCTAATAGCCCATGATAAAATTACCACATTTACCAAATTTCATCACATATCATACTTTATGCTTAATTTTACCAAAATCATTACCAAAGCGCTTCCATAAAAGTTGCCAAGCTTTTTGCCGTTCCCATTGGACCAGAAGCACGAAAAGTTTTACCATGTTCTGGGTTTTGACTTATTATTCAAACTTTTTACTATATTTTAAATAAATTATACTTCGCTGACGTTAACTGCTAGTATTCACGAATTATATTGTAGTAGGAATCATAGAAAAAAAAGTTTTTTTTAAATAGATGATTGATCAACGTAAACTATTTGCATGATATTGTAGCGTATCTACCACTACATAATTACAACTACAATTCATTAGTATATAAGACATGTTAACTCGACTCTATGCCGGGGTACCTTTTCATAGATGAAGGTTGACATGGTCTATAACTCGCTTTCCCCACAATATATTTAAAAAAATTTTCGATTGCCATTTTTTTTTCTTTTATTTTAACCCACTCTTCGTTTAGCAAATGTTCAAAATAGGGAGAATGTTTGTTCCTAATATATTTCACTATTTAATATCATGGGAAAACCGGTTTTCTAGGCGGAAAAGACTGTAGGTTAAAATACGACATTTACATGCAGAACCATCAGTGGGTTAATTTGCAAATTTTGAGTTTGATGAAACTGAAGTTTCATTTTAACGGTGAGATCTATGTATCATAAAAAGGCATGATAATCAAATAATTCGAACATATTATACATGATTCGAATAGCACTCATTAAGAAACACTACAAACCTATTTTGCGCAATGCATAATAAACATACAATCGTTAAAAAAGTTACGCACTCTCTTCCGACCTTTACAGCAATACTGGGTTTATATGCTGGTTGAAAAGTGGATAATTTAGTTTGTTTATTAATTGACAAGAAACGTCTTAGCATGTTTTGAAAATACACTCAGCCTGTAGTTAAAAGATTGGGACTAATTAACTGTTTCTGAAAAATAAGAAATAATTCAGAAAATTATACAGAGTATTTTATTCTTGAAATACATCGTTGCAACACAGTTGAACAGTAAAATGACTGCTAAAACATTTCATTGTTAATATGAATTGATGACAAACATTATTTTTACATTGACAAAAAAGTGGCTGGGTGGCGCAGTTGGTTTGTCGTCGGTCTTCTGAGCCCAAGTCTGTGGGTTCGATCCCCGGCCCAGACACCGGATTTTCAGGATGCAGAAAATCCTTAGCGGCCATGTCGTATGATTATGCGTCATGTAAAAGATCCCTGGAGTGCCTTACTGGCTCTTGGCATTTCCGGCAAAATTAAATTCCTAGTGCACTTTAGTATCCAAATAGAGTCTCTGTGCTTCCATCTAGTGTGGCAGAAACTAGACGTCCAAATTGACATGGCCAACGGTATCTCACCCATTGTGGTGGTCCTGAAAGAGTCGATACCACTTCTTGAGAACTCACTAGGTCTGCTCATCGGGAAGACTGATTGTGCAGCTCATAGGAAATAAAAAATAAAAACATTCAGAAAAAAAAAATTATGGTCAAATTTACCGTGTTTCTTGCTTTATGGGAACTAAAAAAAGCTCGGAAATTTTTACCGAAATTATTTGGGTAATGGTATGACATTGGTAATGGTATGCTTTGGTAAAAGTAACAATAAAAAATGGTTTTAAGCTATGTCATAAGATTTTGGTAAATGCGGCAAAATTTGGTAATTTTATCCTGCTGCTTTAAAGCATAGCATAAAAACCATTTATTCGGCTAAGATTACTTTTCAGTTTTGAATTCTTTACTAATCGTGCGGTAATAAGAACTATAATTTTAAAAACCAGAATGTTTCGTGAACCGTTATCATATGAACGGAAAAATCACCAAATGAATGGTTTAAATACCGTATATTTTGTTTTTTTAACCATAATTTTAGTTTTTTTTTTTTTCAGAAATGTCATTACCATTAAGTACGGAAATTTTATAAGATTTTATCTTTGTGTAGCAACAAAAATACTTTAAATTGAAAAATAGTTATACTTACATTTAGTGATTAATTATTAAATAAAGAAATGAACTATATGTTTTCTTAATTTAATTCCAACGTAAAAAATTTGGATAATGAATAATACTATCATCATAATAACTATAACTTGAAAACAAGAATTTGAGATAAACCTTTTCAAAATAAATAAACATTACCAAGCGAATAAGTTAAACACAATATATGTGGGTTTTACATATCAGAATTATAGTTTTTATTGCCAGAAACTTTATTACCATACTTTACGTTAATTTTGCCTGATTTTTCCCCCCATCTAGCAGCAAAAATACCTGAAAATCAGAAGCAGTTATTTACAAAGAGTGATGAATTATTAAATACACGAAATGGACTAAGTTTTTTTTATTTATTTAAGATTAGCTTTAAAATTTCGTATAATAAATTATACAATAGAATTAAAGAAAAAGAGCGAAATTGAAAAATATTTTTTCTTAAAATATGTACATATTTAAATTTTTCCCATGTTTAATTTCAGATATTAAATATGGGCATTTACTACAATGAAATATGATTAAAACGATTTTAAAAAATCGTTCAAACATTTGCTAATTAGACACTGAAATCTTTTTAAAAACCTAACGAAATATATTAAACAAATGTGTATTCAATGGAAAATATTAATGATAATACTTCATTAAGTAGTCATTTTGTTTTAAAAAAAAGCAAATACACATTAAGTAAAAATTACATAGTCTAGCAAATATTGAAAACAAATTCTGATTGCTCAAAATGGCTCCTGTATTATTTGAGTTTTGAAAAGAAAATTCGTCAAAATTCAGTTATTTCTTTATTACGATAGAATAAATTTTATTTTCAAGAACTCTTTTAATTTGAAAAAGAAATATACTTATAAATAAAATATAAATTAGAAACGAACCATCATGACCTGGTGAAAAGTATAAAGAATGTCTTTGGGATGAAAGAAACCCATTGAACAGTGGCAGCTTTTGACATGAATGAGTTTTCTTCTCCGTAAAAAAACGTATATTTCTCAAAGAAATATTCATAGAAGTATTATTTAGTTGTTTTCTTTTCCTGCAGAACCACGAATTGTGTTTTATCTTTTCAGTTTCCACGAAGAGCTTTTATTATGGTATATGGTTTTAGAGAGTTCAATCGAAACAATTCAAATTTATTAAATCTGGAAAAAGAAAGAAAATTTGTCGAAAGTAAAAGCTATTTTATGAAATTTTCTTTCAGGAATCAATATGTGTACTGATAGAACTAGGAACTAATCTATGTTGTGAAAGCAATGCCATTGTTCTATTATTGTGCAGGAAATTTGTTAAAAATATATGGTTTCTTAGCTGGAAGCCTTTCTTTGTATTCTCTATTACTAAAGTAATGATATTAACAAAGTAAACAATTAAAGTCACATAAATATTGATTTTTTTTAATATATTTAAAAGTAATTTTCTGTTGGAAAGCAGAACATGAAGTAAAATAAAAATAATAATTAAAAGAAGTACAGAATTCATTGTTAAATCATTTTTTTGTGTTATTCTTCACTGAATCACAGAACCGAAACTATAGAATGCCTGTTCACATGATATTGTTTGTGTTTTTTTTTTTTTTCCTTTTGTTCAGCGTTATTCATATCTAGAACAAACTGAATCTTTTCTTTAGCTCAGTGTTTTCCAATACCTGGACCACAAATCGGTACCGGTCGCTCTAGGAATCTCAAATTATTTTCATTTTATTTACTATTTCTCTGTACCATCACCGCGCATGAAACTAAATTAATTTTGAAGGCATGTTTAAATACAGTTGAAATTATTAAATCAAAATATCTTCTAATCATCATCTAATCATATATCAATCTAAAATATAAGCCATCAATATCCCCTTTCAGTGGACCGCGGAAAATTATTAAATCAAAACAATCTAAAATATAAGCCATCAATATCCCCTTTCAGTGGACCGCGGAAAATTATTAAATCAAAAAAATCTAAAATATAAGCCATCAATATCCCCTTTCAGTGGACCGCGGAAAATTATTAAATCAAAACAATCTAAAATATAAGCCATCAATATCCCCTTTCAGTGGACCGCGGAAAATTATTAAATCAAAACAATCTAAAATATAAGCCATCAATATCCCCTTTCAGTGGACCGCGGAAAATTATTAAATCAAAACAATCTAAAATATAAGCCATCAATATCCCCTTTCAGTGGACCGCGGAAAATTATTAAATCAAAAAAATCTAAAATATAAGCCATCAATATCCCCTTTCAGTGGACCGCGGAAAATTATTAAATCAAAACAATCTAAAATATAAGCCATCAATATCCCCTTTCAGTGGACCGCGGAAAATTATTAAACGTTGACAGGGACAAAAATGTTGGAGAACATTGGTTTAGTTGAAAATAGTGACAATTTTCAACTGTGATCAATTTTGATAACATATTTGCTTTTATTGATACATTAGATAGAATAAGCATATTATTCACCTTATATCTGCATTGCGTTTCCAAATTTACCAAGAATGCAATGACTTTTAAAGCTACAAAACATTATAGTTCATGAACTCTTTGTGGAACAGCAAACTTCGATTGCAGTCAGACAACACATTAGCAACTACGACCTCAATCAGGAAATTCACGTATTGATTAAGTATACTTTATCTCTTTGTTCAGAAGTATACTTTATAATTTATCTCTTAAAGAGCAGACGAGCTAAATATTGGCGAGCGTTACGTAGAAAAATAGTTTGTCATTTCTAATAGTCTGTAATATTTTTAGATTGAGTGTTGACGGAAATTGCTACACTGCAACACTGCGCCGGAAAGTGCCAAAAATACGAATCGACAACCAATTATTTTTTTTATTTTATTTCTTTTCGTACTGTGTAACCACTGTACGAACTTCGTAAGAGTTACCACTTGCAATTTCATTTATAAATCTAATTATTAAAATTTACGTGTTTCATGTAAATAATGTAATGGAATGAATATCACCGCAAACTATAAAAAATGTGCATTGGGTGTTTGTTTAAAAATAACAAATACTATATCAAAGTAATAAAAAAATGAAAATGTGAATTAGGAGTTTCTTCAGTGAATAATAAAGCGAACAATCGAAAATATAAATTGGGAATTTGTTTAATAATAATGAATAACATAGCCAAGCAATCAAGTTCTCTTATAACAAAATGTCGCAATGGTTTTGTAAGCGACACTAACACCGCTGCTTTGGGTGTTTAATTTAATGTTATATTTTGTGTAGCTGCGCATAAACTGCAAGATTACAAAGGTGCGTAGTTAAATGCGCAAATAGTGCGGTAGTATGAAGATATTCATTAGTGATTGAGTTATTTAGTGTGAAAACCGCAAACCTGTTGGCCGCTCTTCAACTAAATGGACAGATAAAAATTCTGGAATGCAACTCAAGGGTTAAAATTTAACGTGTTAAAAGGGATTATTTATGAAATTAACGAGATAATTTGATAAATACTTTTGTTCCGAAATTGTAATCTTTTCGAAAAATATTGCAATTTTAAAAGAATTTTTTGTGAATTTCTTCCTACTTTCTTTAGTTAAAATTAAAAAAAAATATTCATCGATCAGTATCTCTCGAGGCCTTTATTTTATATGTTCACTCGCATTTGTGTTGGTGAAATTAATAAAAAATAATTAGAGTGATGTTAGATGTTTCAAGACACATCTTAACATTTTTAAGTAAATTTTTACAAAGATAAAAAAAACAACCTTATTTGGAGAGAGATGATTTCTTATTTAAATTGATATAATGACCTAAGGTTATCGTTAGATATAGTTAATGAATAAAATTATTTCCGTTTTTTTTTCTTATTCTGATTTATTGTAAAGTTTATGTTTTTCCTAGCGGGGTAGATTTTTTTTTTCAAATCCAGGTAATCATATGTTTTGATAAAATATCCTTGTATAATCTTCAATTCTGCCGCAAATTAAAACTGCCACAATTTTGGCATATGCCGTCCTACTTTCTAGCAAAGACAGTCTCCAGATTGAAGTCATGAGGTGACTGTTAAAGTTAAGTGAGGTCATGAGTCTCCAGATTAAACCAGGGTTGAGGTCATGAGAGAGAGATGACCATTCATAACGTGTACCCTATTATCCCAAAACGAACTCTTTGAAGGATTTGCAACGTAAATGGAGGCCTCCTTCTTCTGAAAATCCGATTCGGATCAACAACTCTCTTTGCAAATTGCGATAAATGGATTTATAGAGTTTTTATTACTGCCCTACAGCCAGCCTTACAGCCTTCCATACAACATTAGCTTGGTAAAGTTTTCTACATTAGCTGAAGTCTTCCAAAACAGTTAATGAGACTATATTTTGCTGTACAATGGAATTATATTAATTCTTTTATTTTCTATTCTTCTTTGTTTGTGGGTTCGATCCTTGTCGGCCGAAGACTCCCCGTGTAGTAAATGGTGACTGATGCACGTTAAATCTGTCGAGTCTCAAAGTCCTCCATGTTCCCATAACAAATCAATACCTCTGGGGGTACTGATCCAGGAATTTCCTTGTCTTCTGGATTGGTTCAAAATTACAAGGATACGGAGTTGAACATTAGTAGTCGTAAACCCATGAATTTGGGTCGGCTGTTCAACGACGGTTATAAAATGAACAGCAATGTGAACACTCATAAATGCTATAGAAAGGCATCGGGTATGGCGGTAAACTTGATGTGGCTTTTCTACCAGGCAACTTGAAAACTACCAATTATCAAACAATAATATAAACTCATTTACTGGTATTTCAAAGAAGAACTTTTGACCCAAGTTGGGTTTCCAGCGTGAGAATGCCTTAATGTATGTTACAAAACAATGACGGTTAACAATGGAGGTTTGGGGATATTAGGGTGAATTCCATGAATAACCTGATCTTTTATATTGCCTATTCTTCCAAGAAAACGCAAAGGGCTACATTCAGTAAGGCTGTATATACAAAAAAAGACCGACAATATACATAATTGACCAGCATAACATTTGTGCTATTGCCCTCATGGGGTGAGTAAATTGTATGCAATCTCCTATTTTAAGTCATATAAAAATATGACAAATATTTCGGCTATAATTAGATGCGGTTTTATTTTGACCCCCTTCTTTTTATTTATTGGATGTTTTTTCCTATCCAGATGCAACATCGGACAGGAAAAAACTTTTAGGAAGTGAGTTACTCCCTGCAAATATGTATTCAGATATAGACTTTCTTAATATATATGTTTAGTTATCATTGGTTTTCTTTGCGTCCAGTTACGGAAAAATATCAATGTGACTTTATTTAGTTAGGACAGAGCTTCATTATTTATAAATAATTGCTTAAAAATGATGAATAAGAAGAAATCATTTGGCTGGTTAGCTGATTCCCTGTTTAAAAAACTTTTCTTGAAATAGTAATTAAATTAAAGTAATTGGTTTGAATTTTATATATTAAAAGTGAGTTTGGATCTATATAGCATACACCAATTTTAGTCAATTTATAATATTTTTTAGTAAACATAAGATGAACATTTCAAACAAAAAATTAGAGTGAAATATTTAAGTATGAACATAGTAAACATAAAATGAACATTAGTGTAATGTAACCGTCTTAAGGTAAACAGTTATAAATTATTAAATTATTAAATAATTAATACATTTCTTTTACACTCTATTTTATCTAGTTACTTTAAAAAGTTGAAACTTTTTGAATAAAACATAAAACTACTTTAAGTGTAGAACTTAACTCCCCTTAAGAAGTATCATTTTGAGAACTTCTTAAGTACATTTGTAGTTTTAAAATGTATATTATGTACTGAAGTTAATTCAAATCGTAACACCACAGTGAAATTGTTAAAGATAAAAAAAAACATATATTAAATTATATAGCTTTTTTTTCTTTTCCCGAAAATAAAACTTTGACCTAGTTTCAAATTTACTTTTGGGAAATACAGGACGAGTGAAAAAAATCTCAGAATCAGCTTGCCTAAGCAAAAATATCTTCTTCTTCATAAATTTGTCCTCTCAGCAAAGCAAAAAAAAAAAAATGTGCTGATCCTTTTAACTATTATTACTAATAGTGGTATTTTAACTTCTGGGTTTCATTTCTCTAAGGATAGTTATTTAAACTAGAAATATTAGGTGAATCATTAATAAATAGAATCAGGGCACATGACAATTTAAAAAAGTCTTCTTTTTTAAAGAGGAATATAAATTCTTTTATGGTAGTTTATATACGAAAATTTTTTATAAATGATTAAAAAAAATCTATGCTGTTTTCTTACTATTTTAAACACTGATTATTTAGAATTTGAAAAATGTATGAATAAAATAATCATTTTGAAAAAAAAGAAATTAAATATAGGTTTCGATGTTACGACTAATACAACAGTGACGCACGTATTATAGTATAAAAAATAGTTTATAATGAATTCTTTTGCAAAATTTAACAAAACAATTATAGTTGGTACATTTCGTTTTAGAAATAATTTTCAACGAAGTAATTTGAGAACCTATTAACGAAATTTAGAGTTTCGTTAATAGGTAAAAAATAGATTTTGCCAAACCCATGATGTAAAACTTGTGATAATACATTCTAAAGGCAAAAAGATTTAATTTGCTCTAAAACTATGTCTGGGTCAGAATTAAAAAATATGAGAAGTAAAAGACATTGAGGAACTTCTGTTTACGAAGCCGGTTCTTAATTTAAAATAACTGAAGAAATTAAAATAACTGAAGTTCAAGTAGTTTAAAACAGTTACATTATCTACTTTTATAAATAGAGTAGGTTTACATTTTTATTTTTAAATGAAAATTTTGTATTTTGTGTGTCCAAGTTGAATTTTTGTATCTATATAAATTATCTTTCTTTTTTCAAAGATCGTGTCTTCGTTTTGTAAAAGATTTAAGAATTTAAAAATTCGTGTGCACTTGAAAATAAAATTCACTACTTTTTCAAAACGACCATATTTGGCCTTATATAGAGATTTAGCGTTTCACAAAAAGTTTTTGCCAATCTTAATTTAGTGATATTTTGCACTACTTTGCACTAGGATTTCAAAGGAGGGGTAAGTTTTTTGAGGTTTATCGCAAGTTCCCTTCAAGCTGGATCAAACGAATAATCCTTTGGTTCAAAGTCTACCAAATAAGGTGATCATTCTTGTTCTGTAAGAAAAATTGAGAATCCTCAGTTGAGTGTAGTAGAAACTTTTTAGAAATGCATTTAACTCCGCATAAGATAAAAGATAGCCACTTCGAAAATTTGTATATCGGTTACTGATAGTGATGCTTTCATGTTTATTTGAATTTCTTAAAAAAAATAAAGTTTTGTATTTTATGTATCAAAGATGATTTTTCACCCTATGTATCATTTTGATTTCAAATATTTCCATTTTGCAAAAGATGTAACTCTTCATGAATTTTGCGTGTTTAAGCAATGCAGACATGTTTGTATAAATGAGTTTGAAATTTGTTGCAATTGTTCTAAACATTGTTTAACTTATTTCTGGCCCACATTCACTTTCTACTCTTAAATTTAGATAACAAATTTGTCATTGACATCATAGTACTTTTTTTTTCTCTAAACAAATTTTTAAAAGATGTGGAATGAATTTTTGCTTAGCTAAATTTTTTTGTCTACTTACTTTCTGTGTTTTATTTATGTTAAGCAATTAACTGACACATAAAGCAATGGAGGCAACTGTTCCAAATCTCCACATTTGTAACAATAAAAAAAAAAAAAAAATACTTAATGTGCTACATCCAGAAGTAAGAATTAATAATTATGAATTCTTACATCCAGAAGTAAGAATTATAATTATGAATCCCATTGTGCGCTACATCCAGAAGTAAGAATTAATAAAATATGAAGCTGAATTTTTAAATGTATGTGTAAGTATGTACCTTATACAAATCCGGGATTTTTAATCAACCAGCGCCAAATTCGTACTGTTCACAGACAAGACGGGCCTAACTGTCTGTTTTAAAACTCCCTCTGACGACCAGTTTGTGCGCTACATCCAGAAGTAAGAATTTTTCTTAGGATTCGATGCATATTTTATGAGTGAATTCCCAGTTTACAACTTAAATAAATAAAAAAAAAACAATTTTATCTCACGTTTTTATGAATTAGTGATCTTTGGTTTTCTATGTTAGGTTATAAGTAAAAGCAACTTTAACAGTTTCGCTACTTATCACGATGGCGCTACAGAATTCTTGTTTTAACGATCTGCGATGACTCAGAAGATAGAGCATTCGCCTCTCAATGAGGTTACACAGGTTATAATTTTAGTGTTGGCTGGATGGTACCAATTCTGCACCCGGCTTGCACAAACCACTGTGTTTACGTAAAATATCCTGAGTGGTAGACAGAATTCCCATACCGTCGGTCTTATCGTGAGATAATTTCGTGTTTTACTACTCCATGTCACGCAAATGTGGATTAGTTCATCAAAAAGTAATCCAAGAAAGGTTAATTTGCCCAAATGCCTGTTCTGCGAGTTCCTATGTCTTCTGTGCTGGCTTCAAAATTAAAAGGCTATGGAGGTGGACATTGATAGTCGTGAACTCAGAATTGGGTCTGCTGTTTAACGCCAGCTATAAAATAAAATAAAACACTATTAGGATATAAAGCATCACTACCATCAATATTAGTTTGGTAAATTCTTACCTAGTTTGGAGTAATTACAGATATTGTCTGATTAAGAAAAAAATGTATATATATGTACTAATTATTTTCAATAATTACAATTAAATAATTTTTTTTAGTTGGTTTAAATTAAAATTAAAAGAAAAGTTCTGTATTCTAAAGCTAAATTAACGGTGAGAAGATTATTATAATTAAAAAGTGATTTGGTATATGAGAATCGTAAAAAAAATTGTCATATTGTTGTCCACATCAATGATTAATTTCAAAATTAAATTAAATTAGGTAATGCGTTCAAATTAAAATTTAAAAAAAAAATTGTTCTACAAATTTAAGTTAATGGAGAAAATTTCCAGGGAACCATAGAAATCACCATATTATTGACGCCAATGATGCTTAGGTACTTTTGGCTATAGGTACTACTGGTATTATGTTAATTGGTATTTTCAATAGGTATTCAATATACTAATATTAGTACCAAAATACCTACTATATGTCCTGTAGAAATAGTTTCTTACGTCCTTCATAAAAAGATAAGTAACGGAGAAATTTGTTATTTTTGGTAATTTTTTACTTGAGCATTAACATTTTGTTAAATATTACTGAATATAATTAATCTTTATTTTGTTGAGATGAACCACTAAAATTATGTTTTGCTTAATATAGTAATGTAAAGACATCGGGAAAAGCAAAAAAATAATATTAAATAAAAAAATTGAAATTAGTTTTTGTTTAAATAACTGTGCCAGTTTGTGTCGTTCAATTTCATGCATGATTTCGAAGTGTTGATCAATATAAATTTATTGATTATTTTCCTTTTTTCCCTCTGTACAAAGAGTTAGTACTCAGCTAGTAATTAAAAAATCACATTCGTGGAATGATGTAAGGGCCTTGAAGTTATAGAATCATAAACTTGTTTTTTTAAAAAAAAAACTTCTAATCCTTTTGTGCAAAACATATTTTAACGAATCTTAGATAAATTTTGAGAATTAACGGAACACGTTAATGTGAAAATGAATATAAAAATGTTAAAAATAACAATATTTTTTAATACGTTTACATATTTACGAAGTCTTAAAAACTGTCAATTGCAATTTTAGATTTAAAAAATAGATTTTTTTGGACGAAGAACGATAGAATCTTTTTAAAAAACTCACCTGAAAAACGCTTTATTCAAATTATATTATAATAATATTTCTAAAAAAATAAATAATCTGAAAAGTGAAATTTTTTTTAACCTTTCAGAATAAAGATTGCATAACTCCACCGCTAGCCGGATGTCTAGACAGTTACCACAAACAAAACTGGAAAAAATTAGTTAAATTAGTTTTTAGATGATGGAAATAACCCATACTTTCAGCAAAGTTTACCTGATTCACAGTATATTTCATCAATTCTGTTATTTTAATTTTCTTCCTAGGCCTTAATAGTCAACAATAAGATAGCATTCTAATGCAGGTTTTTTTTTGTAGGAATATTACATTGAATGATATAAAAGTTGTTTTTCTTAGTAATCTTATTGTTCACATAATTAATGAATATATTTATTTAATTAGTTAAGGAATTTTATATAATTGTCAGTTTTCCATTTCAAAATATGAGAGAAAATTTCTTTAAGATTATTGTGTCAAAAAAGCAAGTCAAAAGCAATGGATTACAAAAATGTATTTATGATAGTGCGAATATAAATTGAAAAAAAAAAATTGCTTTTAGTGGCAGTGTCAAAATTTTTTCAGCCACCATACATCGTGGAAATTCAGTCCTATTTTCTTAAGCATTTAAAAAATGTACTTTTTCCCGACTTCAATTCGACATTTTGCAGTTAATCAAAGACTAACTTTTACTGTAAAAACTCGGCACCTAGATTTGCAAAGCTTAAAGAGGTTCAATATTTTTTTAATACAACAATAATGTACTTGCTTTAATTATTATCAATAAAGTTAGATTAAATTTATGTAATTTTTCTGGCTCCAGAAATTGAACACTCAAATTACATTTTCAGAACACCTTTTTCTGGAATTGATCACCTTTAGTAGAATATTAAAAAAAAAATTCACAAAAAATGCGTTTTAAATGTTTCTTAGAGGATTTAAAAATGCGTAAAAAAATAACTTTTAAAATACTACAATAAATTCTAAAATTTCGCTTTTTTATATCAGATATAATTTTTTAAACTACATAATGAAACAAGACATGTCATTTAAAGAGTCGCTGTTTACACGTTTGATGTTCATTAGCACGTTCGTCGTTAATAAGTTTGATAAAACTAAACGCGTTCGACGTACGTATTTAAACTTCTCGTAGTAAAAAAGTCAAATCACGTTATGGTAAATAAACTTTAATATGTTACGATAAACAGCATTTAAATTTTTTCTCAGAAATATAGTTTTAAAATGATTTATAAAACGTTTCTTAAAAAAACATTTTTACTGAAAACAAAATGAAACAAGATAAAAATATACTATAAATTTTCTAGATTTAAATGTTATCTACGACTCTTTTTTTATTTCCCCATAATTTATTTATTTTTACGATCATTACAATGCATAAAAACTGTAATAAATCCCTAATCATGTAAAATAATGTCTTAAAGTGCTAAATGATCATTTGCACAGTACTCAACAATGGATATAAACCCGATAATGAGGCAAGATATCTCTGTCCGACTTCTGAAATGTTAAGAGACATCATTTCAATTCTTTCTAAATCATTTGTAAGGGATCCACAGAATAGGATGGGCATCCCGTTGCTAGGCAACGGCACACCGGGAATCATTCTCAGTTAGGGAATTGTCAATTCATGCAAATATCCCCGCACCACTGAGTGCTCCAACCTTATCTTGAGGATAGCTCACGCTACTTTGCAGCCTCCTGAATAGGTTGACATTATTCTTCTAGAGCATCTAGAATGTTCTTAAACAGGTAGTGAATGACTTTGGGCTTGAGAATATTAAACGTCTATCTTCTTTGAGTTTGAGACCATAAAACAAGCTGTAAATCCTTAAGATGTAATTCTATAAAAAGCTCCTCAGAAAGATTTAGATTTAGTACTGAAAATAAAACATAATATTTAAAAAAAAAAGTGAATTAGTCAAGGATATTTAAGGTAATTTTTAAAAAAGATTTCTGAACTTATTTTCTTATATACTTAACGTTAATCTTTTCTTAGGTGGTATTTTGAATTTTTCTTTTACTTGAAACTAATTAACTCTTTTGAGCTACATACATATATTTGTCAATTACTTACTTTTTTTTAAGTTTTAATGCAGAGAAAAAAGTTGATTTTATGTAAATATTTTTTTTTTTATAGTTTTATTCAATTGTTGTTAGAGACAGTAATATCTACACATTATTGACTTTTAAAGTTTCCATACAAACATTTTACGAATTAGAGTAAACTTAAATTTAATGAATAACTTCTAAACTTTCTTGAGATTCATTGTATTTGTTGAGATTTCAAATTATTAGAATAACCGCAATAAGAACATATACAAACACAGTTATGAAATCAAAACAATACAGACTCAGTTAAGATACTGCTACCAACAAACTCTTTTGATGTCAATAATATAATTTTGAAAATCCTTGCAATAAAAAGAGATAAATACATACGTACTGTTTGGTAAGAACACTTCTGCGTTTGCATTTCATTTCGCTACTAAAAGGGTATGGCTTAAACAAAGAAATTATCAAAATTCAATTTTTAAAGACAAACTTTAAAGATAAAACAATCAACACAGCATTGAAATACAATAAGCAAAAACACGATTTTTATAGGTTTTTTTATCGATTTTGCTATTTTAAAGGGCCTCTGTAGCCTTAACGTTCTTACTCAGTAATATTAAGGTTATATTATAAAAATAAATGGAAGTAAATTGTTCATTTGTTATCATTCATATTGTTCATTACATGATCAAGAATTACAATTAAATAAAAAGAAATAACATTCGACAATAACAATTTTAAAAATTTCCCGAAAAAATAGTTAGATGACAATTATTGAATTGTTGTTTCAGCATATTTTAACAAAACAGACAAAAACCATAAATGAAATGGTATTCAATTTGTTTACTGATAGAACAACCGTTTATTAACACATTTACCCTAATATGGTTAATCAACATGAATTTTATCGCACCAACTATGCTCACCTAATGAAGCCATTCAGTTCCTTGCATTGTTGGTACATATTATACCCTAGAGGGCTAATCTGTCAATCGCATGACCGCAAGAATTAGTTGCAGCGCTGACGCAACAATATTCTCTTCATACTCTTCAACACATGAAAGGTTTCCAGTGTCCCGCACTCCCCAATTTGTGACCCCGGTATGTTAGAATAGAACCATGCTAGTTGTAAATGGTTAAAAAACAGTATAGTTTGTATTCAAGGTTTTTTTTTAACCACACTAGTTTTAAACAGTTGCAAAACCGTAAAGGTAAAAAAAAAATATTACCGTAAATTTTACGGTTAATTGGATAAACAGACTGCTACCGTTTATTTTATTGTAAATTTAGAATAAAAATTATATATATATAAAACATTTATTCATTTATTTCCTGAATCTATCTTATTTCCTCAAACTATGCAAATGGTTATTACAGCTTTTCTTCTGAAAAGTTCATTGACCGCATCTTATATGCATATTTTTTAACTCATTATCAATAATGAGATATTGAAGTAAGAAGCAGCAAAAAAAGATGGAGAAACTTTCTTCTTCTAGTTTTTAATAACCATCCTTTCGCAACTAGCACTTATCTTAAATTAGAATACCCGACATTATTCATAATTGTGATTATCTGAGCGTACTCTATGATTAAGTTGAGCAGAAAAAAAACAAAAAGTTCGTAAATTGATGGGTAGAATAGAAACTTAATGATTGAAAAAAAGAGAAATTCATTATTTTCAATGAAAAAAACTTGATGAAAATTAAAACAACCTTGTATTCCATAGAAATTGCAATTATGATGAAATGTAATTCCTGGAAAAATTCAACCTCAAAAAGATAGGTATGGTACACATTATCTAAAAAAATATTACGAGAATTAATGCTGAAAGTAATACTGTATTTTTTTCCGTTTTCCTATCACTGCTGTTCTTATGTTAAATGGAATTTTTTAAATTCCAGTCATGAATAATATGAGTCTATAATTACGTCTGTCAATTACAAACATACAAAAAATAATGAAAGAAAAGAAAAACACAAAGCAAACAATTATTATTATATTTCCTTCAAAATGGAATTTATCTATTTTTTGTTTTTCTGAAATTATATTATTAGTAAAATTAGAATTCTAGGTAAAATCATAATCAATACAGAATTCAGGATTTATGAATCATTTAGCTTACTACGAGTTCGCGCTTATATTTATATATACATCAGGGCTCGAAAAACCACCCGTCCTCGGCGGTCAAAAATTCCCGGCGGACAACGAATTTCCCGAATCCGACGTCCGCGCGGACGGCCATTTTCCCGTTAATGTTCGTGAGACATTTTCAATTTTTGTTTTCTTACAAGAGTCTACAGTCTCACTTCTAAAATGACCCTCTAATCTAGAATTACAGCAACATGCTGCGCATGGTGGAACTGATGTTTATATATATATATATATATATATATATATATATATATATATAACATGAAAAGCTTCTATTAATCTTTTTATGTTAATTTCAAATCGAATCACTTTATCATACTTTTAAAAAGCCACATCCTGTTTCTAAATCAATTTTTGGCCCAACTTTACATAATTTTAAATAAAGACATTTCTCCCCTTAAGCTTCGTGGAAATCGCGTGATCTATTTAATTAACCAATAGTAATTTCGAAGATTTCCCTCTTTCCCTAAATTGAAACATTTTACGGATTTACTTTGCAAGATTTTCCCTAACATATAGCCAAGGAGCGCATCTTTTCGTACTCACTCTCATGACTGCTCTGACTAATAATTAATAAATAAATTTTGTACCCTCCTCCCCGGCCTAATAGCTGTTTTAATCCTTCTACTCGGCAACGACGTTATATATATATATATATATATATATATATCAAGAATTTGTTTTATGACAGTCAAGGAGCATATTATTACTAAAAATCTATTATCAAATTTCCAAAGTATTTTTAAGTTATCTATTATTGTTCAAATATAAAACAACGCTTATTTCCTTCAAAGTTATGCATTAAAAATAATAAATATAAATACATTGGTTTGGTTGAAAATAAAATATATTTATATAAATATTAATATTCCTATTCATACCATAGAAACATCTAAGACAATTTCAAAATAAACGTGAAATATTCATCATAAAAGTATTTATTTTGAATAAACAAAGATTTCATGTTTTATGAATTAAAATAATTGTTTGAAAAAGTGACACAAATACTTTTATTGCTTTCTACACTCAGACAGATATGCAATAAGTAAAAAAAAAGAGGAGTAACTTTCAACTTTTCAATTTCTGAAGAGTAGGAAAGAACGTCTCAAGTCACATTAGCATATCTTAAAATCTTAGGTATCTTGATGTCTTTTAACGGATTTTTTTCCCTTTTTATTGATTTTTTCGTGTCACATTTGGCTAGAGTAATCCTGAAAAAAAAGTTGTTGAAAAGTTATCTTATTACTTAGTGAAGATACTTTAACAGTCAACAGACAAACACAGTATTTCTTTTTTAATGTTCTTTTTTAATGTCTTTCTGAATGTCTGATTTAATTTATGATTGGTTTGACTGGTTCTGTTTCATATTATTATAGTTGGAAATATGAAATATACGCGTTGATTTGTAAAATTTATTCATATATATCAATATATCAGACCTTTATAAAAGTTCATTATGTTCAATGAAAAAACCTTGATGAAAATTAAAACAACCTTGTATTCCATAGAAATTGCAATTATGATTAAATGTAATTCCTGGAAAAATTTAACCAGAAAAAGATAGGTATGGTAAACATTATCTATAAAAAATATTACGGAAATTAATGCTGAAAGTAATATTGTATTTTTTCCATTTTCCTATCACTGCTGTTCTTATGTTAAATGGAATTTTTTAAATTCCAGTTATGAATAATATGCGTCTATAATTACGTCTGTCAATTACAAACATACAAAAAAAATGAAAGAAAAGAAAAATACAAAGCAGACTATATATATATATATATATATATATATATATATATATATATATATATATATATATATATATATATATATATATATATTCTGTCTTTTAATCACTTTTAATCTATTTTAAGTTAAAGTATGCATAAATTAACATTTTAACATTTTTCCCATTACGAAACTAGAAAAACATTCTTTTCCCTCTACCAATTTACTAAAATAATTATAATTACTCAAATTCTCTTATTCACTAAGTTGAAACATTTTATTTTACAAGATTTTCGCTAACTTTTATTTAGGAACATTTCAGTTTTGTGTTACTTCGATAATTGTTCTCTCTCTAATAATAATTTAAGAATTTTCTACCTTGTTTCACTGCTTAAGATCTGTTTTTATCCTTCTTCTCTTTTTAACGGCATATATATATATATATATATATATATATATATATATATATATATATATATATATATATATATATATATATATATATATATATTTATATATATATATATATATATATATATATATATATATATATATATATATATATATATATATATATATATATATATATATATATATATATATATATATATATAAATTAATTATCTGACATGAATCCGATAAATAACATTGAAGGAGATATAACAGCAAAAGAACAGGGGGTAGTGAATATATCATCTAACAGCATCTCAACACTACTCAAAAGAAAGTTATCCACAAAAGAAAGAGGAAAGAAGATCAAAAATAAAAATGGAAGGATTCACTAGTATGGTAGCATCATCAAGGGGGAGGGTGTATCATGTCGCCTGTGTGGGAGCAGTTTCTTCGGTTGGCGGTAAAGTATCACAATCTTCTATATCCCCAAGAAAGTAATTATATGTATGTATCAATTAAAAGAACTAGCCAATATTTAAGTTATGTTGAAGTATTGCAGATGAATATCGTATGATAGTCATCGATGTGAATTTATTAATTAATATCTATAATTATTGATCTCAAAACATTTATCGTGATTTCAGTAATTCTACAGTAATTCAGCAACAAAACTAAGCACGTGAGCCACACTGCATCACTGAAAAGCGTGCTAAAATATTAAATGCCTTGCATAAAAACCATAATTAATTAAAGTAAAAATTTGAAAGGCATCAAATTGATTAAATGAATATCAACCATTTTGTTTCAAAATTTGATATTTTTGAAATATTTCATGTTCTTGCTAAACAGCATTAAACATTCTCATAACCTTAATTTAATATTTAAACTTAAAATAACAGTTTTAACTTCATTAACTACTTTGTTTGAAGTCGCACTTCTAGAAAATAAATCTCTTTAGAAATATCTTCTTCGCCGTAATTTAAGAAAGTAAATAGTCTTTTCAAAACTTTACTTAAGTTACAGATTGCTTTAAAGAAATAAAAGAAAGAAGCTTACTGGAATTTTTCAGAAGCATTCGTTTAATAAATGAAAATTCAATAAGTGATGCACAGTTGGTACTTCTCGAATCATACCGTTTTGCGTTTAAATACTGGAATAGTTTGTTTAGTTATTTTAGTTTTTTTATAACAGAAATCAACTGCATAACTACGTTAATTCAAGTTTATTTTGTATTCTTAATTCAGTTTTTCATTGTTTGTTTGAATTCTTTAAGACAATAAAAAATACTGCATGACATACTAAGAGTTTTGATCTAATTTTATTACATTTTTCTTCTTCACAATCCTTGCAAGTTATTTATTTTTTTTTGAAATAAATAAGGGTTCAGTTATTTCAGGATATATCATTAAATTCTTTCTCTCTTCATTTAGAAGTTTTCAGCTTGTGATATTACTAATATTTGTAGCTAGTGCTAATATGTAAGTACTAGCTACAAATCGCCATCTTTCTGGTCATCTCACTATCTCTGTAGTCATTGTATCATCTATATAGTACTTCATCTAGTCGCTGCACGCATCTCTGTAGTCACTGCACCATCTTTGTAGTTAGATATGTTAACTTATGTCATAAAACTCCAATTTTAATCAATTAATCAGTCATTCAATTTTTTAAAATAATTTATGTATACATGTGATACTTCAGAATGTTCAAAATTGGGTAATTAATCCATTCCCAATCTTTTTTTTATAACAAAATTTCTAAGGATATGTTCTTTATCTACACTACATGGTAATGTGGAATATGAAGAAATTGTCCCATTCCCTAAAACTAAAGTGCAATTGATTACAGTCTTCTCATTTATAGTAGTTTAGTTTTTATCAACAACTGTGGAATCCTAAAGGAAAAGAGTGAAAAATTAACTTTATTTATTAATGTATATGTAACGATAAAAACCTGAAGCCTAGGTTTTACAAATAAAAATGGTTTAGTATAAGTCCATAGTTTGTTTTACTATGGTTTCATATAATATTTTTTAATATAGTTTAGGTCTACTTTTTCGACACATTACCAAACAGTGCACTTCCGCAAAGTTTTACCAACCAGATTCTGTTCATTTTTTTTTACCCAGACTAGATATTCAGAGAGATCCTCTCCCTGAGTATCCTCCCTCTGAGAGTTCATCTCTCTGAGTTTGAGTCCTTCAATTCAGAGCATCTCAGTCAAGCTTTATCAGATTGATATCTGGTTTACCTAAATCATTTACCGAATTATATCACTTTCCGAAAAAAATGCTGATATGATGAGGTTCATGTGACTGTGCATTGCAGTACATTATAAAGGGAAACATAATCTACTGTATCTTTGAGACAAGAATATAAGTTTTTAATTTTTTTGAATACATTATTCCTATATCTCAAAACAGTCAAAATGCCTTTGTCAGAGACAGTGATAATAGGATGACAATTTAACCAAAATTCTATCTTCACAATCAAAGATTCTTTTATAGAATGGTCGATTCCCTGAGTATTTCGAAGCAGACAACTAGTCCCTAGTTCAAATAGTTCATACACTCTGGAAATCAATTGATGGGCTCAGTTAGATTGCTTCCAATTAGAACGAGGGCTCATCTCGTAATTGCCAGAAAGTACTTTTATATAAAGAGAGCCATTTCAATAATATAAAAATCATAAGATTTCTTTCCACAGCAAGGAAGAAACATAAATCGCTAAAATCCTTTTACAAATTAACTTTATTTTGATCTTTTGATTTTTGTTATTAAAATTCAGATTTTTATTTTTTATTATATTAATTATATATGTAATTTATATTTCCCGAATTGAATTTGTGAAATTCATAAGTGAGCTTAGTTCAAAGTAGATATGTGTAGTATTTTTTTACCTTTATAAATAGTAATGAATCATTGAGTATAATATTTTGATGAGGAAATTACATTTTGTTCAGAGATATCAATGCATAAAATATAATAATAAATAATAAAAGTAATCTAATCTAATCTAATCTAATAAAAAGTAGTATAATCTAATAATAAAAGTAAAAGTCGCATTTCCGTATGAAAATTTCAGTTCGAATTATTAATCACTCAAAGGTTTTAGAAAAGTATCTTGAAAAGGAAAGCGCAACAAAAACACATTCTGCCATCATTTCATTTCTTCACTATTTAAAGGGGAAGAATACAACGAAATAAATAAATAAGTGTTGACATAGGAACCTGCAATCGATAGGTGCCGTTGATCTATGGCCATAAGAAAATTGAATTTTCCTTTTTCATCAGGACAGTTAAGCAATGATGATAAATGTCTTGTCAACTATACTCCTTTGTCTTTACCAGAGCAATTCAAGCAGAAAAAGATATTTAAGGTGAAGTATGAATCAACGATCCATTGGAGAGTTTTTATTGTGTCTTTATGACAAAAATACACA
Organism: Parasteatoda lunata; assembly: GCA_949128135.1. Taxonomy (NCBI): domain Eukaryota; kingdom Metazoa; phylum Arthropoda; class Arachnida; order Araneae; family Theridiidae; genus Parasteatoda; species Parasteatoda lunata. The sequence continues at coordinate 49,610,886 of OX421971.1, forward strand.
GCAGCCAAAGCGTTATTTTTAGGCTATTTATGTGTTGTGGTATTAGTTTAAAAAAAATATTGTTTCAGTTTTAATAAGTATATTGTTTAAGACTAAGAAGCTATTTTCAATCTATCTAATGGTATTGTTGATTTATGAATTTCCTGTTACTGTTATTTTTTTTTATATTTCTGTTACTTACTATATTAATACTAAAACAGCGGATGGGGTTGCTTTGACCCCTCTCCTTTTTTGTTGCTCTTTTATTAACAAAATAACTTGCAGAAGGGATTGATTTTTCCTAACATTTCATAAGTTAAATAAATTATTTTCAATTTAAATGCTTAGATAATCAATTATGTATAAGCCTTACAGAAACGTATAAAACTTATATATAGGAACTTATATTTAGTATATGAAAACTAAATTAACTTATATTTAGTATATGAAAATGGAATAAAACTATGGAACTTATATTTAGTATATGAAAATGAAATACTAAAAACACAAAATCAGATGTGGGAGGTGATTCAATGCTAATTCCATAACATTGCTTCAGATATGTGTTTTTTAAATAAACTAATGGCTAACACGATGATATCTTCTAAAAAAAGTTTCTTTATTTGAGATAAGTCTGCTGCCTTTGTTAAATATGCAATGGAATATATAGTTTTACTTAAATAAAAAATCATGTTTATACTTTCATTTTACATCGTTTTTCTCTTGGGAAATAATGGGCGTATTGAAAATAATAAATAGAAGTTTGCAATGCATAATAATAGTTACTAAAATAATTATATTTTCTTGCATGGTATAGTTATTTTTAAGAATTTTTGTAATAATTTCTTCAGAAATCACCTGAAACGAGAATGATTATAAAGTAAAACTTACTATTAGTTTTGGGAAAGAAATGATAATTGAATATTTATTTTCTTTTTCCTTTTTTTTTAATAAATAACTATATTTACTATTATTTTATTCTTTCATTTTAAAATCAATAAAATATTTTAAACTAACATATTTTTTCGTTAAAAAATAAATTCTAAATTTTAAATAATATAGATTGGATCTTTTACTAGTAAAAATATTACTTAAGGCATACATGTTTAAATTAACTACAAGATATTTTAGACTTTTAGTGATAACTGTTTAAAAAAGAACTTCTATTATTCTAAATAAAAAAAAATCGAAGTCGTGCTAATAATTATTAAAGATTAATGTTTCTCAGTAAAAGTATATTTTTGTTAAAAGAATAAGAAGTCTAACAAATATGGATACTTTGTAAAATTTTTGATGGAAATATATGTTTTCTTAAAGTGGAAATAGTGACTTAAATATCTATAAATAGTAGCATAACTGATCGATATTTTACAATAAAAACACATTATGGTTTAGATTTCTTTCGCGTTTTCTGTATTTTCTAAAAAGAATAAACACACTGTTTTCGAAAAGAAAGCTTTACTAAGGTAAGAACGAAAATAAAAACAGGATAAAAATACAAAAAATAATGGCAATAAAAATAAGACTGCGTCGGTAAAATTGCAAGTCTTTTTAATGCATTTATAAATATCATCTTTCAAGTCTTATGTTTTTTTTCTCCCATCCTATCCTTTGCTTTTGAAGTCAGAGCAATTGCTTCCAGTATCTCTTTCGTTGGTTGGGGAAAAAGAAAAGGGAAAAAAACTCTTAAGTAGAACATAGGGAAGAAGGAAGGGAAAAATCTAATAAACGCGAGGGCCGTCGACGCTATTGGCCTGATCCTAAAAGTGGATTTCCGTTTAGGTGGATTAGGGTGTCACATATTTCAGAAAGGAGGATTTGCGACTATCGAGAGCAAACGTTGGAAATGTAGACAGAAGAAATGTTGAATAGGGCTAACAAATCGGATAGTTTGATTAAAATAAAGATAAAAATCAGATTTTGCTTTTAATATTTTAGAATAATTTTTTTCATGACCATTTTCACTCATGCAATTTTTCAAAATTTATGGTGTATTGAGTGTTTTTCAAAGTACGCAGTTTTGAAAAAAAAAAGAAGTCAGTATATAATCAACATAGATATGTTGCCATCATCAACATGTATGTTGTGATAATCAACATATACGTTACGATAATCGACGTGCATGAAGCAATAATCAGCATGTATGTCGCAATGATCAGCATAAATGATGCAATAATCAACATACATGTTGCAAAAATCAATAGATACATTGGGATAATCCACATGTAAGTTGCAAAAACGAACGTGCGTGTTGCAATTATCGGCATATATGATACAATAATCAACGCGTTTGTTTCAACAATCAACATATAAATTAATTAAAAAATGACATTGAGCACTTCCTTTTCGGTGAGTTTAACTGTCTTTCCCAAACTGTCTTTGCCTTTACGGAAATCTTTGATTCGTTCGATCCTGAGTATATTAACGATTTATTTTATTGCAATATACTTGTCAATTTGTTCTATTTGATTTACCATATCTAAACTATTTAATAGAGCATTGATTTTTAATCTAGAGATTCAGTGTTTGTAACTCATCATTGAAGTCCTTAAGTTATATTAAATGTCTGTATCTTGAACCTTCGAATGCATGTAATTGAAAAAAACATTTGTTACACAGATACGAACTTTCAGTTATCTCTGTCAATGTGAAGAGCTTGTAGAAGAGAAATATTTTGTTAAGTATTGATTTTTCTATAACAACAGAAAGGAACAGTACGTTTTATTTTTATTCAGTCGCATATTAAAAACGAGAACCGTAGAAAAGCAGTGTTATCCAGCATTTTAAAAATTGCATGTTAATAGTAATAAATGTTTTTTTTTACTAAATGTGATTCTAATATATCATATATGTACGAACATATAGAGGGAAAAGAAACCAGGAAATTTGTGTGAAGCAGTATACAGTAAAAAATTTCGCGTCAATTTACGATAAAAAGCAAATTTTGCACGTTGGGTGCAGAATCCGTAAAATCTTCTTCGTTTACTTCGATTGACAGACCTTTGTGGAAGGTTCTAGAGAATACTTTTGCCAGAGCATTCCATAGAATCTTCCTCTATTCTGCTCTTTCCTTTGCTATTGTTCTTCAGTTAGTAATTCTTAAGATTTTGAAATCCTCTTCCACACAGCCAAACCATTTGATCTTAGGCCTACTTCTAACTCTAGTTCCCATTCGTTTGTAAATTTTAGATCTCTAAAGTCTAGGAAAAAGGGTACATTGGACAGAAGTGACCAGCAAGCTCTTAGCGACTTATTTTGATGTATTTTTTTTAAATCAGCTGTCTTGAATAGCCTATATAGTTAAAATTATGTCATAAGCTATTCATTAATATCATCAAACATTTTTCACGGGGATTTTCTCTCAATGTTTCGGATCTTTCCCATGTTTCAGATCCAGAAGTTAAGAGACGTCTAATAATTGTTTCATATAGCATTTTTTTTTTGTTCGTCTTTTAATTAATTTTGACTTTAGAAATGCTCTTAAGCCGTGAATCCGTGAAACACAGTAAATAATTCTGTACCGTAATTTTATAGTAAATACTACTGTAAGAACTACGATATATCAGATTTTGTTCCGAAATATTTTTCGGTAAAAATTGATTTTTCAGAAAAATATATCAGCTTCCTGAGTGTTTTACAGTAATTTAATCTGCAATTTTTTACAGCGTGAAAGTGAATTGCTATATTGAATGATAGCAAAACTTCCTGAAACTTACAAATTGACTCATTTTCAGAAATAGTGTAATAATTGTCTTATTTCCAGATAAGCAGAGGCTGATGCTTGAATGAGAAATCAAAAACTGAAAAAAAATTTCTATAAAAAGTTAATGTACTTAAAACAACTAACCTTAAAAATAAAAGTTAAAACTACAATTTAAATCAAAATAATTCGAACATTATATGTCATCATTAAGTAACAATTCATGAAAATATATATAATGAATTATTGTAATTATTTGTAATAATCAAAATTGTCTCAGTTATTGAAGAAAAATATTTTAATTAATAAAATATATAGAATAATTTAATATCTATATTGACTGTTAGAAATAATTATACCCAATTTACAAAATTTAAAAAAAAAATATTCTATGAAGTTCAGTATAAAAAATTGCACTTGACAGTAATTTACTTAAATACTTAATTTTAAATATGACTATAATTTCTTTTAGGTATTATTATTAAAAAAAATCTTATTAAAATTATTTAATTTTGAGAATTATAATCATCAAACAAGTGTGTTTCACAGATCTTTGCTCGAATATCTTAACTAAATTCCGTGTGTTGAAAAGTAGAATACTTTTCGAAAAGGGAATAAGAAAAATCAGTTAATGGATGTTTGGAATAGTTTTAGATGAAAATTAGAGTAAATGATGTGTTTTACAACACACCAGGAAAAAGACTAAGAAAATCATTGAGGCTGTATTCATTCTTCTTCTTTTTGTCTAAAATCTATCGAGTTTTTTTGTTTACTCTTATAAAGTCACTTGCAGTTATATTTTATGAAATAAAAATACATATATATATATATATATATATATATATATATATATATATATATATATATCAAAAGGATAAAATATCAAGGATAAAGTATATGTTTGGCTAACCATGACTTTTAATTATAAAATTTTATGCAAATGAATAACTAATTAAAGAATGACCATAAATTTTTTGAATTATTTGTTTCGTTTAACGTAGGAAAAGAACAATTAGCAATATTAAAAAACCATTAAATATAAATTTAAAAAATTAAATGCAGGTGAAAAGCCAGGAATATATAAAGTGTATAATAACGTGACGTTTATATTAAAAAATCGTTCTTTTCTTTATATTTTTAAAATATAAAACTTAGAAGTAACTACTTTCTTACTATATTTTTCATTTACAGTAAACCGTTTTATATTTTGAACGCTTTTTTTTTGCCTGGTACTCAGAAATTCATTTTTTTAAATAATGAACTTAACAACATTTTTTACAACTACTTTTTTACACAAGGACGATGAATAGATTCCTCAAATTTTTCAGAACAACTTCTATAAAGAATGAAAGTAAAAACGTCGAATAAGAGACAAAAGTGGTATCAATTTAGCAATTTATTGTAGGCATACATTCCAAGAATTTCAAGTGAATTTCGAGATAGGGAAAAAAAGAAATGATACAATACATTTTATTCCTAGGTATTGATAACAATTTCAACCTTTTTTCTGGAGCTATTTAGCCGAAAAGATGTATGAAGAAGTTGAATAAGTTTGTCGAACTTCTTTCGCAAAGAAACAAATTGAGTTTAAACTTGTTGAAAAGAAGACAATTGAAATTTTTTTCAAATTTTTAAAACTGAAGTTGAGTTATAAGCTATGAAATACAAAATGGTTTTGCAATATTTATATGATAGACAGATACTTTGTAGACAAAAAATGCAAATTTAGAAAATTGGTAAATATGGTGTGTATGTAGAGTTAAAGTTTTCAAGTACACTGCAAAAATTTCCAGATTAAATTACAATATATAATATCGCTACTAAGGGTGCCAGTACTTTTCACCGTAATATTTTATGGAACAAAAATTCTAATGTAACCATAATTTTTACTGTAGTATTAACAGTAAAATCACAATCAATCACAGTAACTGAATAAATATTTCTGTAATATTTACAGTAAAATCACACTCAAGCACTGTCATTAATTAAATATTAATGTAAAATATTTAGGCATAAAACTTTACAGTAAAAAGGATTTTATGGTAAAATGGAGTATACGGATGTTGCACTCAGTTAGGCCGTACTTTTTACAGTAATTGAATCCGGAATTTTTTACAGTGTGTATAGCAATAAAATAAAAAGTGATTATTTTTTGCGTTTCAAAATTTTTTCAGGGTTTCTCAATTACATACGAGTACTATGTTAAATATTTTAATTAAGTATTTCTTTAAAATAATAGTAATTTTCCAATTGTCAAACTCTGCCAATTCTTAGCATTCATTCAGCTAAAAAAATATTTATCCATTTTTATGATATTTCAATTTAAGATCTCAGGCAAACATTTACCATTTGTTTGACCAACTTTGCTCCGAAGTTCACACATTTATTGCAAATTTGACAAATATAATATTTTTAGTTCAATAATTTAGTTCACAAATTAACACTGCGTTTTAAGAAATTCTGGATCCATATTACGGTATAAAGTGGCGACACTTTGAGTGCATCATCCGTAAAATTCATTTTTACAATAAAATATTATACCGTAAATTTTTAGAGTAATATTTATTTAAGTAGAGTAATTCAATGATTTTACAGTAATTATTACTGTAAAATATACGATTTATCAGACTTTTTTTCTATAACATATACCAATAAAAATGTTTTTTACTATAAAAAGCACACTGCATCTTAAACGTCATTACTTTTTTCCGCTATTGATTAGGAATTTCTTACACTGTAGTTGGAATATATTCTTAGGTATTATATACAACTAATCCGTTTTAATACCTCCTTTCGTATTTATTGTATTTTTCTTTATCTAAAGAAATTAATTTATTATTTTATACTACTAAAATTTTTATTATTTTATACTATATAAAATTTTATTATTTTATAATATTTAAATTTTTATCATTTTATACTATTTAAATTTTTATTATTTTATAATATTTAAATTTTTGTTATTTTATTCTAGCCTATTGAAGTCTAGCCTATTTTATTATTTTATTCTAGCCTATAAAGAATTCCCGTAGCAGCCCGTTGAGGGCCTGGGGGTTCATAGAGAATAAGGGTCCACAATTTGGTGGGCAACGGTATGATTGTGGCAATGCGGTACACTGCGCATAGGCCGCATTTACTTCCCAGACAAGCTGGTAACCATCGATCTGAAGCTGAGTGAGCTTCAAGTCGCCATTGGGGATCAAACCCTAGTTCTCCACAATGAAATCCCGTTGCCTTAACCCTTGCCCCATATAAATAACATCAGGAATTTTTCAATTATAAATTTAAAAAACTAAAATTTAATGTGTTGAATTTTCTTTAAGTTAAACTATGAAATCTCACATCTAAAACTTAATTATAATGCATTCATTTTATTGACTATTAATTATTTCAGTTTTAAAGTTTTAAAAAGAAAATCTTGCCGGAATTTTTTTATTCGTTTTTTTAATTCTTTAAACAAGAGTAAATCAAATAAAATTTTTTTTTACTATAAAAACGAAGTATTAAAACTGAGAGCGTAAATTTCAACCATTAAATTGATTTTAAAGATGGCGTTTCAAAAAAAAAAAAAAAAAAAAAAAGGATTCACTGCCAACAAAATGGCGGATGGTTTTAATGGAATTATATCAAGAAGTTTATAAGAAATGGCAGTCTCCCCCAAGCACTTTGAGCATTAAAAAGTCATTCCAAATGTAAATTGAATTAACTGTAACTTTACCGGGGGGAATTTTTATGAAATTAAAGTTGAAGATAAAAGTCATGAGTTTCCATATGTAATTAGATTTTAAGGCCTTCTTATGTTTCTACGCTTTCATCTTTATAGTTTAAAGTGGTTGAAACGGATTCAATATATTTTTTTTCTCCTTGAAGAAATTCAAAGTAATTCAAACGTAAAAGTTTAAATTCCTAGATGGCATTTTCTACTGCTCAATCATTTTCTTATTGAACCAATGCAAACTGTAGTTTTTTATAGCATTAATCAAAACAAGAGTTAAATTTCTTTAAATTCGGTTTAATCTATTTATGTGAAAAGCTAGTGGGAATTAAAGATGAATTAAATCTATGTGTGTCAGTAGTGAAACAACTTTTCAATCTGATTCCTCTTCAGTGAGACATAAAATTAAATCCTTTAAAATTAAACTCATTCAAATATTGAGATAACTATTTAATCGAGGTATAAGAAAAATGAATACATATACAGAAGCTTGATTTAATTTATGTTTTGAGAAAATACTATTTAATTTCATTTAATATCTCTACTTTAACTGGCATTTCCATAATAATTCATGACCATGGGATTTAAAAACTATACCTACCCTTAAATAAATAATCCCTATAAAACCGAAGTGGTAAAATATAATCGATTAAAAACTTCTTCTATTTCATAAATATGTATATAAGAAATAACAGTCAACATGCTTTAAGCACTCAAAAACAAGCGTCCTTTTGCGAGTGATGAATGACGACTGGCAAGTCTTGATTCATTCACGTTCGGCAAGTCTTGAAAATGGATGCCTGTTTTGGGGTGTTTAAAGCGTGTATACTGTGCTATTGCCGTGTCGGCTATTGTCGGGTGACGTGTCGACTGTTTCCTATTGACATATATTTGAAGTGAATGACAATTTTAAATTGAGTCATACTTATCCTTTTTAATTCCTCGCGTCCCTTAGAGTTCGAAAGACGCTTTTAAAGTAATTCAGTTGAATACTCGCTGTGGAAAAAGGCCTAGAGTCTATTCCCCGCGTCGAACTCTTAAAACGGTCCACCAAATAACATCAAATCAGCTAAATACCTGTTCTGCACCTCTTCGTGGGGCGAGGGAGAAACGTCTTTGGACGGCCAACGCAGACAGAGGGGACGGTGGACACGATTGTGAAATAGGAGTAAAAGCTAACTGATCGAACCTAGAATGATTGAGATCGAGAGCTCGGACGACGATGATGTCGGCCCGCCTGAGGGTTTCGAATCTTCGTTTGAAGAAAAGCAGAAGGAGTGGCTAACGACGGCACAATGCTTGCAAGAGAAAATGAGTAGAACTCTTGAGGGTCTAAAGGGAAAGCGGCTGCAGTCCTGCGGCTTACAGCGGCTGCAGTCCTGAAAATCATGAACATTACTCAAGAGTTCGTCCTGAACATGTCGAGTCAAAACGGACTTCTTTCATACACGAAAGGTGCTCAACTTGAGACCGAACGTGCTTTAAGCGATATGATTAAGCAGAATAATAAAAGAAAAAAGGAGAAGACTTTCGCAGAAGCTATTAAAATGGGCCGCGAAGCACACCACTCAAAAAAAGCCAAAAGACACGTTCTCATGATCAGGACGAAGGAGAACTCAACACCAGAAGTAATGGAAGAGGCTTTAAAGGGGAAAATTGACCCAGAAAAGGTAGAGTTCAAGGTTAAGGACTTATAAAAAAGACGCAGGAAGGCGAATTAATGGTTGAACTAGAGACCAAACATGACGTAGCACTCTTGAAAGAGAAAGTCGAAGCAGACCTGGGAAAGCAAATGCTCTGCGAAGTGCCAAAAAAAAACGCAATCCGCGAATTATAATTTACGAGCCACCAGAATGGGTCACCAAGGAAAGTCTCACCAAAAGTTTAAATGAAAATAACTTTGAAGTTAACGAGGGCGACTTTGAGGTCGCATTTACTATAAAGGCCAAAAAAGGTGCTCACTGGGTGGTCGCAGTGAAGGCAAGGGGCTTTAAGGCGATTCTAGCACAAGAGGGAGTCTATGTTGGTTGGAGACATTACCGAGCCATAGAGTTCTTAAGACCACTCCGATGCTATAACTGCAACCGACTAGGACGCATGACCAGGGACTGTAGCCAAAATGAAACATGCTCCAAATGTGATGAGTTAGGTCATCAAGCAGCATCCTGCAAGAACAAGCCAAAGTGCATTAATTGCCTCGAGAATAATAAGCGACACGGCTCCAACCTAAGGACTGATCATAGTGCTTTAAGCAGGAACTGCACGTCACAGAGGAGAGCCATAGAAAGACTCAAGAGAACCATTGGTTATTGGACCTAAGCCAATAACAACCATTGTAAGCCCTGTCGGCGACTCTCAATCTGCTGCGAAATTCTTGTAAATTACTTTGTGTTTCACTTTGTTCTAATTTTGTATTTTCTGTTAATAAAGTTGTGGTTTAGAACCTTCCAGGCTTGGGACTGCTCGATGGGTCGTTGTCTGGCGGCGGTCTTGCTGCCGTCGACCCTTTTTGTTGACTACGTCTGCAGAGGGATTGGCACTGCCGCCCATTTGGATTGGTTCTGTAGTTTGCTCCTTGGTCCCTGTCGGCCTCCTTTGCTCTCGATCACAACTGTGGTGCTTTTAATCATGCGTGACTCGGGGCTTGCCTTGTGTCCGTGAATTGCTTGGCCCTTCGGGCTGGGCGGGTTTTCTGTCTAGACGGCGAGGCATCTTTATTCTCGGCGTATGGGCTCTAAGGGCCTGGGTCGCCTTAACCAAATTCCTTATCCTTTTTAATTAAATTAATTTTTTTTTCAACTTTTTCATCGCGACAAACGAGATAATTTATCTTTCTGGAATATTCGCTGAGCTGCTTTGTTGTATTAGCTGCTTTATTTTGATTGATGATAAGCCTATTTTTTACCTCTACGTTTATTTATTTATTTACTATTTTTTTTTGTTGCATGACTTGAAAGGTGTTGGTCAGTAAGCATGAGTCATCTGTGAAAGATCAGAAATATATTCAACAAGGGTCCATCTTATATCCCTTATAGTTTCTTATAATTTATTTATAATCGAACAATCAATAACAATCGAGAAAATTATTCGAGAAAATATACAACCCTGTTTGGCACCTGAATCTACCATGACAAATTCTGATTGTTGGATGGCATGGACTACTCGCATGCGGTAGTTTTTATTTCTATTTCTGATACGGTTTTCAAAACATCTAGGAATTATACAGTTCTTCAAAAGCTTTTAGAGTGTAAGGTAAATAATTTGTTAACTTATTTCTTTCGACACTTAAGGCTTAAATTTATTAAATTCGGTTATTTTCTGTACACTGAAAAATATTAAGAAAAAATATGCATGAATCATTTATGTTTTTTTTTATTAATTAAAATGTTGATTGCGTGTGAAGTTGAATATTTTTTAATAGCAGTTGCTATGTATATATTTTTTAAGATTTCCTGAATGATTCGTTTATTTGGTTAAAGTGAGCAGTCTCTCAATTAATATTTAATATGGAGATTTTTGAAATATTTGTTTGTATTTTTACTTCCTTTTTAATAAGTAAGAATAGACTAAATAATTGATTTTATTACAAGTTCTTATTCGTCCCTTTTAATTATAACAAAAATATTAAAAAATGTTATTAAAAAGGGGGATACACTGCAGTGTTACTTAATTTTTTTTTTTTTTGTCATATCCACAATATCTAGAAAATGTTTATAAATATAGAATAGTGTCAAGATCACCAAAACATATTAAATATGTATGATCTAATATAATAATTTTAAACTAATATATTAAACACTCGAAGATATTTATTTTTCCTTCGTTGAATTCCTCTAATTTGTATTTCAAGATAACACTTAATCGCCTTCCTCACCTTTCCTCAACCACACATATTTCATAAGACTGGCAAATTGATTTAACTTACTTTGCCACTGATTGTCCCACATGGTAAGAAAATTACAGATCAAAAGTCTTAGTACTCATGGTGGTTGTATTTTTTACCGTAAACTCCATTTTTACCAGAACATGCAACAGAACAAAAAATCTGATACACCGTAATTTTAACATTAATAATTATCGTAAACTCACTGAATCACTCTAATTAATTAAATATTCCTGTAAAAATCTATTTTAAGGTAAAATGAATTTTGAGGTATAATGAATTTCTCTGATGATGCACCCAAATGGCCGGTTCTTTATACCGTAATTTGATCCGGATTTTTTACAGTGCTAGGCTCTAACTAGAGAAGGATACACATTTGAAGCAGGTTTATCCACTACAGCAGCAAAAAAAAAATATTTTATATTATTTACTTAGTTTATAAATGAATTCCTAATTTTACTTAGTCTCTTATAGTGAAATATGTGTAGATAATACATGTGTTACATGTGCAACATGTGTTATCGCATATAAGAAACAAACCATATTGTATGAGAAATGCCACGAAACAAGGTTAAAAATTGAGATAAAATTAGTTCGAGCACGCTTATATATTAATAATTTTATGGTAAGAAATAAAATAAAGCAGAATTTTCACTTGAATTTGGCCAAAATTATACATTTTATTAATGAACTGAACTCAAAAAAAGAAATCTTGTAACAACCATCCAATAAAACCAATAGAGGGTTTCTTTTTCTTACTGTCCCTTTCTCATAATTTTCAAAAGCATTTTAAATTGTTTATGGTTGAGTCCACCACTGCCTTCAATTTAAGTAGAAATGTCACATTTACACTCTCTGTTTAATGTTAACTCTCATATTTGGTGATTCAACAATCCTTGAATACTCTCATATTTTCCTTGATTTTATGAGCCATTTTGTCACGAAATCATGTGATTTTTGACGAAACATGAACTACCTAATATATGGCAAAAATGGTATTTAATTACGAAACCTTATCGTGGGAGATAGTCAACTAGAATGAAAACTAGATCATCGAAAATAAAGTGATCATAAAATCAACCATCCTGTATAGTGATCAAGCTGTTAGACTCATACAGAAAGATCCCAAGTTCGAATCCCACTTCGGACATAGGTGTAATTTATCTCTCTCTGTTATTTCTGTCTTGCGCTGTTTGAAGAAACATTGATCCACCAATAGGGTCCCCATGATGAAGTGATTAGACATTAAGCGCTATAAGTTACTTTTTTTTGGAAAAATATATTGATGATATATTTGTTTAATTTTGACGAAATTCATTTCCTGGAAGAAGTGACGATAGCTCTTTTATCACTTCGAAGAAATGTTTGCTGGGAGGATATACCAGGAAACGATTTCGCAAAAGCAAAGAAAGTTTCGTGAAATTTGAGTATCCATTTCTTACAGTGTAGGGAACTCTCTAATATTGGACATTAAATACATTTAAATAAGCTTATTTAATAAGGAAGATAGGCAGTCAAGTGTTATTTTTTTTTTTAAAAAATGGAAGATACATTCCATGTGTTGCTTAGTAAATTCCCCCTTATTTCTCCCCCCCCCCTAATTTATTTTTCTCCACAGCAAAAAAAAGACACGCAAGTCTTCTCAGAGTCATTTTTTTTTAAAAAAAATATATGAAGTTTAAAAACCTGATGCCTAATATTTTTAACATAACTGAAAACATTGCGCTTTAATACATAAAATAGTCAAACATTTTATTCATGTTCGTCAATAACGCTATTAGTATTTCAAGCAGTTTAAATTATATAGATTTTTTTCTTTTTATATATATTTTTTTTGAAAAAAGAAATCAAATGAAAAATAAAAAACTCTGAAAATAAATGAAAAATTACATAAAAGAAAGTCAAAAATTTTTTTGAGAAATTCTCAACGACGAATATTTTAGTTCATATCAATAATTGTTTTTGGTTATTGTAGTTAATACTGTTTTTTTTTTTTAATTTTTTTAACTATAACTGAATATTGTTCCGTCTTAATAATCTTCAAAAACTTATGAAAAAAATCTAAAAAAAGTAGTTTAAAACATTCCATATCTTAAATTAAATTAAAATTACAAACTAAATAGATTTTGATATGCAGTGTTGAACATTTTCATGTTGTGTTCTTTAATAGTTTTATATGTATTGTATATAGTATTATATGTAGTAGTATATGTAGTGCATATTTTATTGTATTGTATATATTTTATATGTATTTCATATTATTATATGTATTTAATATGTATTGTTACAAATTTTAAAAAATAGGAAGAAAAAAAATTGCTGGAAAAATTTCAACACTGGAAAAATTTCAACATGGAAAAACATCAAAACAAAGTTTTATCTTGAAATTTTCAATAATTTTTTCTTTCTTTTTTTTTAACTATTTGTAAAATTTATTGTTAGAATTGCACCACTTTCAGTAGTAAGGTTTAACACAAATTAATTAATCTCCGATAACCTTAATACAAATCAGTTACTCTTAAATTCGTCTTCTTTTACTTAAAAAATATCATATCCTTTATTAACAGTTTGTTTGGGCAATAGTAACTGTTGGGGCCTATGGCGCATATAAGTAACGTTATTCATGCAACCCTTTCGTTTTATTCATTACAATGAGCTAATGACTCATTAGTTATACGACTCATGAAAACATAACAGTTTAAATTAATTATGTTTTCAAGTTAATTAAATAAATTGATATTATGTTATAACATTTCATCGTAACTAAAATTTTGATCATTGTTCACAATGAGACCTTATAGTTGCCTTGTAATTAACTTTTCAAACTGTAAATAAAAGGTAATAAATTAGCATTATCTACAATGAAAAATAAGGTATGGTCAAAACTACCATAATTTGGTATAGGTTGGTATAAGGTATATGATATGTAAGAACTATAATTCCTGTAAACAGTTACTATATGAATGGAGAAAAAAAAATAATTAAATGATTGGTTTAAACACCGTATATTTTAGCGTTATTAAAAAGAAATATGATAATTTTTACCAGAAATGTGATTACAACAAAGTACGGAAATTTTACAAGATTTTTTTTAATTATCTATGTACACAGATAAAATACTATAAATACTGTTATAATAATAGAATAAAAGATATACTATATATACTATAATTCTAAAAAGGGACCTTCCTCAGTGTCTGAACATCGAATTATGGTAAAGAAGTAAAGAGACAGGCACGTGATGGCAGAAACAGAAGTTAGAGGATACGAAGTTAGAGGAATCGATCTCACCCTTTCTTATTATCTAGCTCATTTTTGTTCTTCTGTTCCTCTGTTTGTCTCTTTACTTCTCTACCTTCATTCGGCGCTTATACTTTGAGAAGAGTTCTTTTTAGAGAACCGCAATTATTATATGCCCAGTTCTGCATTTTCATTTCTGCTTTATTTACATTATTATTTACATTATTTTTTACTTTAGTCGAAATAGCACAACATATACATATTCCATTTTGATAATAATGTGCAGTTAAAGAATAGTGTCAAATGCAAAAATGTAGAATTTTTTTATTTATTCTCAAATTTTTTTTTTTTTTATTCTTAGTAAATTTTTTTATTCTAAGTCTCAAATAAATAAAGAATGCATATGAGATTCAAAAAAAAAACGACGTATAACAAGCGTTTTAGATCATAAAATGAACTAAAAATATTTACCAACTATTCTGTCATAACTATACATACATGAGCCTTTCAAAAGTTAAAAACCAACATTTCTTTTTGAAATTTTATTAACCCAGCTTATATCTCTGGACTAATGCCAAGAATGTTGGTTTTGGTGTTCTTAAAAATGTCAGAACTGACACTTTTTGAAGATTCAACTATGATCCATCACTAACTAAAAACTTACTTTTCAAATAATCTTTCAGACAGAAAATATCTGTAAAAGCTTTCTTTTTTTCACTTACTCTGTTCGAAGTCCATTTTCTTTAACTTTTCTGGTAGATGTAAATATTTTTTGATTTTAGTATTTTCTGTTTTAAATTTCTCCAGTGACAATATTATTTTTAACACTTTTCCTTTATTGAATAACAAAAAAATTAATTTTTGTTATTTTACATTCAGTTATTAATTTTTGTTTATAATTTTTTATTATATTATTTATAATTTGCAATTAATTTTTGTTATTTTACATTTTACATATTATTTAATCTTTTTTAAATGAAATATAACAAAATGCTTATTGTTTTCCCATATTTGTAATTTTGTACAGACACATTAGAACATAATTATTTTTTCGAAAGTTTATTTTCGTGATTTAAACTATATAATTGAATACTAAATATTATTGTTTTAAATGTAACTACATTTTAAAAATATTATACAATGATATAAAATTATATTCTTAATACAATTATTTACTATTTGACGAGAGTTTTATTAATGTTCTTTAATATTTTAAGAGTTTATGAGGAACATACAAAATGGAAATCACCTATCGTTATCGCAAAATTAAATAAAAATTATTAAAATAATTCGGAAAATAATTTTATATATACCTCATTACATGAATTAAAGCCGGGATAGCCTGGTTGGTAGGGCGTCAAATAGGTCGTGAGTTCGATGCCAACGGGCCGAAGATTCCCCGTGTAGTAAATGGTTAATGGTGCCTGTTAAAACGGCCGGGTTACTAAGTCCTCTATATTCCTATAGCCAATCAAGCCTCTGAGGGCACTGAATTGGAGATTGATCGTTCTCTGGTTCAGGTCATAATTATGATCTGGGGATGAATGAATGAGTGTATGAATGGGTTCACCCTATAAACGGGCTGTGATTTATGTTTGCGTGGCAGAAGTTGTATTTTTGGCCATAAATGGCGCCAATTGAAAACAAGATGAAACGCGTCCTCCTTGCTTGAATTTCAAACGACAACAACGATTTAAAAAAAAAAAATATTTTGACAATTTTTTTTGGTTTTGTTTTAGGCAGAACATTTTGTACGTGCATTTTGACTATATATCAATGTATGTCCAGTGAGCTGCGGTCGTTCAGGGAATAGAGCAATCACCTTCTAATGAGGTGAACCGGTTTCGAATCCCAGTGGTGGCTGGTCGAAACGAATTCGTCATCCGTCTACAGTGCTGATATAAAATATGGTAAATAAAAAATCGAGTTCTGTTAAACGGATCATGGATTAGAATGCAGTCAGGTTAACCGTGGGAGGTTATCGTGGTTTTTCTCTTTATGCAATGCAAATGCGGGCTAGTTCCATCAAAAAAGTCCACCACGAAAGCAACTTTTTCCCAATACTTGATCCATGAGTTCCCTTGTCCTCTGGATCGGGTTTAAAATTACAGGGATACAGAGTTGAACATTGGTAGCCGTAAACCCAAAATTGGGTCATCTGTTCAACGTCTGCAAGAAACAAAAATGCATTAGCAGAAGAGTAATTAAGAAGGGCTTTAAGAAGAAAAAAAAACAGATGCAAGAAGTATTTGCAATCTTCGTTTCAAAATGTTTTTAAAAATTTATACGCGTTTAAATAATAAAGCTAGAAAGCTAGATTTATACGCGTTTAAATAATAAAGCTTTTTCTTAAAAATAATGAAGAAGTTGAAATAAAAAATTATCCCATTTTCTCAAATAACTTTATCCTTGATTTCTTATATATCATGAAGTTTAATTTCAAAACTCAAAGTCAAAATAATTTTAAAAAATACAGTCAACGCACAATTACATAAGCTTGAAGGAAGGTACTAAAAATTTTGTATTTTTCCAAAATAGATTATTTTAATTAGAAGAATATGGACAATATAGATAATTAAAGAATATGATATAGAAATCTAATTTAACTAATATTGCTGTAAAAATTACGGTTTAGAAATTTACTGTAAAAAAATATTTGAAAGATGATGCACATCCGAAGTACCTATACTTCATACCATAATTTGCTCCGGATTTTTTAACAGGATACTTTGAAACAACAATTTTTTTTATTATAATGAGTTAGAAAATTCTTATTAGCAAATAAATCACGCTCTCAGATCAAAAACTTATATTTAGGTCAGATATCGCACAAAGAACCCATTTTGCGCAATGCCATAGCAGGGATTATCTTGCGTAAGTTTAAATATAGCCATATGCTGGAACTAAATGAATATTTATAACCATTCGAAATGACTGTCATAAACTTATTTCTTTGCCTGACCTTCAGAAAAACATCGTCTGAAACAACAGCCTCTTTCATCACTTTACATCCCCGTATATACATTCTCTGGACGCCCTTAGGATTGGGAGGTTGGCCAAGTGATCAAACAAAAATGTTCGAAAGAATAAAATGCATGACATAAACGGCACGTAGATTTTTGATGAGCTCATTTGTAAATAGAAGACTACCTCTTTTGAATGTAAAGTATTTAGTTATAAAAATAGAATAATGTGATTGAGCATTTATTTGTCTTTAAAAACATCTAAAATGATCCAGATTATGCTTATTTGTAGTAAATACTTCATGTGTGGTCTTAATAAAATTGTTTTAGTTTCTGAATTATAAATTATGCTTTATATACACTAAATTTGTATTCAGCATAACTTAACAAAGATAAACGTTATCAATTGCCAAAAGCTTCTTATTAAAATACATCAGGTGTTGTTTAATGTTAACTTTGAGTTGACTAACTTATTATCATTCATGAACTATAATGACTAAAGCAATTATGTGATTAGCTGGTAAAAATTTATTTTTAGGTGATTCGTGAGAAGTAAATTTCAAATCGATTTTATATCTTCAGAAATTTAATAATTTCAAGATATATATATATATATATATATATTCAGAGAGAGATAATATATATTGTATTTCAAGTTAATATTAAATATATAAGAATGTTTAGTATTTATATTAGTTTCAATTATTAATTTTAATGATTAATAATTTAAAGTATAGTTGTTATGTTCTGTTATACTGAACGTTAATTTCAAAATATAAATAACAATTTATTTCTAGCATTTAGTTGCAAAATTGCGTCTTAAATACATTTGCAAATCGTAAAAGAAAACTTAATTTAAATAATAAATAGTGTGTATATATTAGTGCTAATGTATACAAATTTTTTCTAACCACCAATTTTAAAAACAAATTAAAAAATTGTTTTGTAAATAAAAATTACATTTACTATTTATAAAACATTTCTTTTTGTTAAAATCTGAAGGGCTTTAAATTTTCAATTATGAATATGTGCATGGCAGAGCTTTCCTTTCGCTTTATTATCTGCTTTTCATGATTTATTTCAGTTTAGAGTCTGCAAAAGTAAAAGCAGTTTGTTACCTTACAAAGTAATTTTATTTATTCATTCAATAGCTGGTCCAAAAACAATTTCGTTAATGTTAATGTTAGTATTAAAAAAAAGCCATTTTGCGGAATGTGTATGAATGTAAATTAAACAAATGAAACCTGAATTTCATGCACTTATATAGTTGTACAATAGGTAATTCATTTGTGACAACAATTTATATTTAATTTAATACCACACTGTTAGCATCAATATTGCCATGTTACTTATAATAGAGAAAGTTACATGAGCCATATCCAATTTTACTAGCATCTGTTTACCAAAAAGAAACGAGGACATTTTTTGTTTTCGTCTTGTGGTAGTCATATCAATTTTCATGATCTAATATTTATTAAGAATAATTACTTAAATAACCTCATTGATAGTTGCTGCGTTTTTACGAAATGGTATTATATGATACATTAGGTATTAGGTAATTATGATAGTTTATAAGAAAATATTTCCAGAGTATGATTAAGATATTTTACAGCAGATTAAAAATAAAAGTTGACTATCGAAATTACAAATCCATTAAAGTATATTTAAAATGTAAATAATTAAATTGGTGTTAAAATTGTTGTGTTTTTAATGAAACTAATGGGACATTCTTGGAAGATATAATTGATGAGTATGGCTAAATAAATTAAAAACATTCAATTCACCAAATATTTCATAACCTTTGGTTTCTATATATTCGATGTAAACGTTTTGGATTGAGATCCTATCGAAATTATAGTAAGAAAGAAATTTATTAAGGATTTATGTCACAATTTCGAAACACTCTCAAAATCGCATATACTTTTTTAAAATTATGCTCGGTGATCTACCTTACAAAATGTATACGAAATATGATAACATTCTAAATTTAAAACATTTAATTTATTAGCTTAACTTGTAACGTTTGGTTTTAATAACAACTCGATCCAAAAAAAATTATCCCCTCCAGAGGAAGAAGTAATATTGCTAGATGTAATTAAAGTTTATTAATCGACTCATGCCATAATTTTAACCTTTTTTTCATATGCAAGCACTTTAAAATTTATGGTGTCATTTCTCTCTAAATATGATGTTTGAAAAAACCTTAAAATTGCGCCTTACATCAAATCAAGCGTTTAAATATGATTTAAATTTACATCTAAACACTTGAAATTGAATAATCTTACATTAAACTTTCACGCTTTTTCACAATACGGGAATTATTTTTACTTCCCAATGTTAGCACCCTCTGAATTTTAAGAAACGCCAAGTAGAATAGCGAGTAGATTCTTTACTATCTGTAATAAGCTGTCTAGAGTTTGGTGTCTTTTTCCAACTCTGATATCCATCAACAGAACCAAAAATTCGTCCTTAAATATGTCTGTATATTTTTTATTGTGTTAAAAGGATAAGAATAATTATTTTTTACATCTCCGAGAATTAAACAATCTGATTTCAAATTCTGCCCGCTTCCGTTTTGTTAAGCCTAGTTCGAATTTGTCTTAAGATTCTCTCAGTGCACTGGCGGATGTTTTATTTGCAAACTGTAGAGTAGTTGCTACCATTTTGTTGTTGAGATACACTAAAAAATTTTACAGTGTAGGAATATAAAAAAAGCTCACAAATCTATTAAAAGACAAAGTTAAATGGTTATTTGTTTGTCCATATTTCCTATTTATTGTAGTTAATATTTAAAAATAGAATTTAAATTATATCAGCTTAAAATTGTAAAACATAAAAGCATGGCAATCACTTAAAGATCAATATGAACTTTACGTTTTGACTGAAATAAAGAAAGAAGCACATTTAATTATTATTTAAAAGTTAATTATTAGCATATTATTTTAAGAAAAACAAGTTTATGATTTTAAGTGTTCCAGAAGATCCTTCATTACATATGCATGGTTACATGAATTTTTTTCAAACTAAAATCGCGTCAATTTTATACTGTTATAAATTTGTTGGAAAAAATGGTTAAATAACAGTTTATTTAATTGTTATTTTAAAATATTCATACAAAACAGTCAAATAACATTTAATGGGAAATTATTCAAACTCTTAACTGCGAGAAAAAACTGTTCATTAACTGCTTTCACCTAATACGGTCAAACAACCAGAATTTTTTCGCACCAACTAGATTCACCTAATGAAACTACTTAATTCCTTGCAGCTGGGTACATATTAAGCCTAGAGGGCTACTATGTCAATTTTATAACAAAGTTCCAGCGTTGACACCACAATATTTCATCCATTCCCTTCAACACATTGAGAGTTTCCAGTGCCCTACACTCTCCAATTTGTGATCTTGGACTATTAGAATACAATACTCTCATTCACGCATAAATGGCAGTACCATAAAGCTGCCTAACACAAAAAAATCTAGTATTTCCCAACTTTTACTATTTGTGAAACAACCAGATACTCTAATTAAACCACATTACGCGGTTCATTTTATAAAACACAGCTCAACCACAATCTAACTCCAATACTCATTATTAACGAAAAGCCAAGTTCCAATGTACTGTCAAACTTCCTTTTTACGGTTTTGAAAACATTCTAGTTATAAATCGTTCAGAAAACCTTATAGTTTTGTATTCATGGTTCTTAACAATATTAGTCTTAAGCGATCTCAAATTCGTAAAGGTAAAAAAAGGCTTTCTTCCGTAAACTTTACAGTTATTTTGATAGATAGAGTGCTGCCGTTTATTTTACCATGATTTTAGAATGAAAATTTTAAAAGTGTATAATGGAACAATTTTATGGGTAAAGGATAACATAATATATAGCAACTTACTCAAAGCACGAAGATAAAAAAAAATTTTAATACCTAAATTTCCAGCCTTTATGTTAGGAATGAAAACCAATTTAAACATACTTTTATGTACAAAAACTGTGAAATTAGAGTTTCCACACAGTTTATCATTAATAAACAACTGTTTGAACAAAATAAATACATTAAAAAGAAATACACTCTTATCTTTATGTGATAAATAATGCTTAAGATTAAGTCTCAAATAGTACCATTAATAAACATTTAGATCCACTTCCCAGTTTAACGCCATCTATCGATAATTCTTTGTTATATTTTGACGTTTTATTTAAGACGTTAAATATATAAAATGCGTTTCATAGTTCCTTTTCCACCAATTCAATTCTTCCTTTACTACAGCGAATACTTCCCAACTAAAGCGTTTTCCACCAAAAGAGTTTTACAATGATTATGATCTAAAAAAAAGTTACTGTGTTTGTTTGAGAGCATTTTCAGATATATAGCATGGGGATATTTCAATGGGCTATATAAATAGTTTAGTCCAAAGGAAAAGGGGAGTTTTATTTGCCTATCATCTAGAAATATTTTTACGATGGGGTATATAAGAAGATTAAAGCTCGGCGGAAAGGCTCAAAAAGAGACGATCGATATATGTAACAGTAAAATGTTGATAATATTTCTACATCACCAATTAAAATTTATGGAAACATTTAATGAATTTTACAGACACATAAATTGAAGAGTCTTGCTGAAAGTTTACAGGGATATCAAATTATTATACCTTTCAAGTTTATAGATTATGACGTAAGAATGCTATTTAAAGTAAGATGTGAGCTATACTGAAGTAAATGTTTAGCAAAAAATTACCACGTAAATACATAACAAAAGAAGTGCTATATTTTGAAAAATATAGTTATAATTTATTGAAATAAATAAAATAAATAGTACTTGTCTGACTTAACTTAATAATTCAAAGTTGAAAACAAAATTAATGCACATTTTATGTTTTAGTCATATCAAATCGTCGTAGTGTGCATTAGGAGTCATTCAGAAACACTAATTAAAAACATGTTTGTAATTTATTGAACTAAGCATTCATGTCTGGCATAACTTGTTAACACGAGGGAAAGAATTAAAGGAATTTTTTTGTTTTTGTTCGAATCGTCGTCATATAGTCATCTTATTTCATGTAAATCCCTAGAATCATTTAGAATCCTTGTATTTCATTAAAACTCGATCATTAGATACAAAATATTTCAGGTGTTTCGGTTTTCTTTTGTACACTCTATATACCTGTATAAGACTGTAGCAAGAAAATATAGAACATCATAATGTATCACCATGATTAATGATAAAAAAAATTGGTTCGAATTCACCTTTGTACATTACGACTATTGACTTATAAACACAAACATTCGAATGCTCAAATAAATCGTTATGGACAAAAATCCCAATGAAAACAGAACCGAAATTATACAAAAGACTGATAGGCTTATAAACTTAAGTAATATTACAGAAAAACAACATATTTTTGACTAATGCAACAAAGCGTATAAACTGTATACAATGCAGTACTTTCGTCAACGAGATGAAATACAGGACGTATGGACAGATTTTGTTAGATTTTTATATCTTTCAAACAGCAAAAATATTAATGTGAGCAATCTCAGAAATTATTAAACAAATGCCAGCCATTGACTATCAGGCTTCTAGCTCTCCAGTACTTCTTAACAATACAGTCAAAGTCTTTTAGTGCAGAGTACGTGTCCAAATGCGCAGCAGTCATGGCTTGTGCGGAGTTACATAAAAGACAACCTGATGAAGAAGTCAGCTTGAGGCGAATTTCAGTGCTAACCGTTCTTCTAAGGATTCGCAACGACTGAGAATTCCACAGTGGAATGCTGGTGGTATTTCTCACGAAAAAAGAACTCAAATATTGACGATTTTGAACTCATTAGATATCTTATCATTATTGAGGCTAACTTATCTTATGATTCAAGGCATCCCTAAACATTTATTTACTCATATCCTCTTTAATTTACCAAAATTCCATCAACTCGGCGAAATATACACGGAGAAAATATTCCGCTAAAATTATTGTACCGTATGCTAATGACATTTCTGGTAAAAAAAAACAGAATTCTCACTAATAAAACCAAAATGTAAAGTATTTAAACAGTTCATTTGGTAATTTTTCGGTTTATGTGGAAACCGTTTTCCACGGAAATTCAAGATTTCAATAGTTCTTTATTACTACTCATTTAGTAAAATATACAAAACTTTAAAAAATTTACCAGAATAAATGATTTTTATGCAATTGCTTAAGGTATTATCATAAAATTATAAGTTTTATCACTAATTATGAAACCATATTTTATTGCTAATTTTTTAAAATTCATGACCCAAGTGTTTCGAAAAAATTGCCTAGCTTTTTGGTGTTCCCATGGAGCCAGAAACACGGATCTATGGGAAATAGAGCCAGTAAAAAAATACACTGTGTAAGAAATTAAGAGAATTTTCAGACTTGGTCGATAATCTCTAGAACTACTGGACCGATTTTAATGAAATTTGATATGTACACGCATTGATACAATGCAAAACAAATAACCATTCAACAATTGTAATACACACGCATGATCATGCGTAACTCTCGTTGGAGTCGGAAGGTATGAAACCGTGGTTGCAGAATAAGCCAAAAAATGGGTCATTAGGGGGTATGGTACCCTGTTACAGATATACAGGCCTTGCAGTATAATTTCATACTTGAAATGAGGCAGTTTATCATTTCCCGTGGCAGTTAACCTGAATTGTCTTGTGGCAATGTCATACCTTCCGACTCGAAAAAGTGTTACGCACGATCATGTCTGCGTATTACAATTGTTGAATGATTATTTGTTTTGTATTGTATCAGTGTGTGTACATATCAAATTTCATTAAAATCGATTCAGTAGTCCTAGAGATAATCGACCAAGTCGGCAAATTCCCTTAATTCCTTACATCAGTGTAATATAAACACTATTTATATTATTTTTAAAGTATTCTAAATAGTTAAATGATTCTTTTCATGTAATTATGAATAATGAAATTATTCATTAATTAATCATCTGACAAAATAATATGCTAGAATAATTACAAAGGCTAATTATAAAAACTAAAAGTTAATTGTTGTTAATTAAAAATATCTTTTCCTGGTCTCTGGATTTTTTGCTTCGACATTTGAATATTATTAGCCATAACATTTTCGTTCTATGCAACAAAATAAAATAAAAAATATAGACATACGTAAATTCTTACTGACACCTGAGTCAACACAGCGGTTGTCCTCAAATTCCACATTAATATTTTTATGCTTAGTATTTTCCATAAAATTTGTAAATATTGTACCTTCTTCTCTTTTTCTTCACGGATAAATAAATTGTATTAAGGGAATTTTTTTTTTAGTCACCTCAATGTTTATTTATTTGATCGTGCATTGCATGGAAAATTCGGGGAAAACTGGTTAAAGTGAGTTATTCAATTTTTCTTCTCTGCGTGATTGTAAAAAGATAAGACCTGATAAGACTGTAAAATATTTTTTTTCTTCTGTATTTGAAGCGTAGGATTTGTTTAAGAATTTATATGTAATATTTATTTACATTCTTTGCTATCGTGTATAGCGTAGATAACTTTTTTAAATTTATATTTAAAATAACTTTTGAAATACTATAACTTTTTTTGTTTAATTTTAAAAGGAAACAAAAAGACATCATATTGCAATGTCAACTTTTTCATAACAATATATTAATATAGTCCGCATTATATTTTGTTCAGTATTTGAAGTAAAAAAATTTTACGAAACTTTTTAAGTAAAAGATTATATATATATATAAATATAAATTAGCATTTATTGTTTACTTTAAGCGATAAAATGTTATTGTTTTAAGAAAAATATAAATGTAGTATTAAAATATTTAAATTGTTTATAAACAGCAAAATTTTTGTATACCAAATATTACATTTAAATTTTATTGACTTAAATGTCATAACAAGAAAATTTGTTTTTAAAATTTATCTAATATTTTTGTTCAAAACTTATTTACAAATGCATGTAACAGTGATTTAAATGTTTCATTTTAAAATTGTATAAATTTGATAAAAAGTTTATATAGTTTTAAAAGTAGTGATGTAAAAATTTAAAAAAAATTTCAAAATATAATAAAACAAGTGGAACATATCTATGAAATTTAAAATAACTATTTTTAGAGCAGACTAAGGCTAATTTTTAGAACAACTGTAAACAAATAAGAAATAGTATATTAGGGAAAACTTTATAAAACTAATAAAATATAACAAATAATTTTTAAATTATATGAGATGTTTGATGAAGTATATATAAAAAATAAAAACCAAAAAATCACTGCAGTACACATTTTTTAAATTTAATGATTTATAAAATTTAATAAAGTGTAAAATTTGCAATAATTTGTAATAGATATAATAAGCAAAGGAAAATTTAAAAGCAAAAAGGAGATATGCTTAAGAGGAAGCTTGGCCAAAATTTTCAAACGAAATGTTCTTTAAAGACCACAAGCTAAGTTTATCCTTTTTTGTTTAACAGTTGAACAAATAAGATTTTTGGTACTAATTTTACTTTCGTTACAAGTAACGAAATTACACGTAAAATATACGTAGTTCTATTTGAACTTTGTAACTTTCGAAAATTATTTTTACTTGCTTGAGTAAAAGTTATCTACATTTAACTGAAATATAAAAATTAGCTTTTTATTATCACAATTTTGAAAAATGATTTTTTTTTTCTAAAATGAGCTTAACCATAAAAACTATATCCCATAACAATACCCCAATATATTTCAATTTAGGTAGAAAAATATATCGTGGTGTTATGTGAGTTACTTATGTATTTAATGGAAAATATTTTACTATTAATTCCTTTTAATCCTATAAGTTTACAGACAGATTATTTTAAACGTAAAATAACTATTATTTGACCAATCATTTTATCTGTTTTAATATTTTCTTATAGTGCAGAACCCATATATAAAAAGATTCTTTCAATGATATCACTGTGTGGTAATGACACAAAATAATAAAAATCAAACTATATGTTATTTAAGCCAATCATTTTGGCAATTTTTCAGTTTATATGGTTACGGTTTATGGGAAATTCTGGTTTTCAAAACTATAGATCTTATTACCATTTTCGAAAATAGATACAAATCTAAAAAGGAGAATTAAACAAATAAGTGGTTTTTATACCATATTTTAAGGTACAATGATGAAATAATCAAATACTACCATATTTACCAAATTTTGCTACACATTATAAAAATATTTTTTCTTGTTAATTTTACCGAAATCATTACAGAAACTTGTCAAAAATTATCGATTTTTTATAGCGTTTCATAGAGCCAGATACAGGGTTAATTTTACCACATTTGGGTAGTTTTGACCCTACTTTTGTTTTCAGTGCCTTTTAAATAAAAAATGATCAAATATTTACAAAATGCCGGTTTTTGATGTTTTCAAATCTAAAATTTGTAATTTTTTCTTATAATATTTTTATATGTGTTTTGAAAATTCACATGCTTTGTCTGATTTGTTTTGGTTTAAATATGCTGTGTCTGATACCTAGTTTTAAAAATCACCAAAATAATAACTTCAAATTTAATGTTGCTTTTTTTAACAAATGATAGCCCATCATAGTAATCTTAATATCTAACAGGATAATTTAAAAGCCATATGCTGCGATAAATTTATTCCAATCCGATTAAAATATAAAGAAAAAAAATAAACTGCCGGTGCCACTTTGGTACAATAAGGACAGAAATGCACAGTTGTACTTTTATTTTTTTAGGCTTAAAGTACTTCCAGTATGTTTCACTCGTAAAAATCTACAATTAAAATTAATTGTTCCGCATTTTTTAAATGGCAATAAAAACATAACTAACTTGCTTTGAAAAGAATTATAGAATCCTTTTCAAACAGTTCTTCAATGCTAGGAAAAAATGGTCCCTTAAGCTTTAGAAGTAAAATATATCAAATATTATTGCTTTTTATTTTCCTTATTTAGTGTTTCGAAACAATAGAAGTGCCGTTTATTTTACTTTAGCGGACTAATTAGCATCTCTAATAAAAAAAAGATACTTGAAACATAGCAAACGAACTATGAAATTGCACCAATTAAGAAAACTGTTCTAAATGCATTTTTTACATGGCACATTATTAAAAAAGTTTGAATAAAAGATTTTTTAAATATTAATACGGTTTTTTTTGTTCATGCACTGCTCTTTTTTAAATACGTTTTTCAAGCATATTACTGAGTAGTCTTTATAATTAAAACGCATTTTTTTAGCTTAAAATATAATTGTACAAAATTTTAATTACTGTACCTCTAGTACTTACTTCTCTTAAAGTAGTGGGGAAAAAATAATTAGATTTTTTTGAAACTCTATTTTATTATTTTAACATTGATTTGTGGAAGAAATCTTATTAAGAAGGTATAATAAAAACACAAATTGATTATTAATTCGAAGAAATTTGTGTAATATTTTTTTCTCTCCAGCTGTACCGTGTTAGAGCAGATACATTTTTTGTGAAAACTGTGAAGAAGTTAACTTTTTATAGTGGAATGGTATGCCTTATTTTTACTGTTTTTAAATAAAATATTTTTGCTAAAAGAATCTATGGAAATCTGTTGCCTATAGAGGCTTTATTCCTGCAGAATTAACTGAAAATTTTATAAAATTCATCTTGCTTATATTGAATAATTGATATTTTTATTTTTTTAAATTCTTTTACGTTCTTTAAAAACCAAGAGAAATTGAGGGACATAATCTATAAATAATTAAACTTTATTATTTCTTCGGGTTTTCTGTTTGGGAATTTTCGTTTTTTTAATAAACGGCTACGGAAATTTGATTTTTTTTATACATAATCAATAAAAAACTGTTAATATTTCTTGTTAAATATTTGATTTTTGAAGTCTTAAAGAAGATCTGGAGACTTATTCCTTTGTCTCCTAAGGAGACATTATCCATCAATAAAAATTTTTCGTTCATTATCATTAAAGTTACCAACAAACAATAAAAATTGATTCGATTTTTTTTAAAAATTAAACACATTTTGCCACAAAAATAAACATAGCAAGCATAACTAGAATAATTGGATTTATTAGCATGAGGTACTAATAAGGTACTGAACTTTTTGTGTAAGAACTGTTTTACGAAATATGCACATTATCTACTGTTTTGTGATAACTCTTCTAAAAAAAATTGGCAATAAAACCCAAAATATACGGTACTTAAATCATTCGTTTGGTAGTTTTTCCATTAATTTGGTTAACGGCGTACTGATTTTCAAAACTATAGTCCCTATTACCATACATTCAGTAAGAAATTCAAGGCAAAAAATTTAATTTAACCAAATAAATGGTTTTTATGCCACGTTCTAAAAGTATCATGAAAAAATTACTAAACCTTTACACTTTCTCTTAATTTTATCACAAATTTATTCTACTGTTAATATTACCAAAATCCTTACCAAAGCGCTTTGGTATTAATTACTGAGTTCTATGGTGTTTCCCAAAGATCAAGAAAAACGGTAAATCTAGAAAAGATCTTGTCTATGTAGCGACTACTTCTATTTACCACAACTTTTGGGAATTTTTTTCCATAGATTTTGTTTTGAAGTAAGCCTTTAGGAGAGACCATTAAACTCTCTTCCAATGTTCGGGTTAACATCTGCACCAAATGCGGAAAAGATCATATAAGGAAACACGAAAAAATATCAAACCAAAAAAATTTAATAAAACAAACAGTTAGATTAAAATATATTCAAAAGATTTGCTTAAGCTTCTTATTTAGAGAACTATTTTTACGATGCAACCTCATGATTTTGCCAAAGTACATTGAAGACGATGATTACTTTTAGAGGGGAAAGTCAAATTGAAAAAAGAAAGATATTTTTAAAAAAAAACAAGCATCTCATACAAACAAACCTCTTCTCTTCTTTAAAGCTAACTATTTTTTTTTATGATTGAAATTTAAAGAAAACTTGAACGAAAGGCATCATTGTTTATTTATTTAAAATAGCTTTATCATTCGTAATTGGTAAATTCGCTTTACATATAATTATATCAGTTGGGATCATTTTTATCGAAGATAAATTTTATTCATAGGTTCGGCTTTTCATTGCGTCAACAGAAGTGGTATTTCCGCACCAAAAAAATGACACTGACTCAAATTAAAATCGTTTACGAAAATTCAGGTATCTTCGAAAACAATTTTGAAAGACGGAGGTAAAGACTAAGAGCAACCAACCTCCATCAACGATGGAACGGAGAGTTGTCACTCCTGAGATGTTTCACTGTATTACCATATTATGGTAGTTTTAACCATACTATTTATCTCTATATATTTTATTTTATAACCGTCGTTGAACAGCCTACTCAATTTTGGGTTTACGACTATTGATGTTCAACTCCGCAGCCTTGTAATTTTGAATCAATCCTGAAGACAAGGAAACTCTTGGCTCTGTACCCCCAGAGGTATGATTTGTCATGGTATCATGGAGAATTTTGTGACTCGATAAATTTAATGTGCATCTGTCACCAGTTATTACAACAATCTTCAGCTGGGAGAGGATCAAACCCACTAGCTCTTGACACGGGTCCAGTGCCCTACCAACCAGGCTAAGAAAGATCTGTTACTGGAAATCAAGTAGCTCCAAATTTAAACATTGGAATAGAGGAAGACAAATAGATAAGAAAAAATCCAATAGCAATATTTTAAATAGGATTTGCTAAAGTTTGATCTAAGGATATGTAATCATCCCATCGAATGTGTTGTTAGAATATTAATGTTATTATTTTGCTGCTTTTTTTATTTTAAAATTGTGTTAGTGTTTTATGAAACTTTATTTTTTGGAGTATAAAATGTAATTTATATGAATTAAAAAAATATAGAGCATGCATCAAGCGCGCACAATTTTGCTTGTCGCATTATCTTAAAACAACATATTTCACCTATTCGCAGGTTTACTAACTTTGTTTTGTACTTAACTAATTCGTTTGAAATTGTAACTAGTGTGTAACTATTGCTTTGTTGCGAGTAGATTTGTTTTAATGCGATATCAAAAAATAACAAACATTTATATGCCTTTTATTAAAATTTCAAGTATACTGTCAAAATATAATACGAAAAAATGCACCAGAGAAATATCCCGAAAAAAGCACCGAAAAATACCTGGAAAATAATCATCGAAAGAAAGCACTGGGAAAAAGAACTAAAAATAGTCCTTTTAATACAGAAAAAAAGAAAAAAAGGAGAATTATTAAGTTTTGATGATTCATTACTAAATATTATTTACGATTAAATAATTAAATTTTTTTTCCTTCGACTTTTTCTTCGAAAATGTCTTCGACTGTTTCATTGCATATGAATTTAATGACCGATTAATGGTCACGGCGTGACCTTACAATTAATATGTGTGTAATTTCATATTTTTGAAGTGTGAACAAGAGTGTAAGTGCAAAATTGATTATTCAACCTATTGTAGTTTTTTAAAAGAAAAATTATATTAAAAACAAAACAGATTTGAAAATAAAAATTTTAGTATGAAATAAATAATCATAACTTTTTTTTGTTTTATTTTATGTTAAGGTCTAATAAGTATTAATTTATAATTAAGAAGTGAACTTAATTCCAGCTAAAAATTTTTTTTAAAAAACTGTCTTATTTCAAATATTTTTGTTAAAAAAAAATATTTTTTATTGTTAAAGTCGAATTTGATTTTGAATTCATACACTATACTTTGCGAAGCCGAGAAGCAATGATAGCAATTTGGAAATTCGCATTTTATAAATACAGTAAAAGAAATATAATTCAACAGGTAATTATTATATTAAATTATTAAATATTATTATTATTAAAATATGTTAAAACATTAGTTTCTTATAAATATTTCTTTGTATAAGCAAGCATTAATTGAAATTATTCAAGAAAGTAAGGAGAAAGATAACAGATAAATCCCATACTTAAATAAATTTAATCTAAATTACCTAATTTAGTCAAGATATAACCTAATAAATGATTTTATGATGTTTTCTTCGGTGCTTTTTCCGATGTTTATTTCCAGGTGCTCTTTTTTTCAATGCTTCTTCCTGGATTTTTCTGGTGCTATTTTCCCCCTAGCGAAAATTTGAAGTATTTGTTTTGTTTACCAATATGAAAACATCAGTAAAATTATTGGCTGTAAAAATGTTAAAAAATTAAGACGTTTGTTTTAGCAATTTATGTGACATTAACAATAAAATGGCTTTATTAAAAACTACAATACTTCATTTATTTGTATAGTTAAAACATAATATTTTTAAATTTATTAAATGCTTTATATCTGCTATGTTTATTTTAATTTTATCATAAAAATGTATTGGCATAAACTTATTTTTTTAACTTACTCAATTTATTGAAGAGTTTAGAATATTTTAGAGAAATAAATACATTGTAGTTCGTTTTTATCACCACTGTATTTTTATTTACTATAAATTTTATTTATATCTCGTAAAATCTATTATTATTTCAAAATGTCCCTATTTAGTTTATAATAAATAATTTTCTTCCTGAATGCTCGCCTAATTATAATACATTCTGTGACAAATACTTTTAGAAAAATAATTCCTCTGCCAAGAAAACTTTCATAACAGTTTCTCTTAGATCATTAGAGAAAAATCTCAGGATTTATTTTGACATCAACTAATGCTTCAGGGAAATTCAACATTCTTAGTGAAAAATAGTCAGAAATTAGTCTGAAAAATTAATTGCCTCAATTCAATTCTAAATTGGAAGATTGAAGATTAAATCTCAGGTTCTGAAGATTAAATTGGCGGGAGACCCATTCAAGAAAACTCTTCGCATTTTATTTTAATTATCACCTTCTATTCAGGAGAAATTCTCCCAACTGAATGATCTAACACTGCAAGAGGGTGAGATCGACAGATCTTCTGCGATGAAGAAGGACATTTAGAGATGAGTACTGGAGAATCAATTAGGCGTAAGCAAACGAGAGTCATTGCTGTCTGAAGTGTAGTTGCGGTTTGCTTTTATTTTTCACTTTTAGACGCCAAATGTGAGGCGTCTGAGCAGAAATAAATTGATTCTGGATGGAAATTTTTACCCTGATTTTCGCTATTCGTTTTCTGATTAGAAGAAAAGGAAAACTTTTTCGAGTTCTGATTGATTTTCGAGATCGTTATGTAGAAGTTTTGTAAGAGTGTTTCTTTACATTCTAAATTAAAGCGGTTTGTTTTATTAGTTTTCAGATGTTATGTTACGTTTGGAGATAAACTGCAATTAAATAGTCTCGCGTTCAATATTTATTTTAAAATCATTTTAAAATTAGACTTATTCTTTTCAGCAAAAAAAAAAAAAAAAAAAAAAAAAAAAAAAAAAAACAGTTTTCTTTTTTGAGGATTTTTTAATTTTCGGTTGTCTAATCATTTTATGATTGGCTTAAAAAGAAATTTTTTTCGTTGTTTTTTTTATTTTTTAGTTTCGGTTTACCTTTGAAATCGTTATATATCAGTTTTGTAATTGTATACTTTTAACTTTTGAATTAAAGTAGTTTTTTCTTTAGTTTCTAGATGTAATGTTGTGTAACAAGAAAACTGTAATTAAAAAAATTATCTTCTCTTATTCAGGAGAAATTCACCCATTTGGACAAACTAACTTAGCAAGAGGGTGAGATCGACAGATCTTCTGCGATGAAGAAGGACATTTAGAGATGAGTACTGGGGAATCAATTAAGCGTGAGAAAACGAGCGTCATTGCTGTCTGAAGTGTAGTTGCGGTTCGCTTTTATTTTTCACTTTTAGATTCCAAATAAGAAGCGTCTGAGCAGAAATAAATTGATTCTGGATAAAAAAAAAATTTACCGGGAATGTCGCTATTCGTTTTCTGATTAGCTGAAAATGAAAACTTTTTAGTGTTCTGATTGATTTTAAATACTCTTATGTAAAATCTTTAAATTCTAAATTAAAGCGATTTGTTTTATTAGTTTCCAGATGTTATGTTTGGAGTTAAACTCTAGTTAAACAATCCCGTGTTTAATATTTAGTTAATGAACATTTCTGAACTAGATATATTCTTTTGAGCAAGTAAACAGTTATTTTTTTATGATATTTTTATTATTTTTTATTTTTTTTAGGTTGTCTAATAGTTTTAAAATTGCTTAAAAAAAAAGAGTTTTATGTTTTTTGAGCTTCGATTGATTTTTGAGATCATTATGTAGCAGTTTTGTACCTGCCTTCATTAGTTTCCAGATGCAATGTTGTGTAACGAGACAAACTGTATTTAAAAAGTTATCACCATCTATACAGGAGAAATTCTTTCAACTGAATGATCTAACACAGCAAGAGGATGAGATCGAGAAATCTCACCCTCTTGCTATGTCAACGAAGCTGTGTTTTAACGAAGGCTTTTTATGAAAATGTTAAAATCTTGCTACTATTAAAACTACAACTATATTTATCTGTTTTATTTTAAAGAAAGTTAAATGAATTAAAATTAGAGAACATCTAAAAAAATTATCAAAAAATATAATCAAAAAAGAATTTAAAAAAATGTAGAGGTATATTGATAAAATAATAAATTAATATTATATTTCAATTAAGAAGCATAGTTTGATTTTGGAAACAACGGATAACTAGCAATAGAAAATTTTGTTTAAGAGAAAGAAATTATTTCAAGTAAATAATAATTTTAGTAATGATAATGCACTTACCAAATAGTAATAGTATTTTTTTAATGTAAACTATAACAAAAAGGGAAACAAAATAAAATTAAAAAAAAGTTATTATTTATTTTAAATTTGATTTCTTTAAAAAATAAGATTTACGTATTGTAATTTTTAGACCATATTATCACGTATTTGTTTGATACGCTAATAATTCTTACAAATACTCATGCAAGTTGTTAATTTATCGCTAAACATTTAGAATTCAGGTTTTTTTCCTCCAACAGCAATGATATTTAATTTTCGAAATAAATTTGAACAGTTACTTTTTTTTCTTTCGAAAAACTTAGAATTTAATATTGCTATTTTTCTTTTTTTAATAAAATTTAAATATGAAGGCAGAGAAACGAGATTAATCAACTGTAAATGCTATTGTTAAAATCTAGCTTTTTTGTTCAAAATTTTAATATGCTTGAATATTAAAGCCAAGGTATTTGAGCTGGAATAAACTTACTTTTCATTCAAAATACTTTTCTCGATTTTTCATGTTTTTTTTATTTGAAGAAAAAGTATGCAATACTTTATTTAATTGTTTTTAAAGATGATGACGGAAATAAAAAAAGTTTATAACAGATATTCATTTTGGCATATTTTAAGTGATGCCTTGATTCTGCTTAATCATTAATTATTAGCCTGTAACTTTTTACGATTTTGCTAAACTATGTACCAATTTCAACCTGAAGTTATTTTTGATTACATTTGTTTAGGATTATTATATTAAAATGCATTCGATATTACACTAAAATGTTTTTTTTTTATGAGTTTACGCAAAATGCAATCTACATGATTATTTTGAGGAAATGTATGAAAAACTGAATTAGCATCAAATTATAAATTTGTATTGTTTTGTGACAAAATATCAGATTATAAAATTATATATTCGTGTTTTATAATTTATATTATTTTAGTTTATAAAATATTATATATATATATAATATTTTATGAATAAATTACCAGTAATATATTTAATCTAATCAGTATGTATGAAGTATAAAATTTAATTATTTAACTTTAAAAATGGAAATAAAACAAATGTAGACATTCTTTAACCCGAGAATTAAAATAAAGTTTATGAAATAAATTATTTTTCGAAGTAAAACTCATTACCAATTATATATATATATATATATATATATATATATATATATATATATATATATATATATATATATATATATATATATATATATATATATATATATATATATATATATATATATATATATATATATATATATATATATATATATATATATATATATATATATATATATATATATATATATATATATATTGCAATTTGAATTTAGATACTTATATTGTTTACTAATGTTTCTAATTTATTTAAGCGCTCTAGTCTTGAAAGTTTCTCAAACTGTACGACTTCTACGCGAAAAAAAAAATTCTGGTAAAATTACCTGATTGTATAGTAATGACATTTTCGGTTAAAATAATACGGAATTCTGAACTTTTTTCTAATGTATTTTAAATTTTATGAAAAAATACTAATTTTCCCCTTAGTTTTTTCTATTCTAATACCCCAGTCTTTAGATTTACTCTAAGACTCTTAGTTTCTAATTTAATTATTCTATGATAAACATAAATACTTTTATCTAGTTTTTTTTTTCTATATTATTTAAATACCCCTGTCTTTAAAGCTTTTCTTAAACTCATTGTTCCTAATTCAATTAATTCTATGATAAATTTTTTCTATGACTAACTCTATTAATTCTACGAATACTCTTTACCTAGTTTTCTCTATATTATTTAAGTACTCCTGTCTTTAAAGTTACTCTAAAACTCATAGTTTCGAATTTAATAATACTATGATAAATACGAATACATTTACTTAGTTCTTTCTAGCATATAATTTAAATAAACCTGTCTTTAAAATTACTCTTAAACTCACTGTTTTAATTCTATCAATTCTATGATTAATAGAATCTTTTTTCCTTAGTTTTTCTATATTATTTAAATACTCCAGTCTTTAAAATTACGCCGCATTGTTTCTAATTTGATAATTCTATGATAAATAAGTTTCTACACTTTTATCTAGCTCTTTCTATGTTATTTAATTAAATATTCTCGTCTTTAAAGTTACTCTGAAATTCATAGTTTCGAATTCCATTAATTCTGTGATAAATACGAATACTTTTATCTAGTTCTTTCTATATTATTTAAATATTCTTGTCTTTAAAGTGACTCTAAAATGCATTGTTTCTATTTCTATTAATTCTGTGATAAAGACGAATACTTTTATCGAGTTTTTTCCATATTATTTAAATATTCCTGTCCTTAAAGTTACTCTTAATTTATGTTAATGTTTTAATGTTTCTAATGTTTCTTAATGTTCTTAATGTTTCTAATTATATTAGTTCTATCATAAATACGAAAACCTTTTACCTAGTTTTTTCTATATTATTTAAATACTCCATTTCTTAAAGTTACTCTAAAACTCATAATTTCCAATTCTAATAATTATATGATAAATACGAATACTTTTATCTAGTTATTTCTCTATATTACTTAAGTACACTAGTCTTTAAAGTTACATCCGAGAATCAGTATTGGTCCTAGACTCTTCTTCATTTTATTGTGCCCAAGTGAGCAATAATAAACCAAGCACGGCTGTCTGAATATCCATTAGGATATTACGCGACTACAGTTTACGACACTGCCTATATTTATAGCACTATGGAATTATACTATATGGAATTTTTATCCACTAGACCCAGCTATCAAAAGAGATTGCTCCTTTTCCGAAATGGCTACAGGGTCTCTATTCAACTTTCTCCTTTAGTTTAAGTACAAGTCTTCCTTCAGATATCGTTGCTGTGTAGTAATTTAATCCTCCTCTATGTATTTGATCAAAATCGTCCTTAACTTGTCAGAAATTTTGTCTGGGCGTTCGTCATCGATTTCACGTGTGTCTTGCCCCACATATCTGTTGCTCAACCGAAGCAATCATTTGGAATTCCTTGCCTCCCCGGCGGAATGCATTCTTTGTCTTTCTGCGTTTTATTCGATTTCATACCCTGCTTTGTTTTGGGGAAAGGATAATCGATTCGGTTTGATTGCGTGCATATATTTGGGCCATAAATCCATCCCCCTAATGGGGTGAATAACTGAGCAATGAATGAATTCCATGTTTTCTTTCATTTAAGAACAGTCGCATAGTTATGTTTGGCTTCAATCAAGCTTTCTTAGATCCTCAGGTTTCAAAAAAGTATAAAAAACAACATCTAAAAATATTTGTTTGTTTCTTACTTAACAGTTAACGTGAATGCTTTTTCGATAGTAATTTTTTTATAAATTATTTTTAAGCATTACTTCGATTCAGAGTTCAATTGATAGTGTATTATTTTGCCGATTAATCAGTTTTTTTTTTTAATTTTTAAGAAAGTGCGTTTTGCATTATGTTTGTTATATTTTGTTTATTATTATCATCATAATTATTTTGATTATTATTATAGTTGTATTTAACATTTTTTTTAACAAATACTTTTGTAAGAATACTTGCTTAAGGAAAATTTTATGTGCTTTTAGGCTCTGGAAAATGTTTTGGATTTTAAAACACGTCAATAAATTTAAAGGTTGCTCCACTAGTTAGTATTTATTTCATAATAACTTATTTGTAATGGTATACACAGAGAAAAAGTTATGGTGAGAACTGCCTGGATGTAGTTAAAATTAACTTATAGCTGGCCCATAGAAACACCAAAAAGCTTGGTAATTTTTACTAAAGCACTTTTGAAATGAATTTGGTTAAATTAATCATAAAAAATAGTGTTGTATTTCGTGATAAAGTTTAGCAAATGTGGCAATTTTTTTTTAATTTTCTTATGATTTCTGAGAGCTGATAATAAAAACAATTTATTCAGTTAAACTTACTTTTCAAAATTGTATTTTTTTTTTCCAAAATGTTTTGTAATACGAATTATAATTTTGAAAAAAAGAATTTCTCATAAACTGTTGTCATGTGAACGGAAAATTACCCAAATGAATGGTTTATAAATACCGTATATTTTGTTGTTATTATCGGATTTTTTTTTTACCAGAAATGTCATTATATAATACATTTCTGGTAAAATATACTGTATGGTATAATACATTTCTGACAAATATACTGTTTGGCATATACTCCCCCAAAAATTTTTCTATGAGTACAAAGTATTATCAAGAAAAAAATTAAAGCGTTCAATGATCTTAAAAAAAAATTGAAAATTTTATTAATTCTTGCTAAAAAAAAACTTCAAGTAAAAATTAGACATTTATTACAAATAAATATTTTATGTCACATATATTCTCAAATATATAAAAATTCGTAAAATAGAGTTGTTTAAAAGATTACAAAAAGCCAAATAGTATCCTATGGTTAAATTTGAGGAGGGAATATGTATTCCAGCTTACTTTCTGCACTGTGAAAAATAATTCTTAGAAAAAGGGATAAATCTGGAATAGGGAATTTTTTCATTTCCTCTTTCTTCACAATATTTTTTTCACACATTTTTCTTCACAACATTTTTCTATCCAGAGAGGTAATATGAAAATATATAATTGAAATATTAATTAAGAAAGCATGCATTTTTACAAAGGTTAATTCAATAAAAAATATTACGATGATTTCACGATAAAACATAATTATTTTCAAACTGCCTAATTTGTATAATTCTATTTCAGTGTTTAGCGAAACATCTATTTTCCGACTAAATGATCTACATTTTTTATCAAAACGGAATTGTATTTTTATAAGCAAAGGGAAAATGGAAAAATTTTGAAATAACTTATTGATGCAATGTTAGGAAATTTTTCTTAATCGTCAGAAGGATTCTTTTAAGTGGTTATCTTCTCAGTTTTACAGAAAGTACCTTTGATAATGTTTCTAAGTTTTAAAATTAGGTTCATTTCATGAATTATTCATGAATGATTTCATGAATTATTAATGAGATTGAAGAATTGTAGCTGAGTGCAATTTTCTTCGAAAATCATAGTAACAATTTTAAATAATTAAGTTGAACTAGTACCATTTAATCTTATTCTCGTACTCTACATATTGTATTCAGTAAACTTTCAAAAAAAGCCGAATTATTTTAAAAATGTTTAACTTAATAGCATATATATATATATATATATATATATATATATATATATATATATATATATATATATATATACATATATATATACATATATATATATATATATATATGTATATGTATATATATATATATATATATATATATATATATATATATATATACATATATATATACATATATATATATATATATGTATATGTATATATATATATATATATATATATATATATATATATATATATATATATATATATATATGTGGGGGGGAGGGGTATTTTATGTTACATCAGGCGCTTAAGAGCAGCTCCAGTTCTGCGTTTATGGCTATTAATGTTGGTAAACTTAGCCATGTAATTTTGTATCCAATCCAGAAGACAAGGGTACTCATCTATCGAACATTGGGACAAACTAGTATTGGAGGAGAACATTTTAATGAAACATTAGATGACGAAGAAAACCACGAATACTTTTTATGGTTTGGATCAAGAAGGTTATTTTATGGAGGTTATCCTCTGAGGTTATTTTATGCCAGCACTGTATCAGTACAAATTGGAAGCAAAGTTTGTACCAACCAAGCAAAGATGTATTTGAACTTAGTTCAACTAATAGACGACAAACTGTCTATTCGTGTTCATCTGAATAGGGCAGAATAGGAAAACGCCCCTAGCCGTGTATGACGACATTTCCGGGCATGGATTCCCATGCAGTTTCAATCCTTATGATGTGTCCCAACTTACCTAGAAGTTTGATGCAACATTTACCCAACATATTTTGACAAAAAATTGCAAAAATAGACAAAAAATGGCATTAAAAATATGTGGCCATAGGAGAAATCCTAATTTTAGATTTGAAATGCCCCGCCCCCCACCACCCAAATTTGGCAGGTTCGAATATTTGTAAAATTCAACAAAAAATTGTCCGGCAGAGTAGTTCGCTCTGTGGTTTAAACTTATTACAGAAAGTGACTTTTTTAAATTACAAAATATTTTTATCAATATAATTATTTATAAAAAATAAAATCAGCAACATTATGAAACTCGCAAAAGGGAAAAAAAATGGCCGAATAAAGATGATGACTGCAAAATATCGTGTCTTACTAAACAATGAATAATTTGCTCCGAAATTTCTGTTGAGAATCCCCCAAGACTGTATTCTATTTTCTATAATTCGCAATGTTTTTTTTTTAAATTTTTTCCCAGTGAATAAGTTTTGAATAATAATTTTTTTTTTTTTATCGATTTAACCACTGGTGGTCTCCTCAAAAAATGATCTCTCCAAAAATTTGAAATCTTGCTTTTAAATTATTCGTTACAGAAATGTACCCATTTTTTGATGCATTCATTATTAAAAGGAAACATATGCATTTTCTGAGATATGATTTGCATAAAAGAGCCTTAAAATAGTTTTTGATGCATTTTTGAACGCTTTATCGAGATAGAATACAAAAAAAAAAGAGTTTTTTCCTGGATTAATTTATCACTATTTTATGCACGTTCCGTTAGAAACCATCTACAAACGGAATACTAAACCGAATAGAGGGAATTACCATAAATCTTTGATACTTCAATTTTTTTTCTTAAAGAAAATAGGAACAAAATACATAGCTCTTTGAACAAATAATAAAAGATTTATTTGCTTAGGTTATAAACTAATATCCTTAAGCTATCGGAAAGGTTTATTTTGTTTTCCTTTATGTTTTTCTCGGTGGAACCTTTTAATGTGGTATGTGCCTTATAAATAATTAAAAGAATAATGTTACTCTATTTCTTAAATACAATATTGCTCCTTTTTTATAATAAATTCTAAAAATTAATTAATGTTCTCAATATTTCAGTTTTTAAGACTGGTTTGGCCGTAAATATTGAAAGGAAAACTTTTTTTTTTTGCGAATATATTTAAGATTCTTACGATTATAGGTAATTCATTATAAGTTTAATCTTAAAAGCTTTAGTTTTAATTTCTCAAGGGAATAATTAATAATTTAAACACAAAAACGTTGTATTACTATTTATTTAACAAAATTCTAATTATGGAAAATTTTAATGCTTTTTTAGATAAAAAATAACATAATTCGTTTAATGATTTTAAGACTTGGGAGTTCTTAAAAATTTTTTTTTTATCTTTTTAAAAATATATTTAACTGCTTAAAAATGTGAAATATTAACTAAGAAGATAATTCAAAGTTTATATATATTCATATAATATAATAAATATATATAATATATATAAAAAACAAAATCGTAGTGTCTAATACATCTAGCATTTCTAATAATCACTTTATTTTGGACAATTTATAGGCGGATCAATGTCATTCCAACAACATAAGGAGGACAGATAGAACAGAGTGTTAAACTGCATGAATGCCCAAAGCGGGATTCGAACCTGCGATATTCCTGATAAGAGGCTAATTCCCTGACCATCATATCGACAGGTC
This sequence comes from Parasteatoda lunata, assembly GCA_949128135.1. Classification (NCBI taxonomy): domain Eukaryota; kingdom Metazoa; phylum Arthropoda; class Arachnida; order Araneae; family Theridiidae; genus Parasteatoda; species Parasteatoda lunata. The sequence goes on from OX421971.1 coordinate 49,652,556, forward strand.
AGCTCATTTCGTCACTTTATTTTAGATCTTCTAGTATTTCTTTTAATCTCGACATTCTAGTTAAAACTATTTCCCACAATGCACTTCGATGTGCTTTCGAGTTGAAGAGACATTTTCGTCATATATTTGAGGTTCACGTTTCGCCACAAATCTCGTCATTTCATAACGAAATGATCCTTTACATTAACGAAATACAGCTCAAGGATTTCTGAATCGTCAAAAATGAGTGAGGTTAATTTCTGAGAGTGTAGTGCAGGTGTAAAAACATCAACAGTCGTTGTTCGGAGAAAAACAACTTTTTTTTTTCTTTTTTTCTCTCCTTGTCGTAGTCTTATATGTTTGTATAGATTCTCCTTTTTTTTTGCCTCAAATCGAAACAAAAATTTCAAACCGAATATCTAAGCTGCCTCAATAGCTTCTCAGTAATAATCACAATTTCTATAAAAAATATTAAATTGTCTTAGATAACAAGAGAAAAGTATTCTTGCGATTGTATGTACTAAAATATTTGCTAAATACAGAAAAAAAAACCACACAGACTAACATTTGTATTTTGCATACATTATCATCTGAATTTTTAAATTTATAATGTTATGTATTTTAAAATTAAAAAATATTTAAAAAAAAACAATAAATTCCGCCAAATTTTTTTTTAAAATCAATTTTTGTGAAATATATATTTTATTTTATGAGCTATTCCTAAAAGAAGAGCTGGAGAAAGAAATCATATTTTGTTTTTGACAAATAAAGGTTAAAATAGAAAAGTACGGAACACCTAATTCGAGGGTGTATGTGAAGTTCGGAGGCGAATTTGGGTTTGGGTGGCTCTCTTATTGGCATACAATTATTACATTTCATAGCATGAGTTGCCATGCAATTCTTATATAATAACAATGATGGTCTCCTTATAATGCGATGTTGAAAATTCTTTATGATTAAATCCCCTATCCATATGATGTAATTATGATGAAGCTTTATGAAACAATTATCAATCTTTGTCCCTGAAATCCTATATTAAACCTTAATCGACCTCCTTGCCCAGTTTTTATAAAAAAATTCGATTTCATTGAATTTTAAAAAAAATGTATTTTGCTTGTAAATTTACATTATTATAAATTTATATTAAAATTATGCAAAAGAAATTGTACTGTGCTTCAAAAAAAAAAAAAAAAAAAAAAATGAATGACTTGGAAAATTTTTTGATCTAATGATCGGTTCTTCACGTTTTAGGACTCAATCTTTCATACACTTCAATTTCCTTACGAAATAATTCGGAATGACAGTTGATTCTGGGTGCATAAACACACTGATACTTAAAATTAACCTACACACACATAGGAGAAGAAATATTAGAAAGTACCTGAATTAGGTTTATAATCTTATGAAGACAATGCATCTTTATAAGGCAATTATAGAGATGCATTGCTTTTGGGAAATGCAGCTTGTATAACACAGCATGATAGACGACATCAGATGAACAATCTCACACCATCGTATTCTATTCTCGATCATAAACTATCAACCGTTGCCATCTGACGACTTCTAAACGTGCGTCAAAATTGGTGATTCGGAGGCCAATGCTGAAATAGTGTGAATGCGCGTAATAAGATTACTGTGGACTTTTTCTAGGATTTTATCTGCATTTAGTATTTGTCTGCATATGAAGATAAAACTTCTTCATTTAAAGCGTGTTTTTTTTGGATGTGTATAAAGCGTGTACAGTTAGAACAAGCCAAGTTTTTTTTTTATGCTCAATGGAATGGTTTCATTATTTCAAATTTATTTAGACTATTTTGTTGAATTATTAATTTACATTACCGGACTTACATTTTTAATAATGCGGTTAAACGTAAGGCAATGAAAAATTTATCTCTTCGAAAATAATTTTAAACCAAAATTTTTATTTTCTCTTATTTTTGTCAAAACAATTATAAAATAAACCCTATACACTTAAAATCTCGCAACTTATGTATGTTATGAAATTAGACTTTTCTCATTAAAAAGTCAATTTCAATAATTTAATATGAAATTTTGGTTTAGATAATTGATTCTAGTTTTTCATAATAATAAGCAATATATATTACACAGAATTTAATTTAAATTGATAGAAACTCACTTTGATTGAAAATGGAAAATAGTTCAGCTTTTGAAGGTGTACATATGCAGATTAATAAAAAAAATGTTTTCCTCGGATTAAGCTGCTTTTAACACGTAAATTTATTTATTATTGGCTAAATTTTCAATAGTTTCCACATTATGCTTATTTATTGTTTTCAAAAATTCTCCCTTATTTTCTTAACTAGTAAGCAAAAAGATTAATAAGGAAAAAGAAATGGAATTTTTTTTTTAAAAAAAACCTTTTAGCATAATATTTACTTCGTATCCTCATTTTCTATTTACAAAATGTAGTATTTTGCATACTGATAATATTCAACACCAAGAATTCTCTGTATTTTAATATTTGGGAAAATGCTTTTCATCTCCATTTGTTTAAAATTTACCGAAAAATTCGCCATAGAATTTAATTTCAGGATGAATATTGTACCCAACTGGAGCCTCACACTGAATCTAGCACAAGTTTTGAATCTCATTATGCTTTACCTCACTTTTTACAAAACAATCTGAGTTTCGAATTCCAAAGATTCACTTTCCATTTCGAAAGATTAGATCTTTTTTTTTCCATCCAGAATTTCAATTCCGACTTTAGTCACGTAGTGAATTACAAAGTGAAATAAACTATTCTAAATGCCGGCAGTGACATCATTAAAACATAACGTCACGTGGTCGTTTAAAGAGGTAAAATTTATTATTCGTTCTTTTTTGGGCAACACAGTTCTCTCTCTTAAATCAGACGAAAAACGAAATGTCGTCTGCATTTCTCCTTTTTATGGTTGTCAATCTTTTTTCAAAAAAAGAATTGGAAACTCTTGTAATGTCTAAATTTCTTTCAAAACTGGTGCCATTTTTAGGAGTCCTTCTTTTTAATGAAAATATTTCTATGGAACGTGTATTTTCGGAAAAATGTTTTCCGGTAGCGGTTGATAGGGAGCAAGAGAAATGGCGTAGCTCTCACACTTGTCAAAACCTTCTTTTCTGTAAAATATAGTTGAAATTTTTCAAGCGGTTTAAACTGAGTTATTGGTTTTAATAATATTCTTTGATATTTTAAGTTAAAATTTCAAGAAAATGTGATTCCGCTGAAGCTCATTGTTGGAAAAAGAAAGTTATGTAAGTCCTCGAGCTAGAGAAAATGGAATATTTCAGAAAAGGAAATTTTATAGAAATATATAGATTTGAAATATGAAAATGCATAAAATTCTTCATTCGATTTTTTTTATTCATAACGTGTGAATTTTTTATTCTCAAGCTTTAATGACTTACCATTCACGAAGTTTCATTTTTCTCCCGAATAGTACCATGATATGTCTCAATTTAATAGAAATAATTATTTGAAATAATAGGTAATTAAATATTATTTTACTGTTTGGTAATGTTTCAAATCGCTTTCTTTAATTAAAAATTAAGTTTAAAGATGATTAATAGTTAAAAACCATTTAAATATTGACTGGGTCTTTATAAGCCTTGTTTTTTTAAAGAACAAGAAAATACCGTTTCACCGTTTATACCGAAAATACCGAATCACCGTTTATTTATAAGCAAGGTTAAAACTTATTACCTATATTTATATAATATATATTTTCAATAGTAAAAAAATTTTAAATACCCCCTCCCCTTTTCACGAAAAAATTAAAATTTAAATTAATCCGAACTTTATAATTAAATTAGCCGAACTTTATAGATAATTAATCAAATTAATTAATTATAAAGTTCGGCTTATAAATCCTCGTCTAATCGAAGAACAGATAGTATAAAATAGAAAATGACATCTTACCATGGCGCAGAAAGATTTAAAATATGGAAATAGTATAAAACATAAAAAAGTGCTAACTATCAGTAAAAATTATCATTCTTTTAAAAGTTTCAAAATAGTTCAAAGGTAAACGTGATCGTAACCAATTATCTTCATAACTTTCAGTGCTTATGACCTTCATTATCCATTGTTTTCAACAATGTCTTAAACGTTCTTCAACGTTTATAACCATTCTTCATTGTTTATAATCTTCAGAATTTGTAATATTTTTTTTTGGTCTTCATAAATTTCTTCCTAGTTCACAATTTTCTTCATTAGTTACAACCACCATTATTATTCGTAACCTACGCCAGCATTCATAAACATTCACTAGTGTTCATAAGTATTCAACGTTCATACAACATTTTTTAATGTGTATAACTCATTTATAAAAATGGTTTTTAAAACAAACTGTTTTAAGTATTCTACTGAGATATTTGCTTAAAATAATTTGTTACGAAAAATTATCAAGTATAAATTACAACGCTGTATTACCATTCTACATTGTCAATAATTTTCCTTATTACTGATAACCTTCTTCAGAACTTACATCTCTTTTTCGGTGCTCATAATATTCTTCATTTTTTGAAATTTTCTCCATTAGTAATAACTATCATCTTTATGCATAGCCTTCTCCAGCAATCATAAACATTCGTCAACGTTCATGAACCTTTCTTAATTGCTCATAACATTCTTCACTGTTTATAACCTTTTTAAATAGATGATCTTTAAATCAAGCAGGTTTAAATTTGCTGATTTAAATATTTGCTTAAAAAACTTATTTTGAAGCAAATTCAAGTAAAAATTACAAAATTCTTTACAAATAAAAATTCTACTGGAAAGACTTGCCGTCCTAAAAAAAATTTATTCGAAATGGGTATCTTTGTTTTAAATTAGTCAAAAAAATACAAGTATCCATTTTGAATTAGTCATAAAAAGATATGCATTAACGTAAAAAAACAGTTTTTGACTTTTTTTCCTAAACACATTGCTAAAACTTCACGCTAAAAGAAGTTGATAATCTCTGAGCTGGAGTTTTTCCGTTGATATGCATTTTTCTTTTATCAGAAACTTTGCGAATCGATGAATCGAAAAGTGAAATCTAGTTATTTTCGCATCAGAAAATACGATGACTTTGCATGCAGTCTATATTTTTTAAAAGAGTTGCGACTTTTCTACTTTGCTTGTAAATTTTTGTAATAGTGACAGTTTTCGGCTACCTTTATTCTAAAAACTTCTGTTATTTTCCCGTTATTCGTAAACTCTCAACCTCTTCTAAGTAAACTAAGCTAAAATAAATTCATATTGTAAATTACTTTTTAATGACCAGTGTAAAAAAATTATATTCAAGTATCGCATTTTATCTCTTTCTTATACTGTTCAATAAATTTTCAAAACTTTCTTTTTCGTATTTTTCTGTTAAAAGTGCATGATTTGAATTATTATTTTTTGTTGAAATGGAATATGCTGTTAAAGAATTGGATTAAAACAAAAGGCGTGCATATTAAATAATTTTTCTACATTTAAAAAAAATTAAATTCAGATTATTTTGATATCTTAAATATAATATAAATACAATTTTATGAACATTTGATTTTAAATAAGAAAGGAAATAAAGATATCTCATATGACCATGAAAATAATTGCTCTAAAATTTATCAAAATGCAATGAATTAATGTTGTGTAGAGATAATATCAATTTGAACATCAAATAAATTAAATGCCGAAGTTCCGAACTTCAAAAAAATAACTTTGTTTATATTGTTTTTAATTTATTTTCCAAAACGTTATGTGCTAATAGAACACAAAATTTTACAACTTTATATATATTTAACAATTTCAAAAAATTTGTTTTAGGAAATCATGACATTAAGATTTCTTAACTTCGATACCAGAGTCCTGTTAGTATCTTGTTTTCATAGAGGCCAACTAAATTTACATAACATGGCATAATAATTCCCAATTTCAATGGTACAAAGAGGTTTCAATGGTCGTTGCATTTTGGAAAATGCACTAACCTACTTTAATAAACACTTTAAGTTTTTTAAGTTTTTTTTTAATTTGTCAAGAAAGCTTAAATGGATATTTTGTAAAAAGTATTTAGTTCATGTGATTTTTTATATTATGCAATAAATATTAAAGCTTTCAGAGGTTTGAAAGGGTGACAATAAATTACTAAAAAAACTAGTAGTAGTATTTAGAACACCGCATTACTAGTATTTTAAAACACCCTATGCAGGAAAATCAAACAATAAGCATGTAACTTGCATTGGTTACTTTAACTGTTCATTGAAACAACTAAATGAAATTTAGTAATCCTGAAGTAAATATTTATAGATGTATGGACATTTTCAAAAAAAAAAAAACTTTTGGAGCAAACAAAATTTTTGGAGCAATTTAGAATTAATTACAAAATTATTGTTTCCAAATTTGAGAAAAATGTTAAAAAATGAGCAAGATATGAGTGTTTAAAGTACTTTTGTACTGTGCATTTTAATTAAATTAAGCACTCTTAAAAATATTTACTTTAAATTTAAAACTTTTTTTAATAATTTTGTAGTGAACTGTATTTGGCAACAAATGGAGAAAAAAAATTCCATACCTTTAATATGAAAAAATGTTTCAAGTAATTTTCTAAGTAATTTTTTTACTTTTTAAAAGAAAGTTCAAAATAATCAGGGGTTTTTCACAAATTTTATTATGCAGTATTTCAAACTACCCAATCTTATAGTGACTGGACAGCGAGAACAAATTAATGCGTAGAAAATCCCTTATCGTTATGAACTCTTATGAACTTTAAGAAGGCCCAAAAACTACTTAAAAAAGTACTTGAAACTTTTTCAGTTTTACGTAAAAGTAGGAAAAAACAATTAAAAAATTTTTTCAGAGCATGCGCAGTACAAAAAAACAACTTTTAGTATTCATATATCTTTGCATTTTTAAACATTTTCTTTTTTGAAATTTTAAAATAATAATTATGTAGCTTATTTTAGATTGTTCCAATTTTTTTTTTTTAATTTTACTGAATATTTTTAAAGTTATAACTAAAAAAAACATGAGACAAAAAAAAAATTCGTATTTTATAAAAATGTTATTATCTCCATAAATATTTAAGCTAAATTACTGAAAATTTATGCGAACATTGCTAATAGCAACCAAAGTAATCAACAAAAGTTACAAGTTTATTTCTAGATTTTCTGGCACAGGTTGTTCAAAAATGTGTCTCATGAATCAAACACTTCTAAAATTACAGAATAGTCCTCTAAGTATTTCTTGAGAAATTCGAAAATACTAGGATGCTTCGCCCCCGGCTCGCTGGCGCTCATCAACCCCCGGAACTGCTTTCGCAGTTCATTTCGGATTGCTTCGCGATCCAATGCTCGCTTTGCTCGCTCATTGGATACGTTCTTAACGTCTAGCTTTTGTATACTTTTTTGAATACTGAAGTTCCGAAAACTTTTCACTGTAGAAAATTCTAAACCTGTACATTTCAATATTAATTTGAAATTGCAATTGTTAATTTGGGCATTTGGCGATACAACACTTATAGAATTGAAGGATTTGTTACGTCAAACGCTGAGGTATCATAATTTTGATTTATGTTGCTAAGTTAACTTTCAAAAAATTCTATGGCTGGCAACAGCATTTTTATTTTTTAAGTTGTTTATTTTTATTTTTGCCGCAGCTGAATTGAACAACCTGATAATGCTCACTCTGGTTATTGTTTCCGTTTTTAAAAGCGCTATATGTTGAGCCACCTCAGCTAGATTTGGCATGTGACATTTTTAGATTCAATCATTGGTCGATTTTCTAACGTTGCCATTCGGGAAGTTGTAATGAGGCTTTTTTTTTGGTGCCGTGTAAGAGAAATATATATATATAGATGTCAAAAATCGAAAGTGTCTCTTCCATTATTTTAGGACAGTTTATTTACCGAATAGCTTAGTCACGAGATTGATGATTTCAATTTCACTATATTTTAATACATTTTAAGTGAATGGAATGTTTTCGTGATGTGTCACTGTATCAGGCTTCCTAACTTGCCCTGCATTAGGGTTTACAACTATGGTGGGTAAATCATTCTACTACGAACCGAGAGGTTTTTAGTTTGAATCCTACTTTTCTACTACATCATCGCTTTCATGCATTTGTGCCTCCTTATCTTTATTTGAAACTATGTATTTTACTAAAAATGAGTATATGTTTCTCATTTTTGAATACATGAGATTTTTATATTTGACTATGACTTGACTATTGATTGGCTTTGTTGATATTTTGACACATTTTTGTTCGATTTTGAGAAACCTTTTCTGACAGTATATGCTATTCGTTCTCGATTCATTGGCTTAATTGAAATTTTTGAACAATTATTAGGAAGAGTTTCTAAAATTGCTCTTTGTATCGGCTGTTAGACACACACTCAACGTAGCTGTAAACAGAATAAACAATTGGTTTTTAGATTATTTCAGACTTCACATCACATCCAGTTTTTAAGCTTATTTGAAGTATCGAATAAAAATTTATTAAATGACAACCCTTTGCGATACAAAAAATTTCACTAGCAAATCTTAATTGGGCAACACATTAGCAGCAGCAACTTCAGTAAGTATTTTCTTGTTGAAGAGGAATACTATATCTCTTTGTTATAGTAGTAGCTGAAAATTGGTGAACATTTAGAAGAAAATGTTTTTTCATTTCTAGTGGTTTGTTACATTTTTGGATTAAGACTGGTAACACTACGCAAGAAAGAGTTGAGAAACGTGAAATAAGCTATTTTCTTAATTGAATAAAGCAATAAATTAGCAAACATCACGAATTTTATCTTTTAATTATTTTAAGAAAGCAGATTTCCCTACAGTTTTATTTATAACATCCGTTAACTCTAAATCACTGAGAAAAGTCAGATTTTAGAACTTTTCTCCCTAATGACTTAATTAACATTTTTGGATGCTTTTTAGGATCAGTTGCTAAAATTGACCTTTACATTCTACGTCAAAACTTCAGAATGATGGTAAAAAACAGTTCTGGAGTTTTAAAAGAGACCCACCGAAAAATTCTTCATTTTATTATTATAAATTATAAAAATTATCACGAAATTCTATTAGTTTTTGCTTATATGTTTTAAATTTTAAAAATAAAATTATAAAATATGTTATAATCTACTTATTGAGATTAATTTATATCAAAAATAAACCTAATGATACGTTGAATCGAAATTAAATTTTATTTTAAAATAAAATTCTCTAGATAATAGTATATATTATAACAAAGAAATTATTATAAAAGTTCAATTATTAATACATTAAGAAGGGTACTAGCAATTATTTTATTTTCATTATAAATCTTTTTAGTGTGAATTATTAAAGTGATATAAAACAAGTCAGATTTATGGCCTTTAAGGTTATTTTATTAATAAAAAATGTGATTTATTTTTAAAATAAGTAATTTAGTACGTAATTTCAAGTAATTCATTTTTTAGTAAGTATTAAGTAATTTCATTTTCAAAATGAAGTGATTGAAAAATATGTAATTAACTATTTATAACACAATAAACATGAACCTTTATTTAGCGACGCTAAAGTACTGTAACATGTCATTCATATTTCCTTATGAAATAATTATTTGAATAATTTTGAATTAAAAAAAAAGTATTAACCATCCCATTCATAAGTTATTTAAGTGAATCTCACTTAAATATGTCTTCATCGAGAAAATCTCTTAAATTAATTAAATTGAGTGGTTTTAGAAGCATTCTCTTCAGCAGTGCATTGTATTCATTTCTCTAAATTAGCTTTATTATTTACTTTTTTTCTTCATCGAATTGATTGAATTTACCTAAAGACACTCTACAGATTATAATATATTTTTAGAGTAAACAATGGTTTCCATTACTTGAAATTAATTCTTGCAAATAATTCATCATAGGCGCGAATAACTTTACACTAAGCTTTTGTATTTGCGATATTATTTGACTCAAGGAAATTTCCTTTGAAGTATGACTAATTATAATTAAAAGCTTCCAAAGCGATGAAACAGAATGACTTATTAATTATTCGGCACCTTTACTTCCTTTTATGTAATAGGATTATATAGACTTTACACCAGAAATTGAAAGAGATGATGTAAAAAAAATATGTATATAAATTATGCTTTATACCGTTAGAAATTTTGCAGAAAAAATGGTTAAGTAACAATTTATTTAACGTATTATTATTATTTAACAGCTATTATTACTATTATTATTTTAACTTATTATTATCATATACAATTTATTTAAATTATTATAACTTACTATTTATTATTATTTTATTAAGTAATAATTGTTATTTTGCCATATTCAAACAAAACAGTCACACATTCATACGTAAGATAACTGAGGAAAACTGTTTATTAATGACTTTCACCAAATACGGTTAAACAACCAAAATTTTATCACATGAACTAAACTCATCTAATGAAAAAAATTTTTTCCTTGCAGCTGGATACATAGTATAGGCGAGAAGGCATGACCGACGGCACGGCGGTTCGAGTCCCAACGTTGGCACTGCAATATTTAGTCTATTCCTTTCAACACATGAAAATTCCAGTGTCTTGCAATCTCCAATGCCCATTACCTAACAAAAAGCTTAGCTCAAATGTCCAGTTAACTTTCCTTTTACGGTTTTAAAACCATGCTAGTTGTAAATGGTTAAAAAACCGTATTGATTTGTATTCATGGTTTTGAACCCATACTAATTTTTTAACGGTGTTTCAAAACCGTAAAGGTAAAAAATGTTCTTTACCCTAAACTTTACGGGTAATTGGATAGATTGCAGCCAATTATTTTATCATATTTTAGAATGAAAATTCTAATAGTGTTGACGGAACTTAAATTAAAAACAAACAAAAAAAAGCTTAAAATTTACCGATATAAAGAAAGGTTGCTAACATTGACGCGACTTTTTATTAGAACCTTTACATTATTAATTATTTATAGTTGGCTGTTTCTATTATTTAACATACTGTGCACAAAAAAAAAGAGAACACTGTGAACAGCTTTTGATTTGTTGATTGGATATTCATGTTCTGAGAAAAAATCTTAATAGTTTGAAGGCCTTACTAATGCTTATTAATTACTACAGATGACATTTCAAATTACGAAATAGAAGACAAAAATATACCTTCTCTGACAAAACGTATCACTTTATCAACTAATTCGGTCACTTGACCTTCAAGGTATGATGGGTATGATGGGGATTAGCAATCTGAAACCTATAGTCCCGATGGTATGGTCAGGAGAATGGTCGAAAGCTTGAGCTAATGTTAATTTTACTTTCTGCGCGTTTCGCCATTTCACGAGAATATTTTAAGTTAGCCAAAAAAATTTTGAATTTTTATGAGGATTGAAATTTTATTGGTAAAATAATGGATTTATTCTAAATTTAATGCAATATATTCTCAGGTTCAAACACTGAATACAGTATAAATTTTTGTGAAAAGTAGGTCAATTATGTAGATAGTTTAAACTTATAAATTTAATTTGATAATGCTGTGATCCATTAAGGCACTGGGGGGTGAGAATGTTCTTTTCTCCAGTAGCGCCATCTATGGCCAAGAATTCTACTTCTGCTACATTCATACGTTACATCTGTTTATAGGGCTGACCCATACATACATTCATACGTAGATCGTAAATTTGACCAGAACTGGAGAATGATCAATCTTCAATCCAGTTCCCCCAGAGGTATAATTTTTAAAGGAGCATGACCCGAACGATTATCGTGTACCAGTCCATTTACTATACGGGGAGATTTCGGCAATCTGGATTCGAACTACTCTTTTCACGAACGGGATTCCTGCGCCTACCAGCCAGGCCATCCCAGCCCCTTTTAATTTGATAATAAAATCTTTAATCAAGCACTATGCATGGAGAACTAGTCTGAGAACAATTGATTATCCTTGAAAGTTACACTAAATGTGGATAATTGTTTAAATCACATAAATAAGGTGATATTATGCTTCAAAAATTAATTCCTTGTGTTGATTTCCCTACAATTCCACGTTTAGTTCGTATGCTCTTAGTAAGTCTTACTTTTTCAAAAATTATATTTTATTATTATTATGTCTCATCTTATACCGCTTAATACTATTCAGCCATTAATTTTAATCCATGGAACCCTTTGAAGTTAAGAGAAAATTATACAGAAATATGTTTAAGATTACAGTATTAATTATTATTGCGAGTTTTATGGCTGGAAAAGCTTATGAGTGGAATTATCGTTAATCTTCTGCCCAACAAAAAATTACCTATCGAACACTAGGGATGATTAAATCTGAATGAATTCATTCTTGAATTAGTAAGAAATCTATAAATTCCAACAGCAACAGTTCAGTTTTCATCATTGTTTCTGGCCTATTAGTAGAAAAAAATAAGTAATGTCATTAAATATCTTTGTTTGATATCAAGATATTTGGTTAGATTTCCTTGTGGCCCTTTCCTCACGTTAATGTGCATCTTTTTTATTTATGTTATGTTGAAATTCCTGAGATCAGGAAGTTGAAGAAGGAAATCCGGATATACACTACTGAAAATAAGAGCTATTAACCAATACTTATTCATAGAATATTTTTGTTCCTTTGATTTTCCTTATATTATGATATCATATTCCCCTCATAATGCTACTCTTTATCCAACCATTATTCACAAAATATTGTAGTTAGTAAGCTTTAACTCCATTGCCGTGAGGCCAACTTGTCAGACAATAATTCATGGACCTACTATTCGTAGAAACTCATTTTTATGCTGAACTTTTTAAATCAATTCAAACCGATTCACCATTCAAACACTACAATATTCATTATGTCTAGTTTACGACTAGTTCCTCACTCATTGCCATGAAAATTATCGCATCTAGAAAGGTAGGCACTTTATTTGCATCGCACTTGAGCTGCACAATGGGCTATTGGCGACGGTGTAGGATCCCTTAAGATGATCTGAAGACATGCCACCACAATTTTGATCCTCAGCAGAGGGGATGGCTCCCCTGCTTTGGTAGCTCGACACGTGAAGTTGAGCACTTTACGGTAGAACAATTTAACGAGGACCGATGCTCCGCAAACTTTGTCCCTAAGCAGGCTGTTCAAAGTGATCACTCAACCGCTTACTAACCACAGCTAATGGTGCTTGACTTCGGCGTTCTACTGGGAACCGTGTCTTTAAGATCAGTCCACTGCGGGACAGTATCTGGAATGAGTAATCAGAATGAAACGTAAGTGCGGCGTTGATTTAAGTAAATGATTTTATTTTATTTTATAACCGTCGTTGAACAGCCGACCCAACTTAATGGGTTTACGGCTACTAATGTTCAACTCCGTAGCCTTGTAATTTTGAACCCAATCCAGAAGACAAGGGAACTCCTGGATCGAGTATTGGGAGAAATTTGCCTTCGTGGAGGACTTTTTTGATGGAGCTAACCCGCATTTGCGTTACATGGAGAGGAAGACCACGAGAACCTCCCACGGTTAGCCTGGCGGCAAGGGGACTCTAACCCATGATCCGTCTACCACTGAGGATATTTCACGTCAGCACTGTGGTCAGTGCATGCGGAATTCGTATCGACTGGGATTCGAACCCGGTTCACCTCATTGGAAGGCGAACGCTCTATCCCCTGAGCCATCGCGGCTTTTAAGTAAATGATTAAAAAAATTAACGAAAAATCATCATTTATTGCAGGAAAAAAAAAAACAGATTTATGTAAGATTATGTACCCACTAGGGATAACTCTTGCGCTACTGCTGGATGCGATTCGGTCGGGCATTGAGGTATTCAAATTCCTTATATTGTTCCACTATATCTCGTTGCTCTTGTCTGACAAGGTACTAAAACAGCCATTCAGTTATATTTTGCCTGCGATAAATAATCATTTTGCTTTGATTTTATTTTTAAATCACTCAATTATATCGAAGAATTGTTTAAATATGCAAGCTTATTACATATTTATTGGCATAAGTGTAAGTAAGTCCTTGCGATCATTACAATAAGAGCAGTTCTCAACACGCTCTACATAAAAATATTGAATTTTGCTATATTTTTATTTAATTTTTGGGTCTGAAAAGATGGAATTATGCAATCTGATTTTCGGTTACTTTATAAAAAGGAGAGCCCCCAAATCTAAGAGCTCTGTGTCTGATGACTGTGCAATTTTCACTTTTTTTCAGATTGTTACAGATAGAATTTATCACGAGGTTACCACCCAAGATAAAATTCTCCAAACAAATCTCCAACAGCTTTCCAAGTGCATAGATCACTTGAATAATCTTTTGACCCATGCGCTGTAAGGCACTTTATCTACTTTAAACACAATTAGTTTTACTATTGAAATTAACTGAAATTAACCGTCGTTTAATATCTTAATCACTTTCCGGCTAGTTAGAGAGCTCAATATTTATAAAAAAAAAAAAAAAAAACGAAGGAGTTCTATTCCTGGCGACAGCGTATGTAAAATATTTCTTTTTTCTTGTCAATTAAAATTTTAATAGCTTTCTGACTTAAACGAATTTACGTGCATAAAGCTTAAAAAGGAATAAAATATTAATTTTAAAAAATACTTTTTCAAAATACCAAAAAATTGAAACTATTTTTATATATTTCAGATTTAAATTCAAGAAGCTATTGCACATCATTTCCACCTGAAACTCTAAATAAAAATTAAATATCCCTCCAAAAATTATTTTGTTCCTATTAGTTTACTATAATAACGTATTTAATAACGCAGATTTTAAACTTTTTTTTTTCATTTACTTTTATGAGTAAAATCAATATATTTGATTAAGTCAGTGTAGTATAAAAAAATGAATTTTTTGGATATTTATGCAAAACATAAAGATATAACTTTATACAGCATTTATGTTAAAATTTTATGTTGCACGTAACGTTGATAAACACCGTCTATATCAAACTCATTATATAATACTATGAATAGATAATATTGAATGAGTCCCGCGCACAACCAACAAGGTGAGTTTATTGGAATAATTAAACAACATGTAAATCGCTTTAAAGGGTTCTCCAAAGTATTTGAAGCGCGCAATTCAATAAACTGAATTTTCATAACAGCATTAAACTCACTTTCTAATGTACATTCATAATAAAATTATACAATCCTTTTTAGATAGTCTAAGTGGCTTTAATCTAATATATAATAAGAAGGTTTTCCTTAAAAATTGCTTTTCTTTAAAAAAAATATATTAGTACAATCGCTGCATAGGTATATATTGTAAATCCCTAGTTAAATTTTGAACTTATAAAATTTTTCCTAATTTTGATGTGGAAAAATATAGTGTTTATGTGTCCTTTTTCAATATTAGTTTGTTTCCAGAATTTTACAAATAATAATGAAAATTCCTATTATTAGTGTGTATTTTTTCAGACATGAATATGATGGTAAATTCCAGAACTTTGAAAAAAATCATTTGTACTAAGATATAGAGTTATTATAATATATATATATATATATATATATACAGCAAAATAAATAAATACAAAAAAACCAGAAAAAAATTAAGAAAAACAATAAGTATCATTTATTGCGCATAAGCTGCAAGTAAATAGAACTCATAATTCTTTTTCTTTCCTCAGTTGTTTGTTTTTATTATTATTTCCCCCCCCCTTTTTTTTTTCTTCATTTGTCTGTAATTTACCTTTGTTTTATCTTCATTCATTCATATATATATATATATATATATATATATATATATATATATATATATATACATATATATAAAAGATACTGCTTGAAGTTTTAAATTTTTCTGAAACCAAGGGTCTTAGTTTTAAGTCGTTTAATAAAAAAAAAAGAAGAAAAAAAAGGTCATAGTTTTTTTTACATGTATCAAGAAGAGAGTCTCAGAAAAAGTTCTTAGAGTATGAGTTTTTTAAGTTTTGTAATTAATTCGTGATTTTTTTAAATACTTATTCTACTTTAAGATATACTACTATTTTTCATATTTACATGCTCATTATGTTGTTTATATTTATATATATACTTATGTTGTTTATATGTATATAATGAAAGATTAAATTCCTTAAACAATATGATAAAGATTAGGTATTGTATTGTTTCAATACCTAATCAATTTTAGAGATAGTTTAAAAGAATCCATTATTGTTTCTGTTGCAATCAACCCTGATACCTGATTCCAAGATTAATCAAAGGTCGTTTTTCAAAAATGTCACAAAGTATGAAAGATTAACTTTGGCAGATAAAATAACAATAAAATAACTGAACTTAAATTGTATCCCGTGTAAGCAGAACATGTATGCTGTTAATCTTTTCTCCACCTACGTTGACCCAAAACCCTGCCATTGCAGTCTTATATTAATGTTTCATAACCATCAGGAGAACAGTAAATTTTTCCTTTATTTAACTCAAATACTGAAACACCTTATCACAAAGAAGAGTTTGTAAAGATATTTAACTCAACAGTCTTCCAAGTTGGATTCAAAGCTTAAGTCGAAAAAGTTTCAAATTAATAACGAGGTATTGAATATCTGGTTGGTTGTTCTCCGGCGATGTTAAAAGAGAATAAAAACATTAAAGAGTTCTGAGAAAATACTTGTTATTCGGAGTTCATTGTTTTGATTTCACAATGAACTATATGATTCATTATTTTATTCTGTCTGTTTTCTTATGATTGTTCTAATTTTTTTTTTTTTTTTTTTTTTTTTAACTGCTGAAATTTTTATCATTTTTGCAGAACATATTTGCAGAAACTGTTATCATTGGATAAAGAAAAGTTTGATCACGGAACTAATGATTTATTTCATGATGTTTAATGTTTAATCTATAATAATAAAATAAATAGTTTGTGTGTTCGTGTATGTTTCTCTTATATCTCCAGAACCGTTTCTTCAAACGTCCTGAAAATAGGGCCAGGGGATGAAAGGAAAAAATTTACTCCCTCAAGAAACAAATTTAGACCTGAAAAATTTAAATTAGATCGTTCAGGGGAGATGCTTGAGTAATGGAATATTTTTATAGGTTCAAAGCTAGAGCCATTGATATAAATAAAAGCGCAGACGATTTTAAGGATGGTGTCATTGGTGCTTTCTTGCATATAGCTCTCATTAATCAAAAGTGAATTTTATTGCACGTTCTTACTTATTTAATTATTTTTAATTCGTTATGTCAGTTGAATTCAGCGATGAACGTGAGCATAGGCGGATTTCGGCAACAAAATAGTATTTCTTAAGTTTATGAAACTACGCGTTTATCTTTTTAAAAAATTATGCTTTTAAAATGCATTTTTTTTAAAAACTAGATAATTTAAAATCAAAAATATTGTTAAAATATGAGTTATGAACTGAAAAGAAAATTAATGGAGAAATGCTATTAATTCGCTTAAGAGAAAGGTGAACATTCGCCATGCTGTTATTGATGCCAATGGTGTTTGATTGACTTTTCAATAGGTACTGTAACTGAAATAAAAAATAAGCTATGTACGAAATAGCAAAACCAGTGGAGAAATGGTACTAATTTGTTTAGAAGTAAAGTTCATTTAGCAGGAACTTAAAAAATTACCATATTATTTTGACATAAATGGTGCTTAATTAATTATGATAATACGCACTTTTGGTATTATGGTGATTGGTGCAATTTCAATCATTACCAAATATACTAATGTAAGTAATATTAGTATATTTATTGTCAATTAAAATTGAATTTATACAGTGCAGTTTCAATATTGATAATGTAGAAGTGGTGTTTTATAGATATCGTTTTCGATATAGACAAGTACTTGTGGTAAGGTCTGACCATCATGACTTGGCCACAAGCTATAATATCATTGCAAATGATACTGAATACAGTTAATAGTTATTTTGATTATGAACTACTAAAAACGTCTTTCCTTTACCTAATAACGTAAAGTCATCTACAAGGGTTTATTATTTGTGTTGTTATATGTCCAATTTTGCAAAATTCCGTAGTGTTATTCAGTTCTGCTTTATTAATATTTTAATTTTTTTCAATCCAGACGGAAAACGAATAATCAGCCAGTAAATGAGTATTTGTGAAAACCAATAGAGAAATAATACCAAAAAGCTGTTTTAAGAACATATAAATAATGTTTAAATCAGTCCTTATGTAGAATCACAGAAAAAAAAATATTTACTCACAGACATATTATAATATTAAGCTGGATTTATATATAGGTGGAATTTTATAGGTGGATATTTATATAGATGGATATTTATAATATATAGGTGGATTTTTTAATAAAAATATCAATCAACATGTATACTAACCAACTGTCATAACGATGTATTTATTACTATTATCTCATAAAAATAAATAAGCATTTATTACTATTGTTTTACCACTATATTACTTTGTATATTTTTTGTGTGCTATTTATCGTGGGTAATTTATTGCGTATAATTGTATAATTTGTATTATTTTATAAAGAAAATTGCTCTATAATTCATGACACTTTTTGTCTACTGTTAAAAAAAATATAAGTTTAGTATATTGAAGAATTAAATTTCTATTTATTTAAAATAAAATTACACCAATGGAGCTGGTCCCTTTTCTGTTAACCCCACGCTGTACGAAACGAAAATATTTATATTAATTTAATTCCTAGTAAAAACATAAATTGAGGCTACAGAAATACTCTCTTAAATTTATCTCTATAAAAGTAGTTTTGTCGATTCTTGGAATTATTATTAGAATTTTTCTGAAGAAACGTTGCTACAATAGACAGGATAGCGCTTCAGCTTTAATATATTTTGTACTCTCAACACGCCCACCAATACCTTTAAGAAAAACAACTTTTACCATCTGTTTGTGTAGTCCTGGTATATACCGTGCTAAGGTTTTCGAACACACTTTTAATTTTTGTCTTTAGTTTTTCTCTTCCCCCGCTATCCATTCATTCTGCTTCTTACTCTTTCAGGGAGCATCCGTCGGATGGCGCTAGTATCAGCATCTCTACTAAAGCTCTCGTAACCGATCGAACACGGTGAACAACCCCCTCCCTCATCACTTTGTCCATGCCTCTTCGTCTCAGAACGGAAAACGCCCTGCTGTGAATCAGTAAAGACAGTGAATGATCTCTCATCCTTTTAAAGATTAGAAATACCATATTTTTCGAACCGGCCAATCCTCATTCATTTGGACAGTAACCAATCATTTAGCGACTTAAAGAATGACGGAGATGTCGTCATTTTTCTTCTTTTTTTGCGTCGCTTCGCAAAAAAATTTAATTCTTTAGAACTTATACAGTTTCTAGCAACAGGTAGTCAGGTAATTAACAATGGCTACTGACGAAGATTATCCGCTATATGGAACGAATATTCCTATTTGTGACTTTAACGGAAGTTATAGCGACTATAATTTAACTGATTGCGGTAATATGACAGCTTTTAATATTTCGGACATGATTTTACATACACATTACAAGCCTCCGTATCTTGTTGTTGAATTCGCCAAGATATTGTATGGAATTGTTTTCATGGTGGGCTTATGTGGTAACAGCTTAGTATTGTACGTTGTACTGCGCTTCTCGAAGATGCAAACTGTTACCAATATGTACATATTTAATTTAGCGTTAGCCGATGAAATGTTTTTGACTGGTCTTCCTTTTCTTATAACAACAATGGTTTTCGGTTATTGGCCATTTGGTAGCGTTATGTGTAAAGTTTACATGACGACAACATCCATCAATCAATTTACTAGTAGTCTATTACTAACAGTAATGAGCGCAGATCGTTATGTAGCCGTTTGCCATCCAATATCGTCTCCAAGATACAGAACACCCTTTATCGCTAAGTTCATATGTCTGACAGCATGGACAGTATCTGCTTTACTGATGGTACCTATTTATATTTACGCGAACATATATCACACCGGAAAAGGTCTAAGTTGCAATATATATTGGCCAGAGAGTGATTTAATGAACGGGCAGAAGGCATTTACACTTTATTCCTTCACTTTAGGTTTCGCCATACCCTTAATTCTCATACTGTTATTTTACTTCTTAGTCATATGTAAATTGCGCACAGTTGGACCAAAAAACCGCTCAAAAGAGAAGAAACGCTCTCACAGGAAAGTAACTTATCTTGTATTAACTGTGATTACGGTCTACGTTATTTGCTGGTTGCCATACTGGATCACCCAAGTGTACATCACACTTCTACCGCCAAGGCAGGGTCAGAGTCAGATTGGGTTCATAATTATTCTTCTTGCTGGAATGCTGGCCTACGCCAATTCGGCCATGAATCCTATCCTGTACGCGTTCTTGAGCGATAATTTCAAAAAGAGTTTCGCTAAAGCGTTCACATGTGCGGCACGAATGGAAGTAAATGCTCAGTTGAATGTAGAGAATAGCGTGTTTCCGAAAAACACACGCAGCGGGTCTTCAAAAGCGCAACTGAATCGAGAACAGAAACAGAGGAATGAACTAGATCCATCAACAGCTATCACACTCACATCAAGATCCAATATCGTTATGGGAGATAAAGAATTCTCGGTCAGAAATGGCTTCAATAAACAGAAGACAGAAAGTGAACCAACTCAGGTGTGAAACATCATTTTTTCGCGAGACTAAATGAGCTTTGTGGTGACTAATCTCGAAAAATTGACTCAGCGTGTGGTTCGTGAAGTCAATTTACGAACCATTTAATTTCATTCACATATTGAATGCTATGAGCTTCACGAATTGTGAATACAACTCAGTGATAAAGTTTATATGGATTGAATAAAACTTTCTGGTAACTTTTCATACGGTTGCTATGAACTTTACAGAAATATATACACAGGAAGTAGAAATTTGCTCATAATCAGAAACTAATTACACATGGACCAAACATTTAAACACCATTTGAAAAATCTTCTTCGAGTGATGCTATCTTTTGTTTATAATTTTCAACTTGTATTTGAGATTCTTTCAAACTGCTATTTGTGGTGCTATTTAGATATCTAATATACTTGACACTTAATCTGATTTTGATAGCACATATATATTTGATTTTTTTCCCTGAGCACCTCATTGTTTTTCTCTATTTTCATCTCAGTTCATGTTCTGCAGAATTTTAACGAATTACTAAGTAAGTTATGCTGCATTTAAGTTTTCACTTCTCTTACAATATTTTAAGAAAAGAGTTTATATATATATATATATATGCATTTATATCTTAAATACGATAGCTTTAATATCTATGTTTGTGCCATATGTGTTTTATGAAAGTATACATAATCTTTGATGTTGTATTAAATAACCGGGTGTAGAGTTATTGTTAAAAATAAGGCTATGTGCCAAAAATATATTTGGATTATAGTATTTCTACTCGAAAACTTCTTTTGAATTTTTTTAAACAGTTTCTTAAACTGATTATTTTAATCTAACGACAGTTCATAAAATGTTTCTAAGTCAAATATCATTAGGATATTTTTTATCACAAATATTTCGAGTATTGTGTATTTAAAAATGGTATACTTTAAAAATTTATACTTTAAAATGTATACTAAGTATACTTTAAAAATGTTAGTTCTAAAAGTCGTTTTTTTCTAAAAAAATTTGTTATGAAATGAAAAGTTTACTAAAATGATAAAGAAATTGTTATGGCTTGAAAAGTAAGATTAAAATGAAATTTTATAAGAAATGAATATGAAATATAAAATAAGAAATGCATATAAGTATTTTTACATACTTATATAATAAATATTAAGCACAAGTCATTGTAGATATTTTCTTTCATTATTATGTGTTTCTTTGAGTTGAAATCAGCCATTATCCATTAGAATAGCCAGGTATAAGTGTAAAAGCATCAGCTAATAAACTGATGCAGTTTTATTAACTTAATATCTCATAATATATAAGAATTAATCATCTTTTAATAGCGCATTATCTCCATTTATTATTTTTTTTAAATAAAATATGCAAAGATGTTTGCACATCTTTCAAATAATTTCGATCGTGATTCAAGATTACCAAGAATTTTCGGAACATTATTACCCATAAATTAAATGGAAAAATATAATATGTTAAGTTGCTAGTAATGACAATGAAATTAATAAAACTATATGTTTGTTTTCAACTTTCTACGGTAATTTTGTTTTTGATTATATTTTTCTTACTTCTATTCTATATCAAGATTTTAATATCGAAAACGCATAATTGTTTACTTATAAGGTTCTGGTTCCAGAAATGTATGAATTATTTTAAGGTTATACCATATGTCTACCAGGCATTATATATTTTATCAATTTGTAATATAATTCTTTACTTCTTTACATTTAAACCCTTTGTCTGTTCTAAGGTAAAGCATTACAAAATTTAATTTCCAATTTATATTATATTATTTACATTATTGATAATTATGACAATTTTATGTATAAATTACTAACTATTTTGACAATTTTATGTAACACACATTTGAATTTTTAACAAGTTGGACAATGTTATGCAACAATTACTTAAATTATTAACAATTTGGACAATTTTATTCAAACAATTCTTTGAAAACACTGATCTTAAATTGCTTCAGACCTGATTTATTTAAATATTTTAGTTCCTTTAAAATTTTTTTTAGATAGTTTAAATATTACTTTAAAACAATGACGCATATATTTTAATTCGTCAAACAAAAAATGTTTAAAAAAATGTATCTCTTGAATTCTCGAATTTTTTAATATCTATTTTTATTTTAAGTTGAGTTGCATTCATATCAAATTGCATCTGTTTCTTTATTTGTAATACATACTAGAAAATATCGCATGTTTTTACTACTTATTACGTGTATGTATATTTAAACAGACGTGGTTTAGAGCTTATACAAATTTTTTTTTCAATATTATTGAAAAAAAACAAATTTATGTTCTAAACTTTACTTTCTTCCACTCGATTTGTCTTCAGAGATTAAGATTTTGATTACGTCGGGATTAAATTTAAACCTAGTGATTTCACTATGTTATTATCCTTTCCATTCACAAACTTGTTTTTTTTTGTTAATTCTTATTTACTTTTATTATTATTATAATTTTAATTATAAAAACTCGTTAAACGATTTTTTTCTGAAAATTTATTTAGCACTGTGAAATGTATATTCTTAATATAGCTTCAGTATTTTTTAAAATTCTTATTATAAATGCACACGGATTGTTTTGTATAATTGGACCAGTTGCCTGAATACAGTTTTAGATAAAATTTGAAATGAAGGTAAAAATAACTTATTTCAAAAGAAATATAAGTTATTTAACAATTATTAATCGTAAGATGATTATAATTTTTTTTTTTTTTTTTTTTTTTTTTTTTATACAAAATATTACATAATGAGGTTTTATCACAAAATTACTTTGAAATATTATAAAATAACTCCACTTTTAGTTTCAAATAATATAATTGTATAAATGTTTAAGATAAATGGGAAATAAATTCTCATTAATATGAAAGAATAAGACGAAGTTATGAATAAATCCGTATTACTGGCAAATACTCTTAAATAATGGATAGAATAAATAATTTATAGTTGTGTATGGTTGTAAGTTTTGTTACTTTTAATCTGATTAAGGACAAATCTTTTATACAAATTTTCTTACATTGTTAATCCAGAATCTAATCCCATAATTTTTGGTCAATCATAATGCACTAATAACAACCAGAAAAATGTTTAAGATCATCAACTTTTGAAGATATTCAGAGATAAAACGTGAACAATGGATGAAATTTTTTGTTAACAGTTTAAAACTGCTCCCAAACGTAAAAGCTGATTGCCATTTCTATAATGTCAAATTTAAAACAAAATGTGAACAAAAAGTACTAATTACCCAGTTACATTAAAATAACGTGAATTTTTTGCGAGTAAATAATTAGGCTTTACATTGAAATCATATTTTGCTTGCAGTTCGAAGAATAATTACAGCACATTTTTTAAATATTAAGAAAAACATAATTTTTTTTAATAAAATCAAAATATAAGGTATTTTATACGTCATTTTGTAACTTTTTTCGTTCATATGGTTGGCTTACTGGAATTTCTAATTTTTAAAATCATAGTTCTTATTACCGCACATTTGGTAAAAAATACTCAACTGAAAAATAATTTAGCCAAGTATAAGGTTATTTTAGAAAGCTCTAAGTTATTACATTTTTCTGCAGTTACCAAATTTTATAACATCTTATAAAAACCATATTTTATTGTTAATTTTATACCATATTCTGGTAGTTTTTATAAAAAAAACTTTACGAATTACTTTTGAGGAAAACAGGTTTAGAGCCATAACATAACAGTTCTTCTTATTATTGCTGTAAAACAATTGTTGATGTTTTCATTTTTTCCTTCCTAATAATTGATCCGTCAAGTTTTTTTTTTTTTTTTTTTGGAAGTTTTTTTTTTATATTTCCTCATTTAAGTATTAAATAGCGGCAGTTATTGATTTTCGATTATAATTTTGAAAATAAATGTTGAAGATTAATGTGAATATATGACGCAATCATTATTTTCCGCTATATTTAGAAATGCCATTGTAAATGAATATATTTAAAATAAAAACATATTCAATAGAAAACTATATTCTTTATCCATATGTTTAAACACTACTTTTGAAAAAAAATATTATTGCATCTCTTGGATAGTCTTAGTTAGCCTTTTGTATTAAAATCGCATTCTTGATGATGTATGATGCCCCTGAAAAGCAAGAAACGCACACTCTGCCTTAAAATTGCTTGGCTTTACCAAGCAAGCTCGCTGGTATTGGCAAGTGTCATTAGAAACAACAACAACTATTAGTTAGCCTCAAACAACATGGTTTAAAAATGCAAGTTGTTTTATTCTTGAAACACGATTGAAATGAAATAAACAAAATAAAATATATTTTATTCGTTTTTGTGAAAAGCAAAAACTCTATGACAAAAATTTAATATTTTAACTTTGCTTAATTCGTTTTCCATTGTTTAGATAGACAAAAATAAAAGAAAATTCTAATTTATTTTAAATAGATGTGAGAATTTTTCTTTTAAAACTAAAATATTCAAAATTTTAATATGCCAAAATTTAAAAAAATAGCTTTACGTTAGTTATAATTGATATTATTTTATTTCTAACGCTGATTTTTATTGAATTATAATCATTTAACAAAGTCATATCATCATATTCCAATCATGAATGTGTGAAATCATAAATAAACTGGGTAAATAAAGTTTAAAAAATAAGTGAAAACTGGTTAGAAATGATGACCTACTTTATAAACATTGGAAATATCTTTAAACATTGGAAATACTTTTTCTAAATATTGGAAATATATTGGATATATCCTGTTTTATTTCAATATATGCAACCAAATATTTTACCAAACTTTGATCGGAGTAGTTGATCCAGAATCAGAAAGAATTGTTCAATCATGTTGTTAATTTCATCAAGAAAGTATGGTCAAAACTACTAGAATATCATGAAATTTACCGTTTTAATGGGTCACCAAAAAGTTTTTTTTTTTTTTTTTTTTGTAATTTTAAAATTATTTTGTAATATTTAATTTTGTAATGGTAAAATTAGCAATAAAATATTATATAATAATATATTTTTATCATGATACCTTAGAACATGGCATAAAAATGACTTATTCGGTTAAATTTTCTTTTCTGCTTTTTATTTTTTTGTAAACATGGTGTAATAAGATATAAGTTTGAAAACCATAATTTAAAATATTGAATCTTATTTTAGTTCAATATGTGCTAACATACTTTACCACGTTTTGATCGAGCAGAAGCAAAATGATTTATTCCATCAGGTTCTTAATTTCATCTTGAATATTATAATGTATTGATAGAATTTCTTTAGTTACACCGAGATAACAGTACGGTCAAAACCATAAGAAAAGAATAAAATTTATCATGTTTCTGACTCTATGGGGACAGCAAGAAACTCAGTAATTTCAACCAAAGCACTTTGGTAAGGATTTGGTTGTTGTTGTTGTTGTTGTTGTCGTCGACCATTAACGCTGAGGGGGTGCAATTATTCTTGTTTTCCAGTGGCCCCCTCTTTGACCAGGAAATTGACTTCTGCCACACTCATACGCCCCAGCCGTTTATAGGGCGGGCCAATTCATACATCCATTCATTCATCCACAGATCGTAGTTTTGACCTGAACCAGAGAAAGATCAATCTCCAATTCAGTACCCCCAGAGGTCTTGATTTGTTATGGGAACATGGAAGACTGTATAAACCAACATATTTAACGTGCACAAGTCACCATTTACTGGTCTTTGCCCGGCTGGATTCGAATTCCCGTTCTGACAGACGTGAGTCCAGCGCCCTGCCAACCAGGTTATCATTGGTAAAATTAACAATTAAATATG
The DNA here is from genome assembly GCA_949128135.1 of Parasteatoda lunata. Lineage (NCBI taxonomy): Eukaryota > Metazoa > Arthropoda > Arachnida > Araneae > Theridiidae > Parasteatoda > Parasteatoda lunata. The sequence goes on from OX421971.1 coordinate 49,678,798, forward strand.
ATTTTATAATAAACGGTTATATGATTTAATAATAATTTTATCACGATATCTTAGAAGTCATAAAAATCACCTATTCGAATATGTTTACTTTTCAGTTTTGTATTTTTTACTAAATGTTGGGTTATAAGAACTCCAATTTTGAAAACTAGAATGTCTGATAAACTGATACCATGTAAAAGGAAAAATTACCAAATGAATTAGATTAGGAATGGTACCAGAAATGAAGGATTGAATTATGAACTAGATTGCCAGAAATGTCATTACCATACAGTACGGTAATTTTACCAGGATTTTTTTTTTCTCAGTATAGTTTTGAATTTTTTGGGGTATCTTTACAAATATAAGACATACTTCTATACTACCAAATTATCTGGAGAATCTTTTTGAAATTATGTTTAAAGTTCTGTTATAAAACTATTCATAGCTGCATTACACCCGGACAATGATTTTGTGACTTATTGAAGAATAAATAGATAAATACTGTGGTTAAATATGATAGTTGCTTACCCTAAATACTTGACCAGTTTACAATACTCTAGTGTTAGCTCTCTGTGATTGAAGTATCTTTAGTTTTAGATGTCCCTTTAATAATGATACTGAACCTCCATTGTGATGCTTATAACATATGAAATGTTCTCTTGTACGAAAATATTAATAAAATGTATTTTATGTGTCTTTAATTTATTTCTCTGTGTGTTTGAAATACAGGTAGACTTTCTTTTAGATGGTGATTAAACTAAATTTTAAAAAACTAAAGTACAAATTTTATTTATACTATATTTGCTTCAATAAATTAACGCTTGAAATATGTATATAATTGCATTAAATGGATATTTCTTAGAAACTGAAGCGGTAAGATATTACTTGATAGAAAACTTCATATGTCTTAAGTGCATATAGACAGGCCCTCATTTTCAAGACTTGCTAGATGCGTATGAGGAAAAAAAGTGATTTGAAGTATAGAACGATAAATGTTTAATATAAATGCTGATTCCCTTGTAACCGACATTAGTTCCTTACTGCCTCTCCGTTGCGCTGGAAAATGAAAATGAATTTTATCTTAATTTGCCCCTCTTGGTCTCTGTTTTTTTTTTTTTTTTTTTTTTTTTTTTAAATATTTTTTTTCTTCTTTTTTTCTCTTTCAGCTACTGAGATTTTTCCAGGTTTGTTCCTCGTTTTTATTTTTCCCTTTCTCGTTAGAAACTTCACGTTTTATATTTCAAATCACTTTTTTTTCTCATTCATGTCTTTCATCCAATTCTTCAAAATGAACGACTGTTTTTAGCACTTGAAACATGTAGACTGTTATTTAATTTTTATATATTTTTTTATTTATATATATATTTTTTATCGTTTTCCTCTTTCAGCTACTGAGGTTTTTCGAGTTTTGTTTCTCGTTTTTATTTTTCCCTTTCTCGTTAGAAACTGCACGTTTTATCAAATCACTTTTTTTTCTCATTCACGTCTCTCATCCAATTCTTCAAAATGAACGACTGTTTTTAGCGCTTGAAACACATAGATTGTGATTAAATTTATTTATTAATTTTTTTATTTTTTATCGTTTTTCTCTTTCAGCTACTAAGGTTTTTCTAGTTTTGTTTCTCGTTTTTATTTTTCCCTTTCTCGTTACTAACTTCACGTTTTATCAAATCACTTTTTTTTCTCATTCACGTCTCTCATCCAATTCTTCAGAGTGAACGACTGTTTTTAGCGCCTGAAACACATAGATTGTTATTAAAACATTTATTTTTATTTATTTATTTATAATTTTTTTATCGTTTTCCTCTTTCAGCTACTGAGGTTTTTCCAGTTTTGTTTCTCGTTTTTATTTTTCCCTTTCTCGTTACAAACTTCACGTTTTATCAAATCACTTTTTTTTCTCATTCACGTCTCTCATCCAATTCTTCAGAGTGAACGACTGTTTTTAGCGCTTGAAACACATAGATTGTTATTAAAACATTTATTTTTATTTATTTATTTATAATTTTTTTATCGTTTTCCTCTTTCAGCTACTGAGGTTTTTCCAGTTTTGTTTCTCGTTTTTATTTTTCCCTTTCTCGTTAGAAACTTCACGTTTTATCAAATCACTTTTTTTTCTCATTCACGTCTCTCATCCAATTCTTCAGAGTGAACGACTGTTTTTAGCGCCTGAAACACATAGATTGTTATTAAAACATTTATTTTTATTTATTTATTTATAATTTTTTTATCGTTTTCCTCTTTCAGCTACTGAGGTTTTTCCAGTTTTGTTTCTCGTTTTTATTTTTCCCTTTCTCGTTACTAACTTCACGTTTTATCAAATCACTTTTTTTTCTCATTCACGTCTCTCATCCAATTCTTCAAAATGAACGACTGTTTTTAGCGCTTGAAACACATAGATTGTGATTAAATTTATTTATTTATTTTTTTATTTTTTATCGTTTTTCTCTTTCAGCTACTAAGGTTTTTCTAGTTTTGTTTCTCGTTTTTATTTTTCCCTTTCTCGTTAGAAACTGCACGTTTTATCAAATCACTTTTTTTTCTCATTCACGTCTCTCATCCAATTCTTCAAAATGAACGACTGTTTTTAGCGCTTGAAACACATAGATTGTGATTAAATTTATTTATTTATTTTTTTATTTTTTATCGTTTTTCTCTTTCAGCTACTAAGGTTTTTCTAGTTTTGTTTCTCGTTTTTATTTTTCCCTTTCTCGTTAGAAACTGCACGTTTTATCAAATAACTTTTTTTTCTCATTCACGTCTCTCATCCAATTCTTCAAAATGAACGACTGTTATTACCGCTTGAAACAGATAGATTGTTATAAAAATTTTTTTATTTATTTATTTTTTTTTTTTTATCGTTTTTCTCTTTCAGCTACTGAGATTTTTCCAGTTTTGTTTCTTTTTATTTTTCCATTTGTCGTTAGAAACTTCACGTTTTATATTTCAAATCACTTTTATTTCTCATTCACGTCTCTCATTCAATTCTTCAAAATGAATGACTATTTTAAGCACTTGAAACATGTAGACTGTTATTTATTTATTTTTTTTTTTTTGAAGCGAATGATGTTTTTGATCAAGTAATACACATGCATATTCTAAAAAAAAAATGGACACACTTAACAAAATAATACTTTCTGAATGTGAAAACTGCAACATTATTTTATTGTGTGTTATTTTATTTTGATTCGTTTTGATAGAGAAAGTGATTATCAAAAATTTATTTTTAACTTTGACTAGCGCACTAAAAGATGAATATCACGCTTCAGTATTTTTTATTTCTAACAAATAATTAGAAAAAAAGACTTGCTTTTAATTTTATTCATTGGGGAATGATATCATGATTATAACTATTATTATTAAACTACACATTTGTAACAGATTTTAGCGTATCATCAAGAAGCATATCAATGGCATTATGTAACGAAATATTTTATAATACCAGTGTTATTTATTTAAAAAAAATTGTTTTTATGTGTGAAAAAGTGACTGTTTAAGATTCAGAAAAAAAGATTGTCAAGCGAATTATTTTTATTTTCCTATTTACTCTTAAGAGATTTATCGTCATCTAGATTTAACTAGATACACCAGACCAATTTTTAGGTTAAAAAAAAAGCAACCTTTAAAACTGAAATATTTAATGAAACCTGGAGGAAGTTATGCAAATGTTTTATGGAAATGAAAAAATAAGGATCAGAATATTCAACTCGTATTTTTAATTTTTAAACAGTTTTGATTATTATTGTCAAAATTGTGTGTTTTCTTTTTTATCACATAAGGAACAATTCTTGTTTGCTTTTGCGTAAAATATTTTACTAGATCGTAAATACTTTTATGATGCTGATTTCAAATCTACAATCAATTTCATTCCCCAAGCTAAAGTTTCTTTAAAACAGTTTTAGTATAATTTTTGTCGAATTGTATACAAGTCTAAAACGAATCAAATCTAAAACGTTATATATAACAGGGGATCAAGTAAATGCTGCAACAAACTTCTAAAGGAATTTAGGGTACATTAACAGTATTGAAAGTTCATAGGAACCAGTTCATGTCGACATACGCCGATAGAGGCCTTTATCTATTATGACCTATTTATTCTTGTGCTTCTGAGCAGGTACATTAGGAAGCGTCCCTTGTCGCGTAAAAATGACATTTCCGGGCATGGTTTCCCTTAATTCTGGTGGTAACTCGTCTAGACTTTTGTCGCAGCATTTACGCAACCCCTGTATTATATAACTTTTTTTTAACTTTATATTTCAACTAAAAACAGTCTAAAAATGTCATTTAAAAAAATTGGTAGATTTAAGAGCAAAACTAATTTGAAATCTTTACACCAGAAATAGGCAAGACCAAATCTTTGTATAAATGCACCGAAAAAAAAACCCAGTCTTATTATTTTATGAAGCCAGTCTTTTCCAGTCTTATTATCATTAAAAAGTTACATATTTACTAATGACTGGCTTAATTTGATCCATTCATACTACAGTTTAGAATTTAAACAGAAATTAACTTTAGTAAAATAATAATTTAAATAATTCATGGTAACGAAATATAAAAATATTAATGAATCAATAACATCAGTAAGCTCAGTAAAATAGCGATTCTAATGATGAAAAATGATGAATGTTAAGGAAGTTGCAGTAGCGCATAGTAATCTTAGGAATATAGTAATGAAATATAGCAATGTTTAGAAAGTAGTGATGGAGTATAGTAATGTTAGTAATGCATTAAAGCTGAGAAAGTAGAAATAAAATACAGTAGTATTAGTAAAGCATTAAAATATCAAATGTTAATAAATGTCAGTAATAAAAGAGGACTAATAGTAATTCAGTAAATTTTTAGCATTGTTAATAGAGTAGCTGATAGTCAAAACAAGTATTAAATAAAAATAAAAAATTCAATGCCCGCCAGGGGAATAACCTACATCTTACATGCATTTGAAGAGCAGATTTATTAGCCACTTTTCCAGGGTAACTTTATTAGGTAGGCCAACGTTGCTCCCCTTAGATAGTACAGAGAATGAAAGAGCATCCATGCCTTGCTCGGTATTCGAACCCAGAACCTTTCTGATGCAAGGTCAAGTATTAAATAGTATGCTATCTGGATTATGCGGAGTGTAATGAGACATCTTACCAGATCTTACCGGCGTTAGATTACTTAAAGTAAAATGTTTTACATTTATTAAGATAAATTTTCAGAAATACTTATCTACGTAATTTAAAAACTCACAACGTATTATACTCATTTTTCAATTTATTCATGCAAGTGCAAAATATTGAAAATAATTTGATAAATTTAAATTAAGGGGGTTTAGCTTATGGAAGAATAAATATTGAGAAAAAAAAAAAAAGAATTTTAACTTCAACTTTCTGAGAAATGTAGATAAATTACTTTTAAAGCATTCTATCTACGGTATTTTTCTGAAGGATGGAGGCTTTTACGGCTTTCTATTTCAAATAATATCACGTACTAGAAATCCAATAACAAAAGATGTTTTTCGAAGCTAAGTCATCAAAAAAGAAACAAACTTAAGCTATTTAGTTTCGTTTTCTCATACCAAATCATAGAATCTTTTAAAGTGATTTTTTTTCATGAATTTCTAGGAAGCTGTTCTTATTTGATGTAAAAAAAAAAACTTTTCCAGGGTGTTAAATATATTAGCTTTATATTTAAATCTAACATTTTCCGATCGGCGCTAAATTATATTTTTAAGCACTTCTGTTAGAGTTGAGGTAATCGAAGCGAAAAAAAAGGTCAAGTTGCTATTCTGTTTTAATTTTAAAACAGGGATACATGTTTTTTTTTGTTGTAAAAAGTAATACATCTAGTGGAATATAATTTATTCGTACGAGGTGGAAAAAAAAACATAGAAGTCAGTATATTGGTGTTGATAAACCTTTACGAAATCATGCACAAAACTGAAAGATATGTATCGAGTTAAAAAAAAATAATTAATTTTTCGATAAATATCTGCTTCCCCACTCTGTGGCTTTATGTTATCAAATTAAGGAAAGCATGTTTTTTAGAATTTCATCCTTTCAAAACAGTAATTAATTTTGTTCAGCATTTGGCAAAATGCTCTTTTTTGAGATCAACTTCTGACAGGCCAAAATTACCATAATCAGCAATTTCCTCATGTAGCTATCCCTTTTTAATATGCTTCCCGGTGGCTTTATGTTATCGGATTAAGCACGTCATGTTTTTAGAAGATTATTTTTTAAAAATAAAAATTCACCACAAAATTCACACTGTTGCTTGAGAACAACTCTTGATAGTTTAAAATTACCACACCCACCCTTTTTCTCTTGCACATACCATAAAAAATTTTCACAAAATTATTTTGTTGTTCATATTAGTATATTTTGTACTCTTTATAAAACACCAATTAATACAATACCAGTAGTATTTATTGCTGAGTTTTATTAAGCATCATTGGTGTCAATAATAATAAGGCGATTTCTGTAGTTTTTCTAGATGAAGAAGTATCTTTTCTCAATTAATTCAACTTTTTACTACAAAACCTATTAAAACTATTCAGTATAAGTCTTTAGTATCAAATTTCTTGCTGATCGATACAGAATTTCGAATTTGTATAAAGTGCATGCATACATATAAACGTTCTACTTTATTTGTATAGAAGATTGCTATATCTACACGATTCTATATATTCTGATTTATTTATGTTTTGCTTTATTTGTATATTATCATCTGATTATATCTATTCTGATTTAATATAAAAGATTGTTATATCCAAGATTACAAGAATCTTGTTTCAATATGCGTTTAAAGGCCGTTATGTTTTCCGATTGGCCCTATATAGAATTGTCCGACTCACCCGAAAGTTTACACCCACTTTACAAAAAATATCGGCCCTATATAGAATGGTCAGATTCACCAGATATTTAATATTCATTATTCAGCTATGTACCTTATATAGGCCCTACGTAAGCCTATATTAGCTACATAGACCCAAACGTAGACCTATATTAGGTACATTTTTAATATTGTTCCTAGTGAAATGAGCTTCATAGGCCTATATTATTAGGACCAATATTAAGAAATATTGATGGATTAACAATATTTAATTAACAAAAATAGCTTAATATTTATTATAATTATGTAAGGTTCCGCATAAATTAAAATTTCGAAATAATAGAGTATATCTCGTATGTAAGCAATAAAAACCAAGGTTTGATTAAATCCCTATGATAGATGATCAATTCACGGACGATATTAAAATCACAACTCTGTGTTGAGGTTTCCGTAAAGAAAGTAATTTGATCAAATTACTCAACTATTTTAATAAAAAGATGAAATAAATGAGTCGGATGAAAATGACAAAGATGAAATAACTATACGGATTTAATCTTATTTTAATTTAAAACAATAGCTTTAAAAGTTAGTTTTTCTGCTCGTATATAATCCATTGATGGATGATGATTTTGGAAATTTTTAGCTCATAAATTTTAATACCGTCACGAAAAATGAGTGGAAGTAGAAGTGTATGAAATGTGGCTATTGATTATAAACGATGTTTATTATTTTTATTAATCGTAATTAATCAAGGGAAGTGAGTGCCATTGCTTATTTACATAAACTGATGATTTTTTAAGGTTAAATGCCATTGGCCGGTATATATTTACTTTATACTGATGGGTTTTTTTTTTGAAGTAAATGGCTGCTATCAAAGTACGCATTTGTCGAATATACCATACACTGGTGATTTTTAAGGTTAAGTACCATTGTTCGTTGATTTTTATCCGGTAATTAATTATTGATTATATAATTACATTAAAATAAATAGAGAAGGTTGTTTTACCTAGGAACACATAAGACGGTTTATGTATTTGCGCCTTCTACTTGATAAAGTATTCTCTAAATATCTGCGGGACAAAGCTGTAGAATAATCTAATATGTTCAGAAGTATTTTCTGAATCTAAAATTTTTGGCATACAATGTTATGTAATATGCTGTGCATATGAATCTAGATTCCTCAATCTCATTTTTCAAGTAAGCGTATCTTTTTCCTCACTAACTAAATCGATTTCTATTTCATTTTATAAACTTTCAGACGATAAACTTTTCTGAAATTTCGTTTAGAAATTTCTGATACTGCTAGATTTTCCAAATTTTTATAACTTCTCAATTTCGAGGAATTGTTCAGCATTCTGTGGTTAGTGAGTGCAACGGGAGGATTTTTTTTTTGTTGCTGTTGATCATTCTACTTTTCAAAAGCCCAGATAATTCTTTACTGCAAGGTTGTACGAGGGTCATTTTTAAAATAAGGACCTATTGCACATCGTGTCCGCACATCCTTGTCAAGCGACATCAATTGAAGGTCGGCAACTCTTGTCAAGTCTCTCACGACGTCGATATATCGTTTTACGTCTCTGCCGGTGTTGGTTACATTGTTATACTGTTTTCTTTGTCACCATGTCAATCAGCAACCCCCCCCCCCCCGATCAGTTATTCAGTTTTTTAACGTAAAACAAGTGATGCAGAGCACGGAGTCCCAAAATTGTAAGTGTGCCAAAACCAACGATAAAGAAAGCCAAAGGGTGAATTTGGCGATGTTCCCTCTCCCTGTAGGTGTTGCATCTTTTTATAGGAGTCAGTTGAAGCGTGCCTGTTTGCTAGAAGGTGAACGAAGAAAGCCGAGACGACTTCCTGGTGAGTGATTCTAGTTCTCCAATTGTTAGTAAATTCTACTGTATCATTATGTAGTCAAGATTTTAATCATTAAAATTTAATTTAACTTTATTTAGAGAAATCTAATTTTATTTCTTATTTAAAATGAATGATATATTAGTTGTATCAATGGTGCCGAGACACCTTACCACGCGGGTTAGGACACAACGCATGACGCTAATCTTAATTAATCTAGCTTAAATTTTAAGTTTCTTGCATGCAATGTTTGTTAAATTTCATTTATTTATTATTTGTTTTAGAGATATTTTAAAATTTTTTGAATTAATTTGTTTTTTTTAAAAAAAAAAACTTATATGGAATTATGCACGTGCTGAGAATTGTATGTACGCGATTTCATTTTTTTAAAAATGCTTGCAGGTCTATTGCTAATGTATAATAGAATTATTTTTATGTATTGTAAACGTTAGGGTAATATTTATTTCTTATAATTTGTCTAAATTTTGAATAATTATGAATAGAAATAGAGCAGGTAGACGGCAACAGAAGCCGCACGACGCGGGTGTGGAACAAGGTTTACGAAGAGTTTAAAATAAACTAACTATCTACAATTACCTTAAAAATATTCTGGTACTGCCACCTGGTGTGTAAAATGAGAAATAAAATGTTTTCAGGGCAAAAGAAATGAATTAGTTTTATTCTCATTGGCGCGTTATTACTGAACACTTCAGCCCTAAATTTCACGAGCGCAAAATAGAAGGCGAATCCTCACCCCGTCATTTTCACGGGGGCGAGAAGGAAAGGGTTAATGTAGAAAGAACAAATATTCGTGTTGAAAAACGATGTGAGCGATCCACTGTCATGAATGGGAAGTATTGAATCATTTGAAAAACAGCTCTCACTTAGCAATAAAATTTTCACCTTTTTTTTTCTTCACAACTTAAAGAATTTCTTGGAAAATGAACACATGTTTAAAGAAATTGTCACTAATTGGCTTATCGGCCAGGCGGCAGAGTTCTTGATGATGGGATCCAAAAGCTTCTGCTACGACAGAACAAATATTTCAAAGTTATTGGGGACTATGGCGAAAAGTGAATAAATGTTAATCTTTTAGTTTATGGTACAGTTTATGTTCATAAATTAAATCACAAAACGGCTCTTAGTTAAAAAATAACCCTCTTATATATATCTAAAAATTATTGCTCTGTTTTGAGTTTAAGGTACTTACATTGTGTTATTTTTATTTTCCTTCGTTAAAATTTTCGAAAAACACCCTCAATAAGTTTTAATTTTGTAATTTTCTTAGTATTTGGCTGAATTAATGGTAATCGGTATTTTGCAATTCTCTCATAATTTTGTGCCCAGAATTTGTTTTATTAGATTTAATGTTTTAATACGAAAACATGCTGTACCATCTAAGGCGTTTAATACTTAAATATACTGTATCCATGAAAGGTGTTGAATTCTATTACATGTTATATAAATTTATAGCGTTTAGCACTAGTGCAGTCTGTACGAATTTGTCAAAAGCCTATCGGTACGAAATTGTAAAAGAAATTGAAAAATTGTACAGAAGTGTATATTGTAATGATTTGATTATTTTATATAATGCTAAAACAGTTGAATATTAGACAATGAAAAATGCTTTTTTTAATTCTTTCAAGGTGCACTAATTCTCACTATGAAGAAGAAATTTGATTTTTAATTTATATAGTGTTAAAAAATGAGACTTAATACTTTTATCTAAATGCATATTTGATCTTTTAATTTTTTTTCTTCAGTGATCTTTATCTGAAAACAAGCTTTACAAAAAGATTAAAAACGAAAACATATTGTAGAACATGATCTGTCTCCTACGAAATTCAAATCAAATATCATTCACTGGTATTGAGAGCTAATGGAAATATCCATTAAATCAATTACAAACTCTATCAATGCATTAGCTTCCATTATAAGACTCATATAGCAAATGGTAATAGTTTCATTCTAATTACTTTAACGTATAAGCTTTCAAATAAGTATATATTTTTCTTCTTTAAATTTAAAGACTATTTTATTTTAATATGATTAAATTTTCCCCATTTTTTCATGATTTAGTTTAGATAAAAATATACAATTATATTTCTTATAACAAGTGTTAATTTTTGAAAATTTTGACTTTATTTTTTGACTTTATTGAAAAAACAACAGCAACAATGTTTATGTATATAATACAAATTCGGCTCATATATTTCAATTTTCAAATAAAAGACAATTGTTTGTTAACTTTAAATGGTATTGTTACAGTTTCAATTCAGCTAGACTGATTGGCAAATAAATTTTTGGCACAATTAATTTTTTCATTGGTGTTGAGTTTTAAAAGCACGGTTAGAAACTGTAACGCATTTAGTGCCAAAACGTACTATATACATGCAAGACATTAAGAACAAAAAGTTGTTGCATACATTTTAGTTGTTCAGTACAAAAATATATGCAAAGTACCAGATCTAATGGATCTAACACAATATAACACAGATCTAATCGATAATTGTTAAATGCATATCCAGAGAATAGGCGATACCTTTGTACATTTTTCGGGGTTTTTATTTGTCACATTTAAAATTTATTTGGCGTAAATTAGATTGCGCATTGAAAATGCTTGCACATTTCTTTAGCTTATGAAACTACTACTGAAATTTTTTTCCATAGCTTAAAAATTTCAAAGCTTTTTATAAACTTAGACGTTTTTGTTAAAAGATACCCCCTGAGGTACTTTTTTAACTAGGCTGAACCACTTTTGAACATATGAACACTGAGTAACTTTTGAACACTCATTTAATGACAGTTTATATATAAAAATAGTCACGAAAATGTACAAGACATGTTGAAGGCAGACACTTATAGTTAAAATATAAACTAAACGCTGTAAAAAAGGGATACACAAATATCACGAAACTTTCTTTGTTTTTGACAAAAACGTTTCTAGGTATATGATCCATGCAAAATTTTCGTCAAAGTGTCGAAATAACTATCGTCTCTTCTTCGAGGAAATTAATTTCGTCAAAATTAAAGAAAAATTTCGTCATTCTATATTTTTTTAAAAATCGTAGTGCCTCTTGTATCTTTCTTTTCTAATAATCACTTTAACACCATATAGGTCGAGCAACACAACAAAGACAGATGGATCAGAGAATCAAACTTATACTCGAAGCCCGGATCAAACCAGGATCTTCCTGATACAAGGCAAACTCTTTGACCATCATACAATCCGGTCGGCTTAATTCTCTACTTTACTTTCGATTGTCTAGTCTTTATTCTAGTTTCATCATTTTAGCAACAATCTCCCTCAGTGCACGACGATGAGGTTTCGAGTTGAGGAAAAATTTTCGTCATATATTTGAGAGTTCCCATTTCGTCGCAAATCACCTGATTTCGTGACAATTTGATTCTGAAAAATAACGAAATATTGCTCAAGGATTGAAGAATCGTCAAAAGCGAGAGCTTTATTTGTGAGAGTGTATACACGGTTAAAGTTGTTTATTATATAAAACAATTCTAAAATTATTTGAGTTATTGGAAGTGCTTAATCGATGAAGCTCCCTGTGTTCTTTCAGTTGTGCTTGATTAAGATAATTATCTTACAATGTTGTTATATTTCGTCTCATGGACAAGTAATTATGTTTTTGTACATAATTAAACAATATAATATGAATAATAATTAGACCATGAGAAGATATTTTTTTCTCTTCCGGTTGATTTTCGTCAATTATGTTTTGAATGGGTCATAAAGCTCTCAGAGACTGTTTCTGTAGAGACTCTTTTTTTTTCTTTGTTATTGCGCCTCACTATTGCACTATTTAAAAACAAAACCACCCATTTATTTTAATTTAATTATTTTTGGCGTCATACCATTTGTTTGGAACAAAGCAATCATTACTCGTTATATGTCGATTGCCTATTGGCTGATTAGTGTATGATTAATTTCATAAAAATCTTTTAAAATATAAAATATATGCTTCAAATGAAGCTGTTTTGTTCTGTGAGAAAGACGTGAAATCATTGGATGAATAATTTTAATTCTATGGATGGTGTTTTCAACATAAATGTAAACAACAACAATCTCATGCTCTTGACCTGCTCTACTTTCGGTTAGAAAGTATACAGCTGCATACTACAGTTTATTCTTCGAAACGAATACTTTTAAACAGATAATTTTGTTTTTAATAATGGAAATAAATTATATAACTTCTGAGCTTAAATCTGCTGTATTTCAAATTTTTTTTTATGATATTACGTAATTCTGATCAGATGGATGTGAGAATTTGTTTTAGTTATTTAGAGATGTGTTGTGTGTTGTTAAAAAAAAGGTGACATCGTTGTTTGATTAAGAAAAAGCTCGTTTTATTTTTATATTTTTTTTTGGGCAGTCGCGATTAGGTCTCTTTTTACTTCTTTATTACTGTTTGCTGCAAGCCGTTGCAATACCATACGCTAGTGTTAGCATATTGTTCGAGTAGCGAGATTAAGTTCCTATTACAAATTATCATTTAGGTTTAAATTTTGAAGTTGTTATATTGTTGACAAGGTAAGAAATGTTTTATAATCATTCCTTTTTTTTTCAAATGACTATTCCTACGTCTTGAAATGACCGTTCTTCAAATGGTTATTCAAAAAATGATAATTTTTTTAAACACAAATAATAAATCAGATAACAAATACACATATACAAGAAATAATACTGAATCTCAAAACGCAATGATCAAGCTGTGAGCCAAATGGCTTTAAATTACACCGAAAGAAGAAACCTGGAAGTGTAAGCAGTAAAGAGCTTGCAGATCCCACTAGTGTATAAAACCATCCTAACTATGTAACGATTTTGGGTCGCTATTCCATTATGTAATAAAGATGAAAGTTAACTATTGTTTTTGCTGCATATCAAAATGTTATTCCACGCTGTATTACAGATTTCATGACGCAATCATCATATCTTTCTCTATTTCTTATGAAGTCTACCAGTTTTCTTTTTTGTAATAAGTTTAAACTATAGAATCTTTGCTTTAGCTGCAGTAAAGAGATACGAGTAAATAACTTCGAAAACATCTATAGTTTTTTTTTTAAGTTGACATTAATGATTTTTAAATTTCTAATTTCATTAAAAAATATTAAATAGACATTTTGAATTAATTTAGATATTTTTTTTTGAGATATTTACTGTAGGTTTTTGAATATTCAAAAGTGTACCAGCTTTTTTATTGAAAAATACACAATCATAATACAATACATTTCTATCAACAAAAACCCTATAGTAAGTAAGCATTTTAATTAGAATAATATAATGACTAAAAAGCACTGTTTCTAGTTAAATATTCATGAAAGAATCAAAACAGTACTGATTTTATTTATACACTGAGAAAAAAAGTATGGTAAAAACTACCACTGAATGGTGGAATTTACCGTGTTTCTGGCTCTATGGGAATAATAAAGAACTTTTTTACCGAAGTGCTTTGGTAATGATTTATGCAAAATTCACAACAAAATATAGCTTTGTGTATTAAAAATTGGTAAATGAGGCAAAATTTTGTAATTTCACCATGATACCGCAGAACATCACATGGAAATAGTAATTACTAAGGCCCGGATTTTGATGACATTTGCATTTTTTTGCATTATTTGCATTTTTGGACATTTTTTGTCCTTTAGAGCATTTTTTAAGATTTATAGGGCATTTTTTTTTAAATTTGGGGGTGTATTTTGCATTTTAAAGCATTTTTTAAGTTTTTTGTTAATTTTTTTCAATTTTTATTATTTTTGGGGCATTTTTATTACATGAAATACAAGATTTGTCTTATAATTTGTCTTGAATCAGAAGATGCTGCATCAATTAAGATAGCGCAAAACGTGTTGGCCTCTAATAAAATCGAAGGAAACTTATCATTTATCAAGTCTAACTTTGCTATTGTGTCCTCGACAATTACAAGCTTGGAGAAACAAGAATTGGAACCTTGCGATGAAATAAATTATATTGACGTAGTGAGTCAAGTGTTGCAAAAAGCAAGGGGGAAGATAGCACAAAGTGCAGCAGCTAAATTGAACAAATTTTGGAGAAGAACACTGGTTTACAAAGAATGAAAAAAATCTGTAAGATATTAACAGGTGAAGGAACATCTTTTCAAATTGAAGAAGAATTGTCAGTAAGTGAGACCGCCTTTTTCAAGTATGCACCAATAACATCAGTAGACGTTAAAAGAAGCTTCTCCAGGTATAAAAATTTACTTTCAGACAAGAGACGCTCGGTTACATTTCAAAATATCAAAAATCATTTAATAATCCAATGTAATTCTGATATTTAGTAATATTATGAGATGGAAGTTGTTATATTCATTAAAGTTTTTATACAAAATGAAAATGTTTTGGAGTCAATACATTTTCCTTTTTTTTTTTTTTTTTGTTATTTTAGGATATAAAACATATTTTTCAAACTTTAATAAACGTAGAACAAGTATTGCATTGCTTTATACTTTTGTGAAATGACTCATAATAATTTTAAAGAGTAAAATTTTGTTTTAGTTCAATATTTTTACTTTATTTTACTTATTCATAAAGCATTTTTAGCGCAATTTTTGCATTTTAGAGCATTTTTTAAGGGCATTTTTTGTACTTTTTAAGGGCATTTTTTAAAGGCATTAGTTGAGATTTTTTAGGTCATCAAAAGCCGGGCTCTAGTAATTACTTATTTAAAATACAAAAAGTAAATATAAATTTACTTTTTGGTGTTATATTTTTTACTAAATGTGCAGTAATAAGAACTAGAATTTCAAAAATCAGAATTTTCGGTAAACCGTTACCATATGAATAGAAACATAACTAAATAACTGGCTTAAATATCAAATACTTTGATTTTGTTAACAAAATGTATTGTTTAGTTTTATTGTTAAAATTTATAGTTAGAAATATCATTTCCATTCAGTTCTGATATAGCATAAACCAACCAGTGAAGGAACACTACCCAGTGAAGGAACATTTCATATATATTGATTAAAAATAAGAATTATAAAGTTTTTCTTTAGATTGATTGGTAACAATAGCTTACTCCCAAACAATAGGAAGTCATATAGCAAAGTTTTGGATTACCTAGTCGCATAGACTTCTCTGGAAAAATTTTTGAATTTGTTATTATCTCTGCAACACATTGTTTCTTTGAAAAAATTATAAGGTGAGTGTTTGTATTTATATGTTTGAAGTGGAATTAATTGCATGTAATAGCTTTATTTTTCTCACTGTGAAAAAGAGAATTCAAAATATAGTTATTGAAGTTACGTTTTTTATTTTAAGCATCCTAGCATAATCAATTACTGAGATAAGGGGGTGTTTATTCACTGGATCACCAAACGATGAAAAACCAGCGAAGGAACAAGTGTTCCTTTACTGGGTTTTTTCTAAGTCAATGAAAATGAAAGAAAAACTTTAATTTTCTTATACCTTTAGTGATGTTTTGCATCAAAAGTATGTTAAAAATACAAAAACCAACTTCTAACCAGTGAAGGAACAGGCATATTACTTTACTAGACATAGATGTCCCAGAGAATGAACAGTATGTGATAATATGTTGACACTTTACTTTTCAATTTATTATTACAAAAAAAAGTTAACATTTTCCAAGTATTTGTATATTATAATTTCGAGAATAGGCTTGTTTTTAGATATTTGTATGGCATATAAATTCATAAAGAGCATTAAAAAATAACCAAAATTAAGTATTCCTTTACTGGGAAATTTTGTGTTCCTTCACTGTTAAGAACTGTTCCTTCACTTGGTCTTCTTACTACTTGTTATTTGAATCTCCAAAACTTTAAAACAATTTTATGTAAGTTCTCTACAATTTTTTACACCATTTGCAATTAGTAGCAAATATGTTGACACTGTCATTTAACTAAAATTACGAATTTTGAAATTATTATGATTTTTTAAAAGGCAAGCAAAGCTTAAGTCTTCCTTCACTGGTCAGTTTATCCTATAAAGAGAATTTGTTTTTCGCATAAGTTTGGAATTTTATTTTTAAGAGTTTTGATTTCAAAGCTAAAAACAATGCCTTCCTTTCTCCGATTCAAGGATATTATTGATTGAATTGAACTTATTTATTTAGACAAAAAACTATGATTTCTTACCTGTATCTGAACAATATTTAAAAAATGCTCAGATACAGGTAAGAGATCATGTCAGTTCAAATATTTCCCGTTATCTATTTTATATGTAAGGTCTTCAGTACTAAATTGTATTTAAAAAGGGCGCTTTGCAACAAAACAAGTTCAAGTTTTTGTTTTGGTGCGGAATTTTAAAAGATTTCAACAATTATATCAAATCATGAGATAGAGTTTGAGATGAATGAGGTGACCCAAGTTTGAATCACAGTGATAGCTGGTTGATACGACAATGCTGACAAAAAAATATCCTCAGTGGTGAGCGGATCACAGGTTAGAGTTCCCTTGCAGTCGGTTAACTGGGGGAGGTTTCCATGTTTTCCCCTCCATGTAGCGAAAAAGCAAGTTAATTCCAGAAAAATGTCCTCTACATGAAGGCTAATTTTCCCCAATGCTTCATCCAAGATTTAATTTAATTTTATTTTATTTTGACCTCCATTTGAACCTAGGTCATTTATGTCAGATGAAAGTGCGTTACCCACTGCATTTTTAAAAACCAAGCTTAGGAATATATATTGTTATCTTTAGGCTTAGTTTATTTGTTTTTTTTATTAGTATTACTCTATGACACAAACGAGTTTAAACAGGACTTTGAACTAAGAGAAAAGTTCAAAGTTCGTTAAATAAAAGTCTAGCTTGTTACGCTACAGAACACTATTTTAAATGTAAAACAAAAATAATTTAAATAAATAAAACAAAAATAAAACTATTTTACTTCGCTTATTTTTTTTATCCAGAAAAAATTTAAAGCGAGTTTAATAGGCCATAAGTTTTAATAAAAAACAAGCATAAAATATATATATGCAATTATAAGTATAAAAGATATTTTTAATCTGTGATAAGACGTGCTTGTAAAAAAATAATAAAACAATAGTCCAAATTATTGTTGAAAGAAATTAAGAAAAACTAAATCTTTAACGAATATTTTTATTCAACTAAAGCAATATAAGCTTTGTTTATAACTCTTAAAAATGTTTTTTACGGCTCAATGTTATAAAAAATTAATTTTGATTTTTTATCTCATACTTTTAGCATGATTAGTTTATTCATTTTCATAAATTTTTAATTGCAGGTTTTAAATTATGACACCGAAAAAAATATTTCTCTTTTTTCAGATTATTTTAGAAAGTTTTGATGAGACTAGTGTTTTAATCGCTTTTTTTTATCAAAAAGAATTTTAGTTTTTCCAAACACGACGTATCGATTAATACCTCTTCAATGCTTAAAAAAGCAGAAATTATAGAGCAAATTTTAATAACAAAAAAAAGTTGTTTTTTAAGAAGAAAAAGAAAAATGTTTGATTAATTTTTATTATTTCAAACAATGTTTGCCCTAGTGTATCACATCATTTACTGCTACTATTCAGTGATTTTTCATAAGAATCATCCTCCTGCTGTCAGGCTGACCATGGGAAGTTATCGTGGTTTTCCTTTACATGTACCACATAAGTGGGTTAGTTCTATTAAAAACTCCAAATCGGTGGAAGATTTCTCCCCATCTTTACAATGGCGGCTATTATAAAATAATAAGTTTTTAAAGAAAAATTGAAAAAAAAGAGTTTTTTAAAAATTTTATTAATAAAGAGTATGTATTAATAAAAAGTATACCTTACTTTCTTAAAATGCTTTGATTGACACAGCCTTCAATTTTTTGTGCTTCAACTATTTCAATTTTTTGAAAATAATTCGCCATATTTAATATCTTTTTCAGCTGTATTATTTTTCTATAAATAAAAAAACTTTCATATTTTTAATTTTTTTCCTTACAAAACATTATTACATATTTAAATAACAAATAACATATTAAGAAAAATTAAAAACTAGTTTTTGTTCTGCTTTTTATAAATTTTCAGTCATATAAGATGTATTTTATATCACTGTCAAAACTATTACACTGTCAACTATTCTGGATTAAATTACTGTATAAAAACAGTTCAGAATTATTTTATAGCCCCTTTAATAGAAAAAAAATAATGGCATTCCTTTAAAATACGTTTTATTTCCAACACGATCAAAGTATTAATTGTTACTTTCATTAAGAATTTCTTTCCAAATCCTCCTTTAGGTTGTTAAATTGTGAGGAGAAAATAATATGTGAAGTAAAAGAGTGAACTGTATAATAACACACCTCGTTGTATTTAATTTGTTTTCTAGTTAAACAGGCATGCAGTTCCCATTCAAGTCGTTAATTGGACAAATAATAATCACGCTAATTAAAGGACAATGGCCCATCTGCAACGCGCAATTAACCTTTTCAGAATGAGAGGCCACTTTCATTTGCCAGCCAGGCATTTACAATTTATTCTCGAACTTTCTTGTTTGGAGAATAATTGAAATTACAAGCGATGTGACGCTCAAAAGTGTAAATATGATTTCGTCTTTAAATTATGTACCCCAGTATGCATTGTTATAAATTTTCAGTTGAATCATATTATAGGCAAAATTTTTTACACCTTAGTCATTGTGCTAAATAGAACCGTAATATTGTTAAAATTTTGCTGTAACCTATTAATATTTGTTGTAACTATTGTGCTAAGTTGAACCTGAATATTGTTGAAATTTGCTGTAACATAATTGTGGTGCTAAGTTGAATCATAAGATTGCTCAAATTCACTGCAATCTAGTTATGATGCCAAGATGAACCATGTAATTCAAATCTTCTTAAACTTAATCATGGTACTAAGTTTAACTATAATATCGTTAAAATTTTCTGCAACATGAATGTGTAGCAAAATTTAACCAAAATATCCTTATGTCTTCAATCAGATTACAGTAGTAAGTTGAGCCATAATATTGGGCAGCTTTTCTGCTTCTAATTATGATGATGCTACGATGGAACAGATTGTTCAGATTTGCTTCAACGTAACTATAGTTCTAAGTTAAAACAAAATTACATCCAAATATTTCAAAACCGATTGTAGAAATAAGTTGAACCATAATAAGATTGAACATTTCTGCAATCAGATCACGGTGCCAAAGTTGGACAAAAATATCGTGGTAAATTAAACTATAACATTGTTCAAATTTACTGCAACCTAATTATTGTGCTAAATTGAATCATTATATCTCTCAAAAAAGGATTTTTTTTAAATATTGCTGTAAATTAATTTTCTGGCATAGCTCAAAGTACCGTAGTTATTGTCCAACAATAAATCAAATTATCTACTTGAGCCTGTATATTTTTTTTCTCTTAAAAAGGATTTCGATATATTTGATGATAAATGACGGTGATATACTTAACAGAAGATTAGTAAAATAATGAAATCATCTAGTATTTAATAACTAATTGTAGGATCATATAATTGTTAATTAGTTGTAAAAAGTTTTCAAAATTTTCATCTTTTAAATTAATAATTTGGTCTTAATTTATTGTGCGTATTCTGCATTGTGTATTATAGGAAAATTACTGACTCCATGCAAAATTTACAAAATTGTGAATCTTATATTTACGTTTTTCTTACCAAAGCAATGATTCTATTTAGAAAATTATATTTTGCGCGTTTAGAAATATAAAAAAAATAAATTTAACTCGTTCTACATTTAATATTCAAGACCTGAAACTTTCATTTAAGATTTGCTTGGGTTTTACTGAAAGGAAAACATCAAGATTTTGACAAAGAGAATTGTAAATTGAGTATTTTGAAATCGAAATGCTGATTTGTAAGAAGTGTTAAAGTTTTTTTTATTATTTATCTGTTAATTGTATTTGTAAACTATTTCCCTATCCGAAACACATTTGTGCAAATATTTGTTTGATTATTTTTATAAACTGAAGTTAATACAAACAAATTTAAACTAATACATTTATAATAAACAAACTTACTGTTTTCCAATATTATAGCAGTTTCAATGTATGAACATAAATTTGAATAATTCCAAAATTACACAAAGAAATTTTTGTAATCAATTAAAATTATTTTTCGACACTCTTAATACATAGCAAAAACTTCTGAAACAATAGATAATTTATCATATTTTTTTTTCGAAAATAATGAATCTATGCTTTCAATTAACATTAATAAAGTCCTTCATCATCATATGTGGCATATTTAAGTAATCCAACTATATATTTCAAGATATGAAAACAATTTACTTTCATTCTTGCCTACTACAATAATTGATATCATTGATTTCATAAAGCGATGCTTTTTAAAATCGGTATTTAAATATGACACTAGATGGCAGAGTAGTCAAGAAAATTCAAACCGTATAAGGCAGCGCTTTACTTCCTTCTTTATGTAGAGAATGAATTATTTCTCTTAATTCATTTTTCTACATTAAAAATGACAGTCTGGTAACATTTCTTTTGCTAGATTTCTTTTGTTTTGCATTATGAAAAAAAATAAAAGTTAAGTAGTTTACAAAATATATTGATTTGCACACTCAATATATCAATAATGACTTCAATAATAATTCCAAATTATTGTTTTCAATATTATTTTTAATAATTTTCCCTAATTAGAACCTAGTGTTTACTGTAATTTGAAGGGCTATTTTTTGTAATTTCTAATTCACATATTTAACTGCTTTATTCTTAGTTTATTTTGGTAACATAATTTTTTTTTCTTTATAAAATCATTTTTTATTGATTAATCGACCTATGAAAACAAAGGGAAAAAAATAGTTACTTTAATATTGATAATTTACAGTTATAGCTTCATTATATTTTAAATAAAAATGTTTTATTATTCTTGTTATCAAGAAATAAAAACTTTTTATTTAAATTGTAAAAATAAAAAGTAAATTACATATTTTTCTTAATATGTAATGCCTATACTGTTACATATTTATAGCTATCGTAATAAGCATTCTGGAGTGGAATAATATGCACCACAAAATCTTCAAAAAGCGGATATTGTATATTTTTTTAACTCAAAATGGCGTACGTTATAGTTATACGTATAATTATGTATGTTACCGTCAATGTACGACATGCTGGCATTGTATACAATTTCGAAATTTTTTGGTAATGTAGGAAATCTTAGGAGTAATCAATACTTTGACGTTGTATATGATGATAAATGTCCTTAAAATTACGATAGCATGACCAGGTGGATGTGCAGTGAGCGAAAAAAAAAATATTAAATATATAAATAAAAAATATTAAAATAAAAACGGACCATCCTGAATAACTTTTGATCTATTGTTCGGATGTTCACGTTATAGGACTCAATCATAATGGCTTAAAGGGTGACTTCAAATATAGTAATTAATAAGTACAGACGCTATTTTAAGTCAGGGCTAAAGAAAATAGAAGTACTGGTTCACTCCTTTGAAGAAACTCTCGCCGCGCCAATCTTCCGATTTTCTCTAGTGACGTCAATTGACGCAAAGCTTGCACTTTTACTTAAAGAACAGAGCTTTCGGCCTTACTAGTCCTAACTAATATTGGAGTATTTCTTTTTGTGACATATTCTAAGACATTTGTTATTTTCTATAATGACTTTCCTCAATTTTTGCAGTGAATTTACAAAAATTTAAAACTATTAACGAAATGCCAGTTTGTGCAATTGCAACTTGCAAAAATTCTGATAGAAAGACAAAAGGAAAAAATATAATTTTCCGCGTGTTCCTTAAAGTAAATGAACAACTATGTAAAGAATGGATTCCGAAATGACACAGTTAATATAAAACAGCAATACGTTTTTTCTATCGTTAAGAATTATAAAAATTCGTTATCTAAATAGAAACCATCTCGTTACTTCAAAACAAAAGGCAGGTGAAAAAAATTAAAAAATGGATAAAGTCAAGGAAAATTAAAAAGTATGAATAAAATATATAGTGTATAGTTGAAATTCTCCTAATTTCATAAAATATTTTTTAATGTAGTTATTCTAAATATTTCAGATTTTTTTAAAAATTATATTCCCTTAAATTTAAATATCTATAAATTATATCATCTTAAATTTAAATATCTATAAACAATTGTAAAATTTCAAATATCCTTATGAACCTAAATTATTATTTTGTTTCAGTAATTAGCATTTAAGGTTGTTGTTTCCTAATGATTAAGTATGAATAAACTGCTATTAACGGCATATTTTAAAATCAGGGATTCTAAATTTAACTCAACTTATAGTTATAAAAATACGTAGATAAAAAAGTGTCGATATATGCTTTTCTTAATAATTAAAGTTAAAACTTAACTTTTTAAAATAAAGTATTCATAGTGTCATTTTCGCCAACTAGTAAAATATTTTTATAAGTTTAAAATGGTATTTTTTTAATATAATGGCCAAGAAAGTTTTTTTTTTTTTTGAACTATGTTTATGAACGGAAATAATGTGTTAATTTCGTAAAGTTTAAAAGCTAATAGCCAGAAAAAGTCTAACTTATTTTTACAAAGAGAAAGAGGCAAAGTTATCATAATATCTCTGCTTTCGATCTCCGAGATCTGTGGACACAGTGACGTCATGAGGAGGGAAATCGTAGCTTCAGCTCTAAGAGCGGAGTGAACTAGCCCTTCTAATCTCTTTAGCCCTGATTTTAAGTTACGAAATCAGACTCGAAAACGTACTTTCTCTGAATAAACATACGTTTTCCCAACGGATTCTGATTTCTGTCCCCAAAATATGAGGGATAGCCGCTATCTGGGAAATATTTTCCTTATAGTTTGGTCAGGACTGCTCTCCAAATTTTGGCCCCTTAAATGTTAATATCTTTTCTTTTTTCTTTCTTTTCTTGCATATTTCGCTATATCTTGAACATTTTGCTAGCGAATTTAAATTTTTTTACATACAATTATAAAATCCGTTTATCCAAACATAATTCTGTGCAAAAAATATCGTTCAGTTGATATTTATTATTTTATCTAATAATGGTCGAAAATTTTTTGAATTTCTAGGTATAAAACATGGCAAAATACAAAGTGTGAGCAAAATCAGTCGAATAGTTTCTGAGAAATCTATTTTAAGTAACTGAATTTGTTGAAATTCTATATATGGCTCGAGATATGACGAAATACGCAGAAAAAATATAATTAACATCAAGAAGTTCGAACTTTGGTCCGCTCTTCTTATGAAACTATGGAGGCCATATAGTCCAGTTTGTGGCTTTCCCCTATATTTTGGGGGTCAGAAATCCAAATCCTTCTAAAGAACGGTATGCAAAGAAAGTACTTTTTATTGCCTTATTTTGTAACTTAAAATATCTTCTGCTTTAATAAATTACCATATTTGATGTCAACCCTCGAACCATTAGGATTGAGTTCTAGAACCTGAAGATTCGAACATTAGATCAAAAGTTGTTCAGGGTTGTTCATTTTTTGTTTTGC
The DNA here is from genome assembly GCA_949128135.1 of Parasteatoda lunata. Taxonomy (NCBI): domain Eukaryota; kingdom Metazoa; phylum Arthropoda; class Arachnida; order Araneae; family Theridiidae; genus Parasteatoda; species Parasteatoda lunata. Next base: position 49,702,872 of record OX421971.1, read on the forward strand.
TATATATAGCTATCTTTTTCTCTTAAAAAATATTACAGTGTTGATGGCCAAAGATATATAGCATTTTTTTCCCAATAAATCGAAATTTTTAACTGGATTGATTTTCATTGTTAACAACGTCTGATTAGAAAAACAACCGGAAACAGAATACCATAAGAAGAAAAAAAAAATAAAACATCGACGCACTTACTTGCTAGGTTATTTTCCCAATTATCTAAAATAATAAAATGAAGAGTTTGTCTTTGTGTGTGTCTCTCTTAAAGCTCCATTTATGCTAGCGTCCTGAAATTCTAGCTGTGGGTGAAAGAAGCAAATTTATATCCCAATTTTATAATTTGTTAGAAAATTTCAATTATACCTTTCGGAAGAGACATTTGAAAAATGGAATTTTTTATGGGCTTCCATTGTCCTCAATGCCAACGAGCCATTGTTTTAATTTGTAGAAGAATATAATTTATCAAAGACTTTAAATCACGAATCTTTTAGCTAGCATTTATTTAAAAAAGGAGTTTATTGCAGGCTCATTAATAATTAATTATATTTTATTCTTCATGACAGATAAACTTATGTGGAAAAGAACTTCACTCCGTCACTGGATTTGTATTCCTAACATTATATGACACCATGTGTTTATTTTGCTTATAGTTATGTATTTAAAGCGTGTTTGTATAAAACTAAATAGTTTAAAATCAACGATAAGTAAAATAGAGTATGGTGCGCTGTAAAGCAAAGGTGGTGGAGAAATAGTACTAGTTTGCTTCAGAGCTTCGTTCACTTTGTTTCGCTTCCACCAATCTCACACGCATCTTTACTGTACCTGATTTGTTTCTATTACCGAAAATAATAATGTTTTCACCAGTATAGTTTGTTTGAAATCCAGGATGAGCTGATGAGAGTTTGTTATTTTCTATTCGATCAACAGAATCGAAAGTTAACGGTTAAAATTATGTATGAAGGATTTCAGTTGTGTATTAAAGGTAATTATATGTTATATTTTAAGTCTCTGTGAACTTTATTAAATGATTTATAAAGCATAGTTTCAGTCGGCATCCATTTTCTTGAGCCTCACTGTGTAAGTCCCGAAACGTTTCTGAATATATGTGGCAGATACGGTGCATATAATTTTCACCAACGTTCCTAAGAGCCGTGATGGCTCAGAGGATAGAGCGTTCTCCTACCCATGAACCAGGTTCGAATCCCGGCGATGGCTGGTCAATCTGAATTCTGCATCCGGTTTGCACCAACCACACTGCTGAGGTGAAACATCCTCAGTGGTAGACGGATCATGCGTTACACAGGCTAATTATGGGAGGTTTCGTGGTCTTCTTTTCCATGTAACGCAAATGAGGGTTAGTTCCATCAAAAATCTTCCACGAAGGCAAATTTCTTACAATACTTGATCCAGGAGTTGATCCATTGTCTTCCGGATTAGGTTCAAAATTACAGGGCTGCGTAGTTGAACATTAGTAGTCGTAAACCCAAAAAATTGGGTCATCGCTGTTCAGCGACTGTTATAAAAATTATACAAAAAAACAAAATAAATAAAACGTTTCTGAATATTTCGAAAACCTCTTCGTGTAATATTCATAAACATTACGAAGTACTTCAGAAATATTTTGAATTATTTCTTGGAATTTCGGATTTCTTTTTCTTTTAATGTGAAGTGTTTTCTAGCTTCCTTATTCTTTCGGAAACCTTTTATGGGGCTCGGCTACCAACAATGTCAATCGTCATCTATCAGAAGGTACCTCAAGACAGAATCGAGTTAACATGTCTTGTATAGTAGTGAATTGGAAGTTGTAGTGGTAACTAAGCTACACTCTGAAAGTAAATAGCCGTCAATGCGATTCAGTTTCCCACTTTCAAAAATAAAAGAAATGTTTCTCAATTGATCAGAAACATGATATTAATTGAAATTCTCTGAGATTTTCAGTAACATTTTCAAAATTAGTTTCTAAATTTTTTTTATAGCATATTTCAAATTCGTCTTCTAAAATGAATGACTCGCACCACTTGCCACCACTCTCTGTCTTAATATTCTCACTGTATATATTTTACTGATTTATAAACAAACTTGAATTTAAGACAAAGTGCCTATATGCACATCCTAAATTGATGCTACTTTACATGGTATTGTAAAAATAACTTTACTGACGTTTCTGTGCATCTTATTTTACTGTTATTATAAATTTTAGTGTTACTAAATAAAAAAAGTGGTGGTGCCTACTTTTCTCTAAGTTGTGTAAAGAAATTAGAACAGTAAAACCTTTTTTTGTGCGGTGGATAGGGACCGCATAAAAGAAATCGCACAAAAAAAAAAAAAAAAAATTCGAAAATTTTATAAATTCTTATATGTAATAAACAAGTTTGTACGATATACTACCTAAAGCTTTTTTTATGCGGTTGATACGGACCGCATAAAAAAAGTCAGACTTAGAAAATACATCAATGATCGACGAAATAGATGAGAGAATGCTTTCAATTGAATGAAATAATTAAATTAGACTTAAAGAAATTGTAAAAATATTTCATTCTTCATTGTACATATACCTGGAGAAGTTTTCAAATTATACATTAAATAGTGGAATTCTCTGCCTTTTTACTTTCTTTTGGCTATAATTATTCATTTTAAGGAAGTACTTATGTCTAAAAATAAAATAAAAATCATTCAAACTACATATAAATAGAAACAAGAGTAACTAATTTATTCATCTTTAATCTCACTAAAAAAAGAATCCTTAATCACGTGAATCGTGTATAAAACTCTGAATACGAAGCGTATACTGTTCTCGCGTCGAGCGACAATATGTACGTAACTGACTCTGCCTTGTCAGGAGAATGTTTAAAATAAATGAACAGAGCATCGCGAAGTCCAGATACATCGTTGTCAAGGAGGCCACGTAATCAGAGTTCGTCCACAACATGTATATGTACATTGATAGTAAACATACACTGGTGCTACCGCCGCTAAGATTCATATACCGCATAAAAAAAATCGCAGAAAAAAAAAATCGCACAAAAATTAAATCGCACAAAACCAATCGCACAAAAACAAAATCGCATTAAAAAGGACCGCACAAAAAGAGGTTTTACTGTTTAGTGAAGCGCAATGAACCAAGAGTTATCTATGGTAACTCGTTGAACACCAGTACAACACCACCAAACAACACCAATACAAAACTACACCACTTTGGTCTAAAGTAGTAGTCATCATTTTTGGCGTTAAAATACACTGAAATGTTTTTTGAATATATATATTTTATTGATTTTACAAATGCGTAGATTATCATGGATTTGATGAGTCTAAATTAAGTTTAAAGTAAAACTTTCTATTATGGAATTGCTCAACTTCAACTCAAGTTATTTTAATAAGCAATGTGAAATAATTGTTCTTAATTATCCCTCTTAAAATGGCTTATTATCACGGAAATATGCAGAATAATTATAGCTCATGCAAAGTTTTATAATCAGTTCTGCATATCTCTTTCAACTATGTGAAACATATGCAAAGAAGGCAGTAATGGAGGAGCAGATAATGAGTTAAAAGGCTAATTTGCTTTAAATACTAACAGACTCTATCACGCAACTAACTAAAGAATAGCATTAATATAATAAAGACTTAATTACGTTATATACCAACTATAAGTTAATGTATCTTTGAATACTATTTTAAATTAAAAATTATTTTAGGAATAGCAATCTGATAATTTAGCGACAGAACTTGGCTACTTGGGTTTTGTGAAAGTTATCTGAGGAAAGGCAACGAAAGAGGTTATTTGTAAAATTTGATGAATTTTCGCTTTCCAATTAGTTCTTGTCTTTTCAGTTCAATGCCTTTTCAATTAGTTAATCAGATGAATGGGAGTTATTAAAAGTAATTATAAACAAAGGTTAAAGCATTTGATAAAATTCAAATTTCGGTGATTGTTTTCAATATTTCTTAGTTTTAAAGAGATAATATTTTTTATTTTTTATATAAATAGAGTCGTACATCATTATGCTCTACAATTTAAATAATTAAATGCGCTATTAAAAATATGTATAAGAACAAAAAATGACGGAAGAAAATATCACTAATGCAATTTAGGGTCGTGAAAAATTTCACAAACCTAAATTAATCGAGCAAATGTTTGTATTTATACAATATATACAGTTAGTTTATATAATGAACACTAAAAATAATTTTAAGACCGAGCACATGCAATATACGCTCTCGTAAAATCTGTGGAATCGAAAGTCTCGTAGTCGGTCGCTAACCAGTGCCATGGAGGTATCTGGAGGAAATTTCCTGCCCCTTCAAATCTATGTTTAAATTGAGGAAGTGGCCTCATGAATGAGTGGTGCTGCCATCTATTCGTGGGGTTCTGAGCTAAGACGTACTTTCACCCTTCCGTTCTAGTATTCACATATTTCTGACATAATTCGCAAGGACAACGGCTGGCTAGCTTGGATTAACCGGGCGTTATTAAAAGCAACCATAAGCTTAACAGGATTCGATCACGCAATTGAATCGCTATTAGGCATATATTCATGTTAAAAAAAAAATTTTTTGTCACAAAGACATATCGATAAATTTCAATTAATTATTTTTTTAATCGATTATTATAATCGATTCTTCATTTTCAAAGAATATTTTCTTAAATTGATTGTGCACACAAACCGAATATTTCTTACAAGATTTGATATAATTAATAAGTGATTCTGATAAAAAAAAAAATTCAGAAAATATTTTCATGGTTTATAAATATGTGCGTATCTGACAAGGCTATTTAGAAAAGCATGGGAGTTGTTTTCTAAGAATTTGTTTAATTTTTACTTTTATTCCAAGGAAATGAAAACCAAGCCAATCGAACAACTAATATCGAAGTTATTAAGAATTTTAGGCATAAAAACGCGTAAGTCAAAAATTAAATTCTGATATTCTAACAAAATTTAAAACATCTCAGAACTGAGCTTTTTCTTGACACCGGAAGTGCACAACTATTTATAAGTGGAAACATTTCTAACATTTTGTAGCAAAATAGTAATTGAAAAGTTTTAGTTCAGTTTTCGGACGTTTTATACTCAATATAGTTCAAATATTATTATGTGTGTTACATTTTTCCTCACAAAGACGTAACAATAAATTTGATATTTGCCTTCATTTAAATAATCTTAGTTTCATTAAAGGCTTATTTAAATTTCTTTATTTCCAATTAATTGTTAAAAATTTTCGTTAGAAGATACATATATATATATATATATATATATATATATATATATATATATATATATATATATATATATATATATATATATATATATATTTATATTATACGGCGAAATTTTATTATATATATATAATAAAATTTCGCCGGTAACTAAACAGAGTTTCAGATCCTAGGATTATGTTTCAAAAATATAGAAACCTTGGGTTTAAATTCATTATTTGTTGGAAACTCAAGAATATTTTTTATTTTTATATAAATTTTTTTTATAACTGAATTTCAAATATATTTATTATAGAAAAGGTTTAGGCTATATTTTATTAAAATTCCTAAAACGAAATCATAAAATATATCTCTATCCTCATAACATTTTATTTCAAATAAATTTGCTTGATTTCCGTCATGCGTAGACGATTTTATTGGTAGTATTCTTTAAACACAAATTGTGCTTTAAATTTTAGATTATTGTAACATCCTTAGTTTTTGATTTTGATGTACGAACAGCAAAACAAATTTTTTCTTTATTTTGAGTAAAAATAAATCTATATCAATTTCATGGCTAGACAATTTCTTCCCGGTTTTCGCAGACCTCAATGTTAAGTTTAAATATAGTTAGTAATATTGTAAAACAAATAATAAAAACATCAAAAAATAGTAAATAAAAACATAAAATCCTGCTGGACTTCGATCCAGGAGTAACTTTTTAACAAGTTTGCGCACTAAAAAATTTACCATAGTGTCATATACAGTGACCATCATAAAAACCATAAACTATGTTCTCGAGAACCATTCATGACGTCACGGTAGACAAGAAGAAAGCTACCATGCTTCTTTAATCCTGGCTCACTGATCTAACCATTATCTGTACTAGAAGTCCGCAACCGATAAGGAAATTTTCTCTGAAAAGTAAATATCACAGTTTCAAGGGTTCGGGTGTGAGATTAGTCTGATTCCACTTGCTTAATGTTGTAGACCCTTTTCATTATTATACCCTAGTGTACCTTTAGAAAATGAATTTAGAAAATGCTTTCCTGATTCTGATTTTTTTCGTGATCTCGACTTTTCAAAACTCATTGCTACGAAATCCATTTAGTTCGCCTGGTTAAATATTTTTTGACACTTTGCAGGATGAATATTTTAACTAATAATGAACATTCAAGCTAAAGAGGTATTTGAAGGGAAGTTAGTTAAAATATTTAGGTCTAGCACAAGGCTGCTCGACGTCCTCAAGTCTTGAGAACAGTTCCTCGACAGTTTTTAAGACGAAAGCTGTCCTTATAAACTTTAAAATTCTCTGAGGATAGAAAATGTGCTCAGATGTTAATCTCAAATGGTTTCGGATTCCGAAAATATCGAATTATTTTTGCATGCAGTGAAACTTAAAGAGAATAAATCTGAAATGTGCGTATTTTTATAATTCAGATTATTTTGTACTGTGGAGAATAGAAGCAAAAAAGAAGTACCTTACTAAAAATTACTTATTGAAACTCCAAACGCGTCTGAAAATAATTTTAACGAAAAAAAAAAAAAAAAAAAAACATGTGCTCCTTTATTTTACAAGTTTCAAACAAGTGCAGAATATCACATGATAAATCAAAACTGCTTAGTAATGAAAATAAGTTTAGCATCAATATTAATAAAGTTTTTTTTTTTTAAGAAACTTTTTTGCACTTAGCTGATTTGTCTTCAAATCATGATTTAGAAATCTGGTCACCTTAGTCTAGTCTGTGACGTGCGATTCGTATCGAAAAAGGCATGAAGTGCAGTGTCTCCATTTGTATTGACTTATCTTTTTCAGTCGGGCTCTTCAACTAAGTCAAAAATAAAAATGATTCAAAGAAATTGGACGTTGAAAATGGTCTCTGTTGTGTCCTTTCCAACTCTTCTCTGCCCCTTCATCCCGAATTTGTGAAGGAAAAAATTCCACGAGTATCCAATTGGACAAAAATAGACTAATAACACTCTGACTTATTATACGGATACTTTTTTTTAAAAAAAAAATGAAGTATTTTTATTTCATTTTGTGTAAATAATTATTTATGAACATATATAAAAATACTAATGTATTAGCACGCACCAGTACTTTCCATGTTTTTGTTGATAAGTTTTAAAAACTTTTTAATCTTTTGTGGTCGGCTGGAACAACAGTTATTCAAATAAACGAAATGTCCCGGTTCCACTCTATTGATATAAATGAATTCCATGCATATTTTTTTTATAAAAAAAAACAATGATTCCACTACAACTGAGTCGCGTGTACTAGCTTTTATGAAGAAAAAACAAACGCGTCAAATTTTCACATTTGCATTTTCTTCAACATTTCACTAACATTTCAAGTTTGTTTTCAAAAACAAACGTTTGCAACAAAAATTTATATTTACCTCTCATATATCAAACATTTTATAACAACAAAACGAAAAAAAAAAGATTTTGAAGGCAATTGTTACACCAGCCATTTTAAAAAATTAAGTAGTTATCTGATTAAATAAAGTATGTATATGTTTCTGACTTTAGAAAGAGAAAATAAGCTTCTGGTAAAAAATGGTAATGTATTGAACTGTTTTAACTTCTAATCTAGACAAATTTTGCTTTAAAAACTTTTTTAAATGTTGAATGGAAATCTTGAACCATTATATTTTACAATAATATTCACCTTAAATATTTTCTGCTTTTTTTGTATTTGTTATTATTTTTAACGTGAACATTCACATTTCCTCTATTCTGTATTCCCAAACATCATATTCTTGTTCATATTTCTATATAAAAATTATCAGTTTTTTCTGACTAGATTGATTTTCTCCTGCACTATGCATTAACCTTATTTATCTACACACTTTTTCACTTTATCGGAAAATTGTAAAAATGTTTTTTTTTTTTTTTTTAGAAAAATTGCTGTCCCGATTTGAATATAATAGTTTGATGTCACATATTTGTGATCCTACAGTAAATAACATAAGTTCTTTTGATTAAAAAAGAATTATACACAGCATTAAATCCAGTGAAGCGCATTATCTACAAACTGATGTTCAATCCATGAATTGAACAATGGAACAAAGGCGACATCATCAGTTCCTCATCTAGCCATCACAATTTTGCGCATTACTGGAGCGGAATGGAAATACACGCAAACAACATTATCTCCCATCATTATGTCTCTCAGTCTGTTTCCTACCAAATCTCTGCTTTATTGAAGAATAATTTAGTGGAGGAGAGATATATCTTTCTGATACTATTTCGTTTATCACGTTCTTTTTGTTGTTAAGGAACGAGTCAAGAGACAAATCGATTGTATGTTCTATAACTATTGCAAAAATTTTCACAGATCCTCAACATGATTACTCTTTTGTAGTAATCGTTCGTATTTTTTACATTCAAAATTATGTAGCACATATAGCACAAAATTATAATTTTTGACCACTACGGAATATTTGTAATTTCAGAAACTTTTCCTTCTCGGTAGCTAAGGTCATGAACAGTTTGATATATATGAGGTGAGGTTGACCAACTGTTAAGTTCAGAAGCTTTCATGATGTCTTATGAAAGTTAAATTTGTTTTAAAAATGTGTGCTACCACTGGTAAACATGTAACTCAAGAGCCTCAAATTTTAAAGGATATGCAATGTGTCAATTAATGCAAAAGAAATAGAATTTATTAATTAATTTTATTAGTTATTTTTTTGATTTTATAATAATTTTTATAATAATTCATTTAATAATTCATATAAAAATTTATATGTTGTATTTTTAAAGGAATTTATCTTGATAGGCTATTGTTAATTAAACTTATTTGTTATTCTTTGTTAATTAATTTATTTGTTATTTTTTTTATTTTTCAGATGTGGACTTTGAGAACCTTAACTAAACGTTAATTAATATATTGACACTTCGTAATACATATTATATAAATTTGCTTAAGCCTCCGATTGCTCAAAATCGCCAAAATTGCTTCAATTTTTTTGTGTGCATATTTTACATCTATATATATTGAGGAATATTATATGGATTTTTTTCTCGAAAAGATTTTTTATATCGGCTTTTATTTTTAGAAACTTTTCGGAAAAATCAATTTTAGATGTTATCGCAAAAAAATATGTCAAAATTATCTTCATACCAATTTGTACCACTGGCTAACGCTTTGTAAGTTTATTGAATCATGATCAGATTCATCCTCATCTGAGGAGCAAACCGAAAGCTCTATATCACTATCAAAACGAAAATCACTTTCAGAATCTGATAAATCATCAGCAATATACTCTGAATCTTTTCTAGCAGCCATTTCTAATTAGAATAAGGCAGCAAACGTAATGAAATTAGAGCGATAAATACCAAGCACTTTTAAATGCAACAATTTAGTTGGATGAAAACCTAAATTAAATGTCTAATATTATATATAATTTATTTCACTGGTTAAATGGTGAAAAGGCGGGATGCGCTTCTCAATAAAGGAAGACAAACACATGCCCGCGAAAATTGCGGTATGCGCAAATGTTGCAACATTTGAGTTGCCCGTGGAAATCGCCCGATAAGCAGCCGTAGGGTTAATCCATAATAAGGTGGTAAATTTAATCATATTTCTGTTAAAATAAAATATAGCATCATGTAAGTAAGTTTAAGAAGGTTTTATTTTCACCATAATGTGGTTTAACTCAGAGTTGCAGCAAACTTGGGCTAAAATGTGAACCTAAAACCTAGACCTGGATTTTTATCTTATAACGCAAAAACCGCCGATGAAAAACACCATATTAAATGAATAATATTGTGTTTTAATGACTCAAATAGCTTGTTGTTGAAGAAACTGTAAACACTGTGGTGCAATATCTCTCCAAATTTGTTAAAGAACTCTAAAAATTGTGGGAATGGAAATTTTTGGCAAGTTAACAGCAATTCGAGCAATTCAAAATATTTTCACTGAGATCCTTCGATTTTACACCGTGCATTAAATATTTTCGCTTCTAAAAACTCAAATGAGTTTTTGTCTGATTTACACCACATCAGATAGATTTTGTCTGTAATATTGTTTGCAATTGATAACCAGTGCTCTATACTGATGGCGTCACTACTTCCAAAATATAACAAGGTTAGGTATCACTTACCTTGCTGTGCTGTTCTTAATAATTCGAAGCAGTAAGAACAACTTTACTCTTTGTTTCCGGGCTTGGCATACAATATATTTAATATTAAATATCTATAATGACCGCCAATTTGAATAACTATAAAAACATTTATTGGATTTATTAACAAATATGACGATGATGAATTTACATTAAAATGATATAATAGCTAAGAGATGATGAAAAGTTCTTTTTAGTCATTAGCGCGGCAAGGCGCGTTCCCCGTTTCTGCATCTACTGTTTTTAAAAAGATATCTAGTCCTATTCGTGTTCTGCCTCTAGAGGGCTCCCTTTCATTACATCTTATGATGAGGCTGCAATAACCAGTTTTCGGTTGTTTGCAGCTTTCTTAAGTGTTGTTTTTTAACTTCAGAATCTTAAGTTTGCCATTCTTACGTTTTTGGTTATGCAATAAGGATATTTATATATCAATTTTCAAGTCCCTGAATACTGTATTAAGTAATTTTATAATGTATAATTTCTATCGTTTTCTTCTCAGTTAGGCCTAACTTGAATTCTTCCTAGTATTTTCATACCTACACGTATGTTTGATTTACTAACTTATTTTGTTGAATTAGTGTATGTATGCAACCTAAATTTCTGTTTCATACTTTCGTAACAATGATAATACTGTTTCTTATGGGTATTATCTTACAGCAAATATAAATTATAGAGTTACTAAATAAAAAAATTGGTGGTTGGTGACGGCTGCTTTACACCAAGTAGTGTAAAAGAACATTCTAGGTACTTCTCAGCACCAGGATAATCCTTGGGTCTTCGTGTAATGGAACACCAATTTGGCGTAAAATAGCTACCGCCATTTTTGATGTTCAGATACATAATTTTTCTGCAGTGTTAAGCAGCAATATCAAGTTATAGCGGCAGGGATTCAAATCTCAATGGAAGCTCTTGTAGCTTCGGCAATGCCATGCAAAATTAATCATTTTATTTGTAAGTTATGAACTTAAACTTTTTACGTGAAACAAGTTTTAATATCTACATTTTTGCTTACTCTTAAGACTCTATAGGTCATTTTTTTCTCTAAGAAATAGATTTCAGCACAAATTCCTTACGTCAAACAAACTTAATCAATTTGAAAAGTAGTATTTGATTTGTTCTGGTAGTATTGAGATTATTTTACACTGTCGTATCAGCCTGTTATTCATTAAAAACAGTGCTATCATGTTACGGAGATAAAGATTTAAATCCTTATAGAAAAGCACTTATAGCACACTCAACTTGTTCTGAAAAGTGGTGAAATTTATTTACTAATTATGAGCTGGATGCGTAAAATAGAACAAATTTTAATCAGGTTTCTTCCTATTAACTAGATAAAATTTTGTTTTCTTAAAGATAACTGATTCGTCTAATAACAGATTTCAGCCCAATGTTTTACGTTATAGTAATCTATCATTGTTAAACAAACATGTACTGGCTTTGTTTTTGTAAAGTATTGCAACAAATTTAAATGTGTCGATAGGAGAGAAAAAGGCTTGAAAAAATTGTAGAATATCGACTAGTACACACAGATAAATAATTCTGGTAAAATTATGGTACACTATGATATAACCACTCCTGATTAAAAAAAAACGTAATTTTAGTTATTAAAATAAAAATATACGGTATTTAAACCATTTATTGAGTAATTTTTCCGTTCATATGGTGATGGATTGCTGAGAATTCTGATTTTCAAAATTATTACGACATATTTAGTAAACAATACATAACTGAAAAGTAAATTAAAATAGATAAATGATTTTAATGCTAAGCTCTAAGAGTATCATTATAAAATTAAAAAATTTAACCACATTTGCCAAATTTTATCGCATGTTATAAAACCATTTTTTATTTCTAATTTTACCAAAACCATTACAAATGTAATTCGCTAAAAATTAGCAACTTTTTTAGTATTACCTTAGAGCAGAAACACAGTAAATTTTACCACACTGTTGTAGTTTTTTTTATTCAATGCATTTGGCCTGACATAAATTTACCTTAGAGCAGAAACATAGTAAAATTTACCATACTGTAGTAGTTTTTTTTTTATTCAATGCATTTGGCCTGACATAAATTTACCTTAGAGCAGAAACATAGTAAATTTTACCATATTGTGGTAGTTTTTTTTTTTATTCAATGCATTTGGCCTGACATAAATTTGCATCGTCTTTGTATAATGTTTAACGGAAAACTTTAAATGTGTGGGGAAAATGGTGAAAAAGTTTAATGAAATTGTGACATCAATACAACAATATCGAACTCATAAAAATCCGCTAGGTGGCCGATACTAATCCGACATTATTGACAATTGCAGGCTCAGCTGCGGGTCGGCCGGACTTTCTATGGCCGTTACCGATTCGTAATTAAAACGATATCGGACAGGTTGAAGGACTGCTGGCAATTTGACATGGACCTTAAATTCTGTGCTTTTATTTATTTATTTTTTTGTATAACCGTCGTTGAATAGCCGACCCAATTTTGGGTGTTCAACTCCGTAGCCTTGTAATTTTGAACCAATCCAGAAGACAAGGAAACTCCTGGATCAGTGACCCCAGAGGTATCAATTTGTTATGGGAAGATGGAGGACTTTGCAACTCGACCGATTCAACGTGCATCAGTCACCATTTACTACATGGGAGTCTTCAGCCGGCGAGTCTGTTGATCACCCCGCGAACCCACGAACTCTTGGACACTGGCCCAGTGCCCTACCAACCAAGCTATCCCGGCCTAAAATGCTGTGCTTGCTAAGGGAGGAAAAATACACAATATTAAAATCAGAACATAATATTTAAAACATTTCAGGGTGTAATCTTTAAAACACTCGCACATACATTAGAAGGAAAAAAAACATGGAGAAATAATAAAAAAAAAAGATTCCATTCGCCTTTTCTTAATATTGGTGAAATATGTTTTTTTTTTTTATCATTTTGATCATGTTATAAGAAAGCCAATAAAAGGGTATTATTTCTCCAGAATGGATTAGTTTTCAGATAAACCTATTCTGAATAAATATTTAATATATTTCTACAAATTAAATATAAAAAAAAAATTAGAATAAAGAAAAGTGCGGGTAAACATTTTTATACTTTAAGTTTGAAAAACTTCATCTTATTAAAAAATCTTGATTTTGTCAGACTTATTTTCGTTTAATCCGTAACTAGAGCCTTGATGTTACCAGGAACTGTAACCGTAACTTACGAATTAAACTTTCTACAAAGTTTTGGCCAAAATTAAGTCAATAAAGGAGTATTGCATATTTTCCTGGAATTTCTCTAAGAAAGTTAAAACTTCTTTGAGATAAGATTAGAATAATTTCCCGGAATTATGTGAATTATTGATCGCCTCTTTAGGGAGTAATATGGGAAGTAATATTTGTTTCACTCAGATTAATATAAATCGAAATATTTGAGGGTATAATTTTTGTTTAGATATGTTTCCGTGTATCCACTCTGTAGGAGAATATTGCATAGGTTGCCCATAAAAGATGTCTTAGTTTAATACTACGAAATGATTGTTTTTGACAAATTGTATATACCTCAAATTAAATAGAAATTCCCCTAAATATTCAGACTGCATGTGCCACTAGTTATACAGTACTTTTCCAACCAAAAATGCCATTTTTTCCACACTTAGGTAAACACAGTTTCCACAATAGACACAGATTGCAACCTTACAGCAAGCAACCGCAAGCAAACGTTGAATTTGCGTTTTCGATATTGATACAATGAGGCTGACTAGTTAATTATTATTCTAAAAAAAAAAAAAGAAATGTTACAGAACCAATATTATTTTTTAAAGGTTGAATGACGGCATAAACCTTTATAAAAAATATATGATTCCTTAGATTTTATTGTAAATCTTTTTTTCTTAATTTATTTTCCTTTGTTTTTTAAGATTCTCAAAAGCAAATTTTTTATGATGATGTGTAATGGTTTTAGATTCAATCTTGATACAAAAGATTGTTTATGCAAGCTAAATGCAAACCTCATACGTTTCATAAACTATAACTACTTCTACACTAGTTTCTGTAATATAATTGAAAACGCATTTAAAAAAAAACTTTAGAATAAAAAGCTTAGCATCAAAATTCAAGTATAAATCTCAACAAATGTATTGTTATTTGTGATATATATACAATCGTTGAAAGCAAAAATCAAGCAAATTTTGCTATAATATTAGACGATTTAAATATTTTGCTCTAATACCCTTACTACTATATTAGAATTGACAACGATTTGAATACATTATATTTCATTCATATCGAATTCTTTGTTTATCAATATTTATAAGATCCTCCTTAAAATAACTTATCTCTGGTATAGTAAGTAAAGCAACATTTTTTACGAGTGATGAATACTTTCTTTATGTCTAATTAGAAAACTTTGAAACGCTATAATCAAAAACTAACGCTTGCGAGGTCTTCCAGTGCGTGTTAGAAAATGTCAGTTCTTTAAATAAGACACATAATGATGATTCTTGATGGAAAAAAATTATTTTACTGTAGAGGAGTTGTAAAGGATAAATCCTTCTATGCAATATAATTTCAGGAGCCCTCTGAAGATTGATAAAGATTTATTTCTTTTTGAACATTATTGACTAGTATAAATAAGTTTTTCGCTTTAAAAGTTTTTGACAAGAAGATCATTTAAAGAAGCAAGTGACAAAGAACTTTCATAACCTGTTAGATCAAAGTTCAAATGAAGAATTTTTCAAATAAAGAATGAGAAAGCAGTTTGCCACTTAACAAAAAGATTGGTTCATTTTTTTGCTAAATGTCAAAACTACAATCTAATTATGGAGAAAAAAAAGCATTATTTAGTTTAAAATCGTTTTGTGGAAAAAAAAACTTCAAGATCCCTATAATTTGTAATAAACTCCGACAATGATATTTTTGGTAATGTATCAGCGAGTTAAAAACAATATATCTATGTAGCGAATTTGATTTCCCTTAAAAGTGTTAACTGTTTTTTGATAAAAATATCTGTTGATTGTTTTAATTGGAAAATAGTTAAAGAATTGGATGCATAATTAAAACTTGAGTTTAATTTAAAAATTATGCAATTTATAAAGCTTATTCTGTAATGAGAAACACAATAAATAAGACAAAGCGTTGCACTTTTTTTTTTTCAAATCATGTGCTTTATAGACACAGCAAGAAAAAATGCTGATATATTTTATACTATAATTATTTTCAGCTAACTTTAAATGAAAACTCGTCTAAAATATAACCTAATAAAAAATATATGCATCCATTACCATACATTACAAAAATAAAGTTATGCTTGAAAGGTGAAAATTACTTTTTATGTTTTTTTTTAATAAGTTATCCCTTCTACACATGAAACATAACCTATAGGGCTAGGTGCTTGGCAATCAATGGATGATGACAAAATATAGCCTACTAATTTCCCATAAAGCTGATATGATATTAAAATACTAAAAATATAACAATAAAAGAACAAATCGGATCCTTAATTCCCATAAATTATTTTAATATATATCTTGAATTAGAAGGGGGAGTCTTCAAAATTCGCTTCAACTAAAACTATCTTCATGTTTCTAAAGAAAATTCAAAAATTAAGCAATTCTCTCATTCCTTTGAAAGTTTAATACATCAAAGGCTTATCTTTGATGAAGGAATTATTTTCAGGATTTTCGGGCGGGTGTACTTTTGTTGTCATTCTTTTTACGACGTAAGAAATTAGAATCTTTTGAGAACAAGTTTACAAAGATCTCAAACCTTCACGCCTAGATTAGTTTTGAAATCTGAGGTGCTTCCAATTAATAAAGAATCAGGTAATGCCTAGATTTCAGACGTTAACGATTAAATAGCATGCGTATTTCAATATTAATTATTTTAAAAAAAGAATGTTAGTAAGCTGCTTATATAGCGGGTACATTTTAGAATTTGCAAGAGTATCTTTATTGATATTTCTAACACTACAGTGAGACGTAGAAATCTACATACCGTATTGAAATATATAAATCTAATACATGCGTAAATTCCTCAACATTTTTGATAAAATTTTCTTAAAAATGTACATTACAGAATTATATGCACAAGAATATGCTTTAATTTTGATTTATACTACTTTAATTTTGATTTATACTATTGCCGTAGTAAGCAAATTTCAAAGAAAAAAAAAACACAGTAATCTACATATCCAACATTTATTTCCTTATTCAAATCAAGCACAAGCCAACTTTAACCTGAAAATTCAATTTTGCATCGCACTCTGTGGAATTTAGATCTCTGGTCTAGAGAAAAGTCAAAGTGTGTCAAATGTGTCCCAAACATCAAACAACAGTGTTTCGGAGTATGGGGGAAGGATATAAGTACACTTGCAAAATGATAAATGTTTCATTTTTTGCAAAAGTTTTGACCAAGCCGCGAAATTTTGGGTATGGCATCTTTGCAAATTTTCTCTTAGGGAAGAAAGAGAAAAAAAAAGGTATTCGAACAGTGTGAAATAATTCGGTTTCTCGTGATGAAGTCCAAAAAAACTCAACCTTGATTTCTCAAAGAATACAGTTTTTCGGGCAATATTGCGGAAGTCTAAAATTGTGTTTTGTAAAATGAAGAGTGCTTCAAATCTGAAACTTCATTATAAAGTTAAAATTAAACTTCCCTTTTTTTAAAAAAATAACTAACAAATATGATTATTGTCTAATTATAGGTAAGTATTAAAATATCAACTTTTGTTACCCGGATACCTTTGTTCTTAAAACTGCATAGTTCATTAGAGGATATTTTCAGTGATGGAAAAAAAATCTTTAATACGTCCCTGACGCGTTTTCATATTATGAAGGATTTGTGGAAAGAGAAGGCATATTTTTCAAACAGAAAATTTTCTGGAGGAATAATCATATTTTGGGAAGACAATTATCAATAACATCTAAGTTTAATTTATCTTTTACATCAAATACAATTATTAGAGAACTATCAAATAGTTCAACAGGACAAACTCATTTTGTTTTTTGGAAGTTATATTATTTCTACATGTTTGTAATATTATCCAGATCCAATACTAGTAATACTAGCTAGATCAAACTAAGTAAAATTTAAATTTCCCAGCTTAATTCCCTGACCTAAATCTGATGGTATACCGTTAACCTTTGAGGAGTTTGGGGGTAAATATTTATTTCGGACAGTATTTTCGAAATATTTTTATTCGAAATTTTTTTTTCATTGCAGAATTCTTAGAATGAAATAGACTATTTCAAGTTAAAAATCGCAATGACATATAACGTAATTTTTAAATCTATAATTTTCTTTTCCACGCTCCATTAATTATCTAATTTATATTTCTATAGTTCCCGAATTTTCGGTATCATAGTGAATAGAAAATAAAACATTTAGTTTTTATTAGAAATACTTTAAAGAGTTATGTATTTATTTTATATTTTGTAACCGTCGTCGAACAGCTGACCCCATTTTGAGTTTACGACTACCAATGTTCAACTCTCTTGTAATTTTGAACCCAATCCAGAAGACAAGGGAACTCCTGGATCAAGTATTGGGAGAAATTTGCCTCTGTGGAAGACTTTATGATGGAACTAACCCTCGATTTCGTTACATGGAGAGGAAAACCATGTCCACGGTTAGTCGGACGGCAATGGGAGATCCGTCTACTACTGAGAATATATTACGTCAGCGCTGTGGTCAGTGCGGGGCGGGTGTGGAATTCTTATCTACCAGCCATCACTGAGATACGAATCCGATTTATCTCATTGGAAGGCGAAAGCTCTATCCGAGCAAAGAGTTTTGTTTGAAATATTTAAACTTAGTTTCAAACATACGACATGTTGCATATTCGAATCTGTGATGGGAATATTTCAAGCGTCAAATTAGTGACGCAAAATAAAAATCTATAGAATTTTTAAAATAGATAGATTTTAAAATTTTTTTACCACGCATCTTATGTTGAGAATATTTTAAAAAAAAGCAAACATTTAACTCTAACATCGTTCACATTTTTTTTTTTTTTTTTTGCAACTTGAAGAAGATAACAACTCAATTCATTTGAGTTCTCAAACATATCACACGATACTATGATTCAACTTAAACGGAAATATGGTTAAATTTCACCACCTATTGAGGTAACTTGAGCAAAAATTTAAACTAATCATAGTTTATTGAGTAAAACCTGATATTAAGGTTCAACTTTAAGCGGTTATTTTTGAAAGTGTGAGTTGCGTATCGTCGGTATTATCAAACGAATACGAAGTCGCGTAGAATGGATACTGCATAGACATCCATTAACTAACTATTGATAACATTGCATCAAACCCTGATACCATGGATCAGTTTTAAACAAACTTTCTTTGTGGGTAAGATGTCGGTAAGTATTGATAAAATACGGAATCGCGTAGAGTGGGTTATGCAAATAAATCTACTAATTAAAACATTATTAGTTTCAATTTAAATACTCTTCGAAAGATTAGTTAACTTTTTTAACATATGACAGTGCATTTTTTAGCCACTAATCTAATTTTCAACCAATTTCTACAAAACTAGTTAACATAATTGAGGTCACTCCCACATCATTCAGGGCATCTATATTCAAGCTCTATGGCAAAGTTGCCCATGAGCAAGGATGCAACTTGGATGGTCAAAGACAAGCTAAATCATGACTGCCCTAGTGTGCTTCAAAAAGAGCTTCTTAAGCTGAATAGAAACAGTTTGAGGAATATCATTGGTCTTCTCACTATATACACTGCACCCTCAGGAGACACCTATACATTATGGGTATTGAATCTGATTCTCTTCGTCGTGGTTGTCACCTTGAGGAGGAGAGAACGTGGCATATACTTTGGGAATGTGAGGTCTATTCTGCTTAAATATTTGAGCATTAAGGGCGACATTACATTGAGGCCTTGGAATTACAAGATATTCCTGTCAATTGTTTGCTGAACTTTGTTTCAGCTATAAAGCTTTTTTGTTAATCATGATTTAAGTTTTGGGTATATTAGATCTGTTGGGTTGATGTGTCCTGCTCTTCGGAGCTGCAGAACCGCTAAATCTAAGTCTATAATTGATGCCACCTCTTCAAATCTTAAGATTAAACCTTAGTATTTAAAAATTGGTTCAAAAGTAAGAATTAAATAATTCACGACGTTTACTTCCTTTTTTAGCACTGTACACCGCAATTAATACTGCAACGTTCCTTTATTTTACAATTGTCTATACATTCAATTAAAATCCGAGACTAAGTTCGTTCACATATCGCACTTATTTTGTTTTGAATTTGGACATGAGAGTCTCAAAGAATTTCCAGTAATTGTATACTCCGATAAAAACAAATTTTGTTTTTGGAAAATCGAAAAATGAAGAATATAATTTTATCAACAAAAAAAGAAAAACTAAGATTATTTCCAGTACAATATTGACTATCTTATAAAAAAATGTTACAAAAAAGTCAAAACCCAAATCATATAAAAATGCAATACATTTTTAGAGAAAAAAGCACCTTTGCCCATTTTTTAACTGACTGTCATTAATAATATTTATGTAATCGCAAAAATAAATAATTTTTCTTCTCTCTGTCTCATTATTCGGAGTCTAATCCGTTAATTATGTTGATAGTTAAGATGATGAAAAATGAGTTAGTATTAGTATGGCCGATGTTTAAAATTAAAATTCACATATTTTTCAATATTTTTCAAAAAGCTCCGATGTCTCATGCTGTATTCTCTTATTATAAATTATTAAAATGTTAAATAAAATATTTTAAACTTATTTTGATCTATATTAATACAAAAAAATAAAAAAAGTATGAAAAGTATATTTAATAAAATTTCCGCTTCAAAGGTTTAATGGTGATCGCTGAAAAATGCACCGGTGTTTCATGCTGTATTCCATTACCATATATTAGTGAAATGCTAAATATAGTATTTTTCACTTATTTTGATCTAAATTATACAAAATAATGAAAAAAGAATGAAACGTATATTAATAAAATTCGATATGGAGCACTTTGAATTTACTATTAATTTCAGGCTCATTAAAAAATTTGTCACGAGTTATTTTACGAAATATAATTCCGTTCTTGAACAGGGTTAAGCTAGCATTCGTTTTCAGTGAATTGTTTACAAATATTATACGCTCTTCGCTAAATTCTAATTCATTATTTGCTTTCAAGGCTTCATTAGGAGTGCTTTAATCACATATAATGACGAACATGTTTTTCCAATAAACTGGGTCATTAGTGGTTTCTGGTCAATATATCTTATTTTATTTTAATAAAAAAAAAATCTCACACAGTTGAAGTTCGCTCATTAATTTCCTGACATCTTATCGAATAGTGGAAACCATTGCTAATGACTCTCGAGGGGAAACAACTGGTATTGAGTTTTCCGCGAATGGTATGAATGTTCGAGTTAATATGAGCATACATGTTCTAAATTTATTTAATTATTTGCTTGTTTTGGAATTCATTAAATGTAATCATTTTATGAATATTTCTATTTTATTCAATGAATTGGTTGGTATGCTTAATAATTAGTAATTACATACACCAGCTGAAATAGTTGTATACAAATGTTTATAAAATTAGTACAATTTTTCCATAATTAGTACTTGTTACCATAATTTGTTAAGTATCATTGGCATCAATAATAGTTTAGTTTCTCTTACACAAATTAGCTCCATGTCTCCGTTCATTTTACTTTTTAGTACATAACTGTTAATTACGCATCATAAGCGTCAATAATAGCAAAGACAACTTTTACGGTTCCCCTAAGTTAAAAATAATGTCATTAACAAACATTCCCCTAAATTATTTTAATTAATGTTATTCCCTTAAATGTTATGAACAAACATTTTATCCATTAAATTTACTTTTAGTGCATACATAGATTATTTTTTATTACAACTAGAACCTATTACCAAAATTAATTAAACATCATTGGTGTTTAATTAATAATAAGGCAATTTCTTACGTTTCTCCTAAGCGAATTAATACAATTACTCTATTGATTTTACCATCCAGTACATAGTTTATTTATTTTTTCAAATACTGTTGATTCTAAAATATTTAGTTTCATAGAAACTCATTTTAACGAATAGCTATAAACACGACGAACAAGCTGTTTCAGATAATTTTAGGAATACTAATATGGTGATGTAGTGCACCCATGCCACAACGTTATCGTTGAGCATTGAATTTATCTGACATATCCAAAACAATAACTAAATATTAATGTACGAGCAAAAAATTTCTTTATAAGCTCGCAAACATCACTGATGTTATCTTTGAATTTTTAGAAAAACAGAAATCATCTGAATCGTTAACCGTCTGGATTTTTATCAATGTCTAGTTCTATGCCTAGAAGTGTTAGATTTTAATGTCAGTAACATCTTTTACCACAAAGCCCGACAAGGTTTGTAAATGATTAGCAGTTAAAGCCATACAAGCTTAAAACAATGTTTATTTATCTATATTAGTTTACGCGCTATTCGGTTCGCCTTAAGCTTTTATAAACAGCCGCTTTATATCGAGATTTAATATACAATACAAAACAAGACTAGAAAAACCTTCTGAAATAGAATCCTCATTTACAAATCAAGACAATAAATCCTCATTTACAAATCAAGAGTAGAAAGCGTTCTCAAACCGAAGAAAAATTCACATTCTCAAAAGTATATTTCAGATTTTGGCATGCTTATTAAGCTTTCAACACAAGCAAAATGTTGCATTTGAGACCCTAGGCAATGCTAGAAAGAAAAAAAAAAGGAAAAAAAAAACAAGTCTTACAGTTAAAGCTAAAAATTAGAGTTTTTTTTTTTTTTTTGCATATTTTTTTTAATCTTCGAGTAAACAGGCTTGGAACACTAATATTTTTACTAAATTTAAAAGAGGATTAATTAGTCAACCTTTCTGTGCCAACCAATTGAAAAAAAAAAATACAACATTTGCTTTAAGGTTGTTTGCTACCTGGGGATGATCTAATTGAAATGTTTAAACAATTTTGGGATTGGGAACTAAAATTGCCCCCAAGGCTCTAGCATTACTAATGTATAACTCTTTTAAGGCTCTGGTATATTATTTTATTTTATAACCGTCGTTGAACAGCCGACCCAATTTCATGGGTTTACGACTACTAATATTCAACTTCGTAGCCTTGTAATTTTGAAGCAATCCAGAAGACAAGGAAACGCCTGGATCAGCACCCCCAGAGGTATTGATTTGTTATGGGAACATGGAGGACTTTGAGACTCGACAGATTTAACGTGCATCAGTCACCATTTACTACACGGGGAGTCTTCAGCCGGCGAGGATCAAACCCACGACCTCTCGGACATTGGCCCAGTGCCCTACCGACCAGGCTATCCCGGCCTCCAAGGCTCTAGTATAGACGGTTCTGGAGTTTTAGTAGGGGCGCACAGACGTACACGTACACAAACATTTTATTTTATTAGTATAGATTTCATTTAAAACTGCGTACAGTTAACTTATAAAATTGAAATTATTATTTTAAACAAGAGAAAACAAAATAAACATCAGTTTTATTTCACTGGAATCGGGGATCTAATCTTTCTTAATAGAAAAAAAAATTAATTCAAGATGTTTTAATTAAGCAACTTTAATTTTTATATATAAATCTATATTCCATCAAGATTACGAAAGAATTATGAAAGTGGATGACAGGAGTGGAGCGGAGGGTGGGGTAATCGCATCCCATACTGAATAAAATAAGTCAAAATTATTGCTTTCACAAAAAGAAGAAAGTTCTATTAATGTAAGCAATATCCATAAAATTAAAAGTTTTGTAAACATTTGTTTCATTTCCTTGAAACTGTTAAAAAAAAAATTTGCAAATATTTTGCTTGGAAATTTTTTTAAAATTCTTTTACTTTTAATAAATTAAATATTAATTTTCTAATATCGAATTTTTGTCATTTTGCTTTTTAAATTAAGGGCATTAATGGAAATTGACTAATTAATACTTCAAATAAAATGTATTTTTGTTTTCTAATTTCGGGCAATAGCACAGCACTAACTATTTCATTGTTATACGTAATAAATGTTCTTTTCGTTATTTATTTTAAAACAATAAAAAACATTGTTTGAGCCCATTTTTTTGCCGTTAACACTAGAAAGACGGAAAATTAGTATATGACTATATTGCCTAAAAGTAGTCAAAATGACTGGATTGTGAATGCGTAAATAAATGTCTTTAAAATAAATTTTTTAATTTTTTTTAAATATTATTTACAGTTATATAACAAGTTATTAGTAAATATTAACAATAAAAAAATTATATGTTGCCTAAAAAGTCACAAAATTCTAAGAAATTGTGTCATTACATACTATAGTTTTTCTAATTGAAATTAAAAGCAGTCAAAATGACTTCCTTAGGCAATCTAATGTTAAAGAGCTTTTCTAGACTAAACTAAACTAAACTTTAATAACTAACTAAACTAACTTTCTTAACTAAAATAAAACATATAGTACTATCTGTTTTAAATGTATTTTTTATTACTTAAGTTTAGCGAATTTCAATGACTGTCTTCCATTAAATATATAGAGCTGTAATAAAAGAAAAATGTTTTCCATAATAGAAACAAGTCATTACACATACTTTACATCAATTACACAATCGTTTTAACATAATGTCAGAAAATGGGGGATTTTTCTTTTACAGTACTTTTATTGCTTATACTGAAACGAAAAGAAACATCAAGATTTATCCGACTTTTCCACTTTTTGAACTTTTTTCGATACAAAATCAATCATTTCAAATCTTAACAACAATTTTCACAAAATGCTATGGCAAAACTTAACAAGATGCTGCCTTTGGCAAACAAAATTGGATTATTATAAATGAAGGAACTGCATTTAGGTTTAAAGAGTTCAAAGTAAAAACTGTTGGAATTTTTATTTTAAAATATGGTGTAATAACAGATTGCTGTATGGCCATTCCATTAACCGTAAAGTTTATTGTAAAGAACCGTTTATAGCTAGCTTGCATTCAAAGCCGTAAAAAAAAAAGAAATTTAACTGGACATAGAAGACAGTTTAGTAGCTTTATGGTGCTACCAGCTGCCATCTAAGCGTGGATAAGAATAGTGTTCTAACACTGAAAACTCATCATGTATTGGGAAGAATGAAGTAAATATTGAGGTACCAACCTTGTGATTCCAACTCCCGTTCTGTCGATTTTGTGATTAACAGATTAGTATTCTCGACTATAATATGTACTCATCTGTGGGGATCTTTCTCTCGCGGATAACGTTTGAATACCATCTTATTAATGTTTATTTGATGGTTTTGTTTGATTAAGGTAAAATAACAACTATATAAATTTTTATTTAACCACATTTTATGAGAAATTTCTAACAGCGTATTGTGAAAGTGAAAACATTACTCCCATAAGCATTATCACTGGCACTCCAAGAGGAAATGGAAAAATCGAACAAAAGCAAAATTATCGCTGGAAGATCCAACCAAAGGCTACAAGTTTCGATCAGTGGAGTAGAAGACTTTGAATTCGACAATCTCACAGAGTGTGAAAACAACGCACTGTTAGCTGGTATGAAGAAAGACGACTCTTGAATACTGGAAATAACGGAAGAAGAAAACATTAATGTATTCGAAGGAGACAGAAAGAAAATGCGTGTAAAAGGCTAAAAAGATTTTAAAGAGTTCAAGATAAGAAGATGCTGTTCAGAGAACAAAATTCCTAGCAGGCCAGAAGTTCTGCTCGAAATTGCATGTACCATAATCATTTAAAGAGAAACAGAATGACCTGTACGATGTTAAGAATATCGATGTTAAGAATATGTTAAGAATCATCATGAGGGTGTCTTGGGCTGCTGCTAATCATTTAAAGCAATGTACAATAGCAATGGCTTAGAAAATAATTAAAACACTGTATTTTTTGATACATTGTGTTGTTTTGTAAACCCTTGTTCGTTTTGTTTTCTTGTTCTTCTTCTTTCAGATATTTTTTACCATTGAATGGAGAACGCTAGCCAATGAATAGCCAATAATGGAGAAAATAAATCAATGGTGCCAATGTGGAGCCAATAAATTAGCTAAATTGTATAAGATTAGAGATTGTTCTCTCTGAGAGTTATTACGTAGTGAAGATGGGACGTACAGTGGAAAAACTCTTCCTTTACACGCCAAAACCTTTCTTTCTACGAATCTTTTACGGATATCTTTTTGGAATATGTCTTTTGGAATCTTTTAGAGAATTATACCTTAATGGATATAAACCGTTCTTACCCCGCAGTCCTCATATGCGGCGTGCACTTTAATTTCTGTTTAAGAAATAAAAACAAATATCAAGATTTGCTGAGTTCACATAAAATTTGAAAAATTCTTTCAAAGATTACCTTCTATTTTTAATAAACATAATGAAATATATTTTATTATATCCACATGCTATCTAATTTTTTTTCTAAAAGTTTATAATAAAACTTAAATAGCAAGGGTATTAAAATTTCTTTTCTTTTTAAGAAGTCTGTTAAAAGCAAATATTTGATCGACATATATATTTTCTTTAGAACTTTGCTGGATTTTTTTACGAAAGATATTTAACTTTTCAGAAGAACAAAATATCCAAAAAGCATATTTCCATATTTACTCCTTTAAAATGGATATGAAAGCACAACGTGTCATCATTAAAGTTTCATGGCGACTTTTAATATACCTGTTTTTTTTTTATATTTAAGAGAATTTCTTATAATATAAAGAAAATAACATCATTGATTTGAATCCAATGACTTATTAACATAAAAACTGAAGATTTTAATATGCAGCGTTCGCAAAAAATATCTTTAAACTATAGGTTATTTTCATGATTAGCATAATAAAGAATACCTTCTAAAAATGAAAAATGTCGTGGGAGCTTCAGTTAAAAAGATTCGATTCTCCAAACTTGTTCTCTAAAAGTTTATTTCAAAATTATAAATGCATTAAAAATGAAACAAATTTCAATGGTTTAAAGAAGGCCAATAAGAATAAGTTTAGTCGACAGTTATATTTTGAAGTTATTTTCAGTGTTTTGAACTTTTAGATATAGTAAATTTTTAACTAGTAAAAGGTACGCATTCAAACAAATTTTATCAGTTTAGTTAATAAAGTTTTTTTTATTAGTTTCTTATAATTAATATAAATAACGTTAGAAATTGTAGATATATGTTACACTTGAAGTTGTTATATGTTAAATATACGTTATATATTACATTACGTTCTATGTTATAACGTTACGTCATATGTTACAAATAACTTTATATGTTACATTTAAAGTCGAACTATTTTATTATATTTTTAATCAAAACTTCATAAATTTTGAAATATTAAGTATGGATTTTCAATAATGGATATTTTGAACTATTAATGGATATTATTACATCTTGCAATAGTGGGACACTTTCCTGATATCATTTTTTAAAACTTTGAATTTTCTCAACAAGCTTTAGTAATTATAAAACTATTTAATACGAAAATATATATATATATATATATATTAGTATCAATATAATCGATATAGACATGATAATGCTGTTAGTCGTAAAGGTTATTCATCGTATCCATTTTAATAGTATCAGTGGATTTTTCGAACTAAATTCTCGCTCTAGTAACTGATTTTTATTCTTTTAAAAGTAGGTTCAACAATATCTAAAGAATCGTTTTCCTCCTCTTCTATTGTCATTTTGTACATTAAAGCAGAAAAAGGGGACCGTAAACTACATTTTCTTCGATCAATACGTTTCTCATCACTATTATTCGATTCGATTCATAAACTACGAACCTTAAAAAGTTGGTTGAAAAACTGCTCCTCTCTTCAGAAATAAGCAATATAAAAAACAACTATATTTCCGGTCATCAGAAGGAAAAACTCCTCTAGTGGTAGTTGCTGATTGATGACGTCCTTTCGCGAATATTTATAATGCTGATTGATTATTGATTTATTGAAATTATAATATAAGTATTTATACTTTTGCCTGTCGTCAGTTTCTATCAGTGAAGAAAATTGAATAATATATTACGTAAACAATAATCACGGTAAGTTTAGAGTATTTCTGTTTAAAGATATTTATTGAAAGAGTGTACTAAAAACGTTTTCGTATGAATTGATTGAAGTTTGTGTGAAAAAACACTATCTGTTTTCAATAATGTGTCTGGGGAGGAAAAATAATTCTGTTAAAATTACAATATGTCATGGTTAAAAGAATTTTATTTTTGATAATAAAACAAATGTAAACGGTATTCAAATCTTTTATTTAGTAATTCTTAATATTCAAAGGTCTTTAGAAAATTATGGTTTCAAAAATTATATTTCATATTACCACATATTTAGTAAAAAATTAAATCTGAAGAATTTATTCACCCGAATAAATAGTTTTATGCCCCCCCCCCTAAGTAATCATGATAAATTTTCACCCCATTTGCCAAACTTTATCTCGTATTATAAAACCTTATTTTATTCTTAATTTTACCAAATCATTACCAAAGTGCTTAGGTAAAATTCACCGAGTATTTTACCGTTTCCATAGAGCCAGAATCACGGTAAATTTTACCATATTCTAACAGTTTTGACCATATTTTTTTCTCAGAGCATGATATTTCCTAGACCGTCTAAAAGTTTAATAACTTGCATGTGATTAAACCTATTAGTTATTTTATATAAAATAGTGGAAATGTGTTTTTATTTCGAATAATAAGTAAACATTAGTAATAGAAATCTACTTTTAAGCTAAATAATATTTAAAAAATGCGAAATATCTGCGTGCATCTGTGATTCCGTGTTAAGGTTGTTGTTTGTTGCTGTTTTTAATACTACTTGCAAATATCAGTAAGCCTGCTTGGTTAAACCAAGTGAATTTAAGAAAGAGGGTGCGTTTCTAGTTAATCGCTGCTGCCATCTATGGCCAAGAATACGACTTCAGCTACACACATGTCACTGCCCGTTTATAGGGCGTACCCTTTCATACATCCATTCATTCATCCGCAGGTCGTGATTTTGACCGGAACCAGAGAACGCTCAATCTCCGATTCAGTACCTCCAGAGGCATGATTGGTTATGGGATCATGGATTAATTTGTGACACGACAGATTTAATGTTCACCAGTCACTATTTACTACATGGGGAGTCTTAGGTCGGTGGGGATCGAGCTCACGACCACTTAGGCATGGGCCAACACCCTACCATCCAGGTTATCCCGATCTTTCCGTGCGCTTTGTAGGAATAGCTTATTAACACTGATGAGGCTATCAATGAAACGAACTAAAATCATTGTTGCGTTTTCTGTTTATATATATATATATATATATATATATATATATATATATATATATATATATATATATATATATATATATATATATATATATATATATATATATATATATATATATATATATATATATATATGTAATACAAAAAGTATAATACTTTTGGATCAATAAAAGAATTAAATCTCTTTCGATTTCATAGAATGTCTTTGTTAAAGAATAAGCGTAGAGAGATTCTATTTTGGGAAGTCAAGGCTGATAAACATACGATTGAGTTATTTATAGAATCTCTCCCCCTTTCACTTCCATATAAGGAAGCATGAAATGATTTTCCTTAATGCGTAAGGATACAAGTATGCCAACGACTGTGCCTGTTTACTCAAATCTGTGTTAGTATAAAAGCGAGAGCAATGCTTTTCGCATGGCTTTTTCCATCATGTTGTGATCCTGAAAAGTTGTTCCGGAATTGTCCAAAGTCTTGTCCACCCTCTCCCTTGCGGAGTGTGGATGTGAAGTGTTATCGATACCAGCCTACTACCATTAATAAAGATATTTTGTGTGTAACATGGCTTACGACTGCATATTTAAAGCTAAATACACCACTGATAACAGAGATGAAGCTCTGTTATTACAAGACGCCAGGATGTTTACTTGCTGAGGAAACCATTGTTATCTATTTTCCGGCTGACTACAACGTTGATAAAACCTCATCCCGGGGGACGAAGGACGAAAGAAAGAAGTGCCTAGTCCGCAGTGAAAAAAGAAGGTCTGTTTTCACCATTCGATCTTTAACTACCCGTACCATCATCGCTGTGAGAATGCTGACGTTGGCTCGAGCTCGTCACATGCCTCTCTGAAACCCATAGTGTTGATCGAGATGACCCTACAGTGTCCAATCTGGAAATGACCGATGACCCTACAATTCCGTAGT
Organism: Parasteatoda lunata; assembly: GCA_949128135.1. NCBI lineage: Eukaryota > Metazoa > Arthropoda > Arachnida > Araneae > Theridiidae > Parasteatoda > Parasteatoda lunata. Next base: position 49,732,366 of record OX421971.1, read on the forward strand.
GCTCAAATTGTGAAAACAAAAGTGAATGTGCGCGAAGCTTAATCATGAATATTCATGAAGTGCAATGAAAAATTTGTTTATTTCTTCTCTTCACAATCATGAAGGTCAAGGAAAAGTGTAGCAAATGGAAAGGATTTCATTCAGATACATATATTTTTTTTTTATCCTCTTATTTTTCTCTCTCATTCTTATGATTAAATAGTTTATTGATATTGGATATGAAAGTGCTCTAAACTTTTTATAATGAAATTTAATCAATAGAATTTTATTAAGAGTTAAAGTGCATTTCTTGTTTTTATATTACTTTTTCTTTATAAATTATGAATAATCAATTCAGTATGTTATATTGTAAATAGTTTGATTGCATTTCTTGTGTTTAGATTGCTTTTTTTTAAAATTATTATAATAGTGTATTTTTATGCATTTAAAATGTTTTTGAGGGAAATAAATGTGTTTCAAACGTCAATTAAATTTGTGACGGCAAACAAAATTCAAATTTTTTCAGCTTTTCAAACAAAAACAAAACTAAAAGAAATTTGTAAGGCTTTTTCTTTTTCGGACTTGGTCAAAACAAAATATTCCTATTAAAATGTGAAAAATTAAATGTTACCCAAACAAAAGGACATTTCACGCTTAACAAATTGTGTGAGTTTCCCCTTATTACGATAGGCGAAATTGTTAACTCAGCTAAGTTTTTTATACTTGATACTGAGTTACTGTATGCTTTAGTAGGGTTGCAAACTTGCAAAGATTTCTGTTTGTTTATTAATTGTGTCGGGCCAGTTGTTACTCAAGTTGGTAAGAGACTGATCATCTCTGCTAAATCTAACAATGACAACTTATCCTTGCACATTAGACAACAGAATTCTCATAATGTTAAGGTCAAAGATTGTGAAAAAAAAATGAAAGTTTAAGATGTTTCAATAAAAGTAAACATCTTGAAAAAATGGAAGTTTAAGATGTTTCAATAAAAGTAAACATTTTAAAGAAAAAAAAATAGAAGTTTAAGATGTTTCAACAAAAGTAAACATTTTGAAAAAAGTTTAAGATGTTTCAGTAAAAGTAAACATTTTGAAAAAAAAATAATGTGAGGGGTAACAAAAATAAAAAGAACAGGAAAAATAGGAAAAAGAAAGAATGACCAAGTTAATAACAAAAAGAACAGGAAAAATAGGAAAAAGAAAGAAAGGCCAAACATTTCAAATGATTCGAAAATAGAACTAGGTAATGGGTGCATACATTATCAGGTTAATATCGACGAAAAAATAGGAAATAGAAAGAAAAATTTAAGTAAACAAAATTTTGAAATAGTACATGTATCAAATCTTAGGAAATATAACAACCCACAAATGTTGAAATTAAATCATGAATAGTGTCCAAAACAAAACAAAATATGTTACTTTCTTCAATGGAAGAAGTACACCCTATATTTTTTTTGAGAGATCCGAATCGCGTGTGGAGATATTTACCTCAACATCAATTGGATGTGAGGGCGATGAAAGTTGAATTTTTTTTTTCTCAGCAAGTTGAGAAAAGTATTATAAAATATTTTTGGATTGACCCGTCTGGATCTCTCAATATCACTGTGCTTCATGAAATTCTGTTTTCCTCCATTTTAAAGGGGAATACAGATTTTCATAAAGTAAATAAACCCTTTAACCATACAGAATCTTAAATTCTGAGTAAAGACACTAGTTGTCCAGTTCCTTTCCATAAAAATTATGTATATTTTTGTGTGAAAAATTTATGAAATATTTAGTAGATTAGTTATAAAAATATGTTTCATTTTTCTTTCTGTTTAGTTGCCTAAACAGATAAAGTGTATTATCATGTTTTCATTGTTATCATTGTATATAGTTGTTTTTTTTAACAGATAATTGAAAAAAATGTTATTTGTAGTAGTGAAAAGGAACAGTCGTACCAACATAAATTTTAAAAGTTCAGAGAATTCTAAATTTTATTATGATTTCTTTTTGGCTTGCCAAAAATCTTTTTTGGGGGGGATGTAATACAAAAAGTATAATACTTTTGGATCAATAAAAGAATTAAATCTCTTTCGATTTCATAGAATGTCTTTGTTAAAGAATAAGCGTAGAGAGATTCTATTTTGGGAAGTCAAGGCTGATAAACATACGATTGAGTTATTTATAGAATCTCTCCCCCTTTCACTTCCATGTAAGGAAGCATGAAATGATTTTCCTTAATGCGTAAGGATACAAGTATGCCAACGACTGTGCCTGTTTACTCAAATCTGTGTTAGTATAAAAGCGAGAGCAATGCTTTTCGCATGGCTTTTTCCATCATGTTGTGATCCTGAAAAGTTGTTCCGGAATTGTCCAAAGTCTTGTCCACCCTCTCCCTTGCGGAGTGTGGATGTGAAGTGTTATCGATACCAGCCTACTACCATTAATAAAGATATTTTGTGTGTAACATGGCTTACGACTGCATATTTAAAGCTAAATACACCACTGATAACAGAGATGAAGCTCTGTTATTACATATATATATATATATATATATATATATACAGAGAGAGATTGATAGATAGATATATTAATGATTAAACTGTAGTATTAAACGTTACCGTTTGCCGCAAATGCGTAGTATTATATCCTTAAGCTGACAATCACTTCTTCAAAATTTTCCAAACAAAGGCGTTAGTAGTATCTGTAAAGGAAGATAGTTTAGCAAAAACCCTTAAGCACGATTCTTTGGAAGTTAGCGACACAGATTTCACATGATAAAAATAGAGTGCACATTTTTGAAACTGGATTGGTTTTAGCTTCAGGCAAACTCTTTACAAATCTATTTCTACGAATAAAGGGAGGACTTAAAACAGTCTTATTACATTTAAAAAATGCTTACTTTGTATAATCTTCCACAATTTTACAACCATTTTTTTTTATAGTTCGAATATTGAAAGCGTTGTCGTAGTTTGCGATAAAATATTCTTAACAAATAATATATTTTTATAACTGTTATGAGTTAGGAACAGTTATTTATGACTGCTTGAATAAATTTTGTTCCTTTTCGCACCAATTCGCTGTGCCAATTATGAAAACGGCCAAAAATGTCAATGTGTTGAAAAGCCAAAAATGTTTTGCGAACCGAAGAATAAATTTTGTTTGATTTTAAAGTTACGAAATATTCGTATTTAGATTCATAAACAATGAAAGTAAAGTTAAAAAAGTTCAATTTTTTATTTGAAAACTTATTTTTATTAACATAGATTTCATAAATTTTCATCCAATTGGAAAAAATCATCGAATTAGTAATTTTTTTTAAGCAAAAACATAATAACTTTTTAAATATTTTAGCTTCTGATAGCAAATAATCCTTTAAGAAAAGATATCGAAAAGTAAAAGGTTAAAACTTAGATAGTTTAAAAAATTTATAAATATATTAAATAATTATGATAGTTAATATGATAATTATAGCTACAATTCAAATTTAAAGTGTTCTGACTGGGGGCAAAAAAAACTTCTTAAATACTCTTAAAAGGATGAAAGTGTGGCAACCCATTTTTAAAGAAAATATTGTGAAATAATAAAACAAAATTTAGACTTTATTTGAAGCATTTTCTTTATTAAAAAAAAACAGTTTTTAAATAAAGCAAATTCTGCTAATAATATTTCAGTTTGTATATCAGTATGCATACGGGATATATTTTTTTTATTTAATTTGTCATGTTACAACCTACTATACAATTTTATAAATAGAAATAATTTACACATGTTCTATGAGACGTTCAAAAGATAATACTCATACTTAGTAATTAAAAAGATAATACTTAAAAGATAAAGATATTTTTTTTTAAGTTCATATAATTTATCAAAATCTAAAAATTTTTATCAACTTCTTGAATTGCTTTAAACTACTTGAAACTAATTAACAGACAAAATATAAATGCCAAAAACTTTTTGCACTTTTTTTTTTGATATAGTTGATTTTGAGATATAGTTTTGAGCTCAGAGGAGATATAAAACAAATGATTATAAATAAATTAAGCGTATAAAAATATAAATATATTTTGCATTGTATAAGCAATTAATGCTTAAGTTTTGAAGGGAAATTTTTGCTGAGAAAGATATTTCATGTTTTATATCATGAAATAAAAAAACTGTATCTTGAAATCCAAAAACAAATACGTTTTTAGTATAGATCGGAATTGAGCATCTAGCTGCTGGATAATCACTTGTGCAAGCTCTATATTCCATTACTATAAGAGCATTATTAGAAATAACGTTGCTTAGATCCATACTTAGTGAAATTTTAACCCTGGTTAATAGATGTAAGCGTAACTGTTCATAAAAATAACTCTAACAGTAATAAATGATTCTTAAAAATGTATTAACTAAAATTACAACACATAATACTAGAATTGAAATTAATTTTTGAAATGTTTTTTCTCCTTCATTTTCGTGAGAGTTTTTATCGAAAGGTTTATAAGACAAGTTACAGAGGACGATTGAAACACGCGTAATTACTTTATATTTTCAAAATAAACATTTATCTTCCCCTATGCCCATTCGATTCAGGTGGCCCTATGTCCATTCGACACTCTTCATTCAGGTATCAGCAAGGCAAATTTGTTGGCTACTCTTTCATGGGCCCCATATCAGGTGAGCTAACGTTGGTGCTACAGTAAATACAGATAGTACAGAGAATAAAAGAACATCCATGCCTTGTCCGGGATTCAAATCCAGCACCTGTCTGAAGTAAGTTAAGCTCCCTGACCACTCAGCAATCCATTCGTCTTCAAAATAGACGTTTGATCATATTTATACGATCATCAGAAAAATTCGTTTCACGTTAATAAACGTTAAACAATAAAAATTGGATTCAATCTTAAATTGTTAAACTGAACCATGCATTCATTGAATTTGAAACATTAAACCATTTTAAAGAATTTAATAAATACGATAAGAAGGCTCCATTTAACTCGTAATTTAATATGACAGAAATTCGATAAGTCATGGTACAACATTCTCCGAAATTTCACGAATTTGGAAAACTTCTTGGGCACTGAATATTGTTAAAAGTTTTACATTCTGATAACTAATAAATTATTTTATATACATTACTGTATTATATAAATCATTAAGACAAAACATCAAAAATTAACATGTCCTAGCAATCTCCCCCTTAAAAGATTGTAATTTCGAACCCAACACAGAAAACACGGGAACATCTGACTCAAGCGTTGGGACAAACTAGCCTAGGAGGACATTTTGCTGAAACTAACCCATATTGGCGTACATGGTGATAAAACCATGGAAACTCCCTCGGTATGTCCGATATCAAGGGTATTCTAACCCATGATCGGTCTACCACTGAGGATTCATTACGTCAACGCTATGGCCGATTTCAGTCGATTGAGGGATTTGCATCATCCAGACATCGTTGGGATTTGAACCTGGGTAACTTTATTGTGAGGCGAGTTATCTATCCCCTGAGCTATCTTAGCTGGCGAACTTCTATTGTAGTCTTAGGAAATAATGAATTCAACCAAAAACAATCTAAAACAAATGAGAATCCTGTATGAATATGACAGTTGGGAACCAATAGCATTCTATTGTACTCATCTAAAGTATATTTTAGTAAGTATATTGTCATCTAAAGTATATATTTTTTTTAAAAAAATGTCAGTGTTTAAAAAATATACTCCAGAGAATTTTACGTTTCTTCAATGACGTATTAGCAAAATTCGAATGAATACTTTTAAATATAAAATTTTCTGTTGTCGTAAAATTTTATACATATAACCATGGAGCAAGATTATAACAATGAGAGCTTATGTATTTACTTTTATTTCAATGATTCTCTTATGATACTTTACTCTCATGCACAGTGCATCAAAAGAAAAAAAAACGACCTCTTTGAATAACTTTCGATCTAATGATCGAATCTTTACATTCTAGGACTCAATCTTAATGGATCAAGGGGGTAACCTCAAATATGCGATAGTTTGAGTTAGGAAATCAGACACAGAAACGTATTTTCTCCAATGAAATAAGCATTTTCCCCCAACGGATTCAACTTTCTGACAACAAAATATAGGGGGAAGCTGCAATCTGGGAAATATGGTATCCATAGTTTGATCAGAAGAACGATTAAAATTTTGGAACCCTTAATGTTAATTTTACTTTTTGCCTATTTTCCCGTATCTAAGCGAATTGGAAAAAAAATGCCCACAGTTAATAAATTCGTTTATCCAAAGATAATTCTATGCAAAAAATATTTTAGTGAATATTTATTATTGTTATTTTTTTATTAAATGATAGTCAAACAAATTTTGAATTGTTAATGTATAAATTTTTTCCATCATTTTAAAGTATGCAATTTTACTTGGTGTAGTGCAAAATGTGAACGAAATTGGTTGAATAGTTGCTGACAAATCAAATTTTAAATATCTGACTTTTTTGAAATTCAATTTCTCAAGAACTATTCAACTGATTTTGCTCAAATTTTGTATTTTGCCATGTAAAATTATATTCTTAAAAATGATGCAAAACATTTTATACCTTACAATTAAAAAATTTTTTCACCATTATTAAATAAAATAATAAAAAAATAATTAATATTTACTAAAAAGTTGTTTTTTCGATGTCTTTAGATAAACGAATTTATTTATAATTATTACCATCATTTATGATTTTTCAATTCGCTTAAAATGTTCTCGAGAACTAGCGGAATACGCGAAAGATAAAATTAACATTAAGGGGTTCACATTTTTTATCTCTCTCATGAGGAAACTATTGGGACCATATTTCCCAAATTGCGGCTATCCGCCATATGTTGGGGATGTTAATGTATTCCATTATCGAAAATTATTAAAATGTTGCATGGAATATTTTTTGTTTATTTTGATCTTTATCAATACAAAATAATGGAAAAAGTGTGAAAAGTATATTTATCAAAAATTCCGAGTCAAAAGGTTAGTGGTGTTCGCAGAAAAAGGCTCCAGTGTCTCATACTGTATTACTACTATACCATATATACCGTTTAATTAACATCCGTCGGAAAAAAGATATGTTTATTCAGAGAAAGTATGTTTTTGTGTCTGATTTCGTAACTTAAAATATCATCTACAATTATTAATTAGCATATTTGAAAACACCCCCTCAAGTCATTAAGGTTGAGTCCTAGCAAGTGAATATCCGATCATTAGATCAGAAGTTATTCCGGGTGGCGCTGTTCTCTTTTAAATTAATAGATTTTTCAATATTTTTATTTTACGAGATAACACTACTGTGTTTCTGAGTTTTAAAAATTTGTCCGATCCCTAAAAATATACAGCGGTCTTCAATATATAAGATTAAATAATAATAAGCACCATAATATGTTTTATGCTAAAATTTTAAGTTTATAAGAATTTTAGGAACCTTTCCTGGATCTTAAGAAATGCATTTATTAACATAAAATATAAGCAGCAAAATTTCGTAATTTTTCTTTAAGGGATGCTTTGATCATAGTTCAAAATATAGATTAACTAAAAGTGTCGAAGTAGCTATAAGTGCCTAATTCCCAAGCAATGCATTTCAAATATATTTCTTGGATAAAACAACGAATCATCGTTTCATTTGCTAAAATTAAGACATTTGCAGAGTAGTAAACAACTTTCTCTTTGAATGTGGAAAATACTGTCAGTAATTTCTTTGACGTATATATTCTAGAACTTTCTCATGGGAAATGCTCCCCTGCCATTCCCATTAGCTGTTATGCATAAAATATAAATGCATGCTTACAAACTAACTCACCGAACAGAAATAGTAGTTTTGACTCCTGTCCCTTTGGCAAAAGTTTTGCCTGGGCTTAGACTTTGGCTTGGTTGGAAACAACACTATTCTAATACTGAATAGAACGCATTATGCATGACTGCTTTGGGAATAATCCTGACTCATTATTGTAAGCGACACATCAGTTGGAAAGTAACTTTAAATTTACAACCGGAAAAAGACATTTTAAATCCTCATTTTCATCATAGATAGTCTGACTTTATTCCTTCTGTCAAATGAGTGTATACTTTATTTAAATTTAAACCAATGCGATTTTTATTTTGTGTTGCGTTCAGGAGTAATAATGGATAATGTGGTTTGTTTGATTTATTTTTTCATTATTTAGTGTCAAATGTATGGAAGACATATTAATGCATTAGATTTATCTTCACTGAAAGAAAACTATGGTCGAAACTACCACAATGTAACAGAATTTTCCAAATTGTTGGGCTATATTGGAACATCGAAATGTATGACAGTTTTTACCGTTAGCGCTTGGGATTTTTCTTAAAATTACTAATGAAATATGGTCTTATTATCCCGCTGATAGGCAAAAAATTTAGTAAATTTTAAAATTAAACTACTGGACAACAAATTTCTTAAATATTCAAACCTCGACTTAGCCTGGTTTGAACCCAAGACTAGAACCCAAGATCATTTGTCGTCCAGAGTCAGAAGTCGAGAGTTCGTGCAAAGGACGAACGTTTTTCGATAAGCCACTACATCAAGTTTGAGCAGTCTCTTTCTTTCTCTCATATGTCTCCTATTTTTATGCAACCACCGGCTAAAAATGTAGACTTTTTTTTTTGCAAATAAGTTTATGATATGTCAAATCCATAAGATATTCCATTCAATAATATCAGTCACGAAATGTTTTAGTCTCGAAAAATGTTGAAAAGTTTTAGTTACGAAATGTGCCATGACAAATTTTGAAATGTTTATAGTCACGAAAAGAAATTCACGAAAACTTTTATTGTTAAATTAGTTTTTTGTTTCAGTTTAACTACTAAATAATCAGTGACATAATTATCTGATGTTTTTTGAAGAAATTCAAAAATAATGGAGTACACCACGATAATTTTAAAAATGCAGTTCAGAATTAAGTATTAATTTGAAACTGATACAAACCTCTCAAGCAAATAATTTATAGATATCACAAATTGCTTTTTACAGTATCTTTATTAACAATATTCTCAGCTTAATAGAGAAAAACGAATACTTGAGAAAAATATAATAAAATTACAATAAAAATATATAAATTTAAAAAAAAGAAATTAAAAAAATATAAGAAAAACCTGACGAAATTATATAGCAAAAATATGCGGAAGAATAATAATAAGAAAAAAAATCTTTCAGGTCAATTATGGTGGCCGTTCGAACCAGTAACTTTACGAACGAGATATTTAGGTTTTTTCTGAATTCCTTTGCTATCGCGGAGATATAACGAATTATTTCTGTTAAATACATTATTAAAAAGTCATTTTTAATATTAAAAGTTATTTTCGAATTGAGAATAATAACCACAGAACTATTAAAGGGGGCTCAAAATAAATAAAATATACCAATTCAGATCCTCAAAATTTATTAAAAAACTTTTTTTCTTATGAAAATTTCATGTCACACTTACTGCCATTTGATAGATAATTTAATTTCTATACTATAACAGTAAATCAACTGTATCCACGTAACAGAAAATTGAAGTTATGGGCTTAATATTTTTTAATTGCCGACCGGCCTGTGTAGGGGGCAGGGAACTGTCCTTGCATCAGAGAGGTTCTGGGTTCGAATCCCGGGCAAGGCATGGATGTTTCTTTCTCTCTATCTGTGTTCTATGTCCTTTCTCCTTTGTCTGTGAATGTGACCCGCCCTATAAACGGGTTGTGGTAGCGTGACGTGGGCGACGCGGCTCCACCGCCGTGGTTTCGCCACAGGTGCCCACTGGGTAACGAAAAGAGAGTTAGCTGTTCTGGCACTTTCTGTGGCCAATGGACAATAGTTCCAAGTGCCCGCCATTTAAAAAATAATAACTTTTTTTTTCAATTTGAAATTTAAAAACATCGTCCTTTTCTGAGTGAAAAATATCTTCGAAAACGAAATAATTAGAAAAGAAGGGGTAAGGAAACAGTAATTTATAGTAATAAGAATTTGTTTAATAGTAATTTATTTACCTATTTAATTAGCAATTTATTTAATATAATTTCTTATTATAATAAGGAAAGCTGTTTCTGTTACAGTTCAGCTATGATATTGTGATCATAAAGAATTAATTTGCACAATTTAATAAGCTTCAGAATCTCGATTACTATAGAGTATTTTTTTTAAAAAAAAAAGGCTTTGTATTTTTTTACGTGTCTTTATCTGTTATTTTTTACACATGATGAAAAATTTCAAATTTTCTGTTATCTATCGTCAATATTTGGAACATAAAAGTTTTGTTAAATTGGAAAACAAACTAAACTCTGAATGAATTTTTTTTAAAATAAAAAATAGATATTTTTGTAGATAGATATTTAGCCGATTTTCAAGCGTAGATGATAAAGGAAATAAAAAAAAAGAACTTATATTTTTGTATCAAAGAATAATCTTTCATTCCCTATTTCAGTAGATTCAAACGGAGGAAAATAATGCAAGTAAAAAGATCCTTTTTTTACCGAGTTAGATATCTGCCATCTCTATCTGTCATTTTGTTTCGCCGTTACAGATAAGCAAATATCAGTCTTTTACTGTTTAAACAAATAATAAGCGATACGATACTTTGTAAGCAAATAAATTATCTTATATTTTTTGTAATAGAATAACGTATTAGTTTTGTTACACATAATAAACAATATTAGGAATGATGCATTTATTGAAATGCATGGTGTTTACATACATATGAATTGTTTTTATATACTGAGTATAGAAAACTTAATCGTTTTTTATTAAACTATAAGTCTCTGCCTCCTGTTTGCTCCACTCATAATAATTCCCATGACTGCTTCGAATTCATCATAGTTCTGACAATAAAAATTGATAGTTTTCTGAAGAACAAAGGGTATTTTTCAAAAATATATGTCATTGTTCAAATTTCATGCAAGCATATTTTAGTTTATATGTTAATGGCATTGAAATGAAAGATTATCGGGATTTGCAAAGTAATTCAACTCCACTTGAACAAAAAAAAAAAATCTAGGAAAACTGAATGTTGTTACACATTAAAAGAGATGTAAAAGAAGTAATTTTACTCATTAACAATAGGTAATAATAGCATGATGCCATTACATCAATTCAAATATAAAATAGGTTTTATTTTTCTCAAGCTCTTGAATTAAGTTTTTAATATTTTTGAAAGTTTCAAGATTTAATGTATGGCAACATCTCTCTCTCTCTTTTATTTTGTGATTTTTTCAAAAATTCATAAAATGAAAATCATGATAGGGATAAATAAAATTTACTTTAAATAAATAGTTATATTTAAAGGAAGAGTGTGGAGTATGAGGAAAAAATTCATAAATAAAAGCACTTGCAATTGCAATAACTTAAAATTTCGAAACAAATTGGAATTTCGAAAAAAAACTTGTTTCAGCTCATTAACAAAAATTATGTTTTAGTCAAGTTAAATTTGAACTAATAAAATGGATATCGGTCCGCAGAGTATTTTTACTGTAATCTTAGCCCGAATTATTTCCCGAACTAATTATCAACTTTTTAATTTTGTTTATTCCTGCGTATTCCCTGCATGATATTCATAATTCTAAGTTTCTAAATCACTACATAACTCTAATGACCATCACCTAACGAAAAACCTAGTTCCAATGTCCACTTAAATAACTTTTTTTTCGGTTTAAATCTATGCTAGTTGTAAATGGTTAAAAAACCGCATAGTTTCTTTTATTAGAAATTTTTTAACCATACTAGTTGTAAACGGTTTCAAAACTGCAAAGATAAAAAAAAAAAACAGTGTTCTTTATCGTAAATATACTGTAAATTGGATGGACAGACTTCTGCCGGTTACTTAACCTGTAATTTAGAAATGAAAATTCTTACAGTGTTGTGTTTTTTATAATATAGCCAATTTTATAGCAGTGGCCAATTCTTTACAGAGTTAAAACTTAAAACAGGGATCCCTAACACTATGCCCGCGGGCACCATGGCACCCGTCGATCGGTCTAGGGGCGTCCACTGCTTGTGCCCAACGATAAAATATTTCAGTTTTCCATTTTCCCTTAAAATGATATGCAAAATTTAATGCGGTAAACAACTACAATTGTTACACGTAATGAAAATTATTACCGCAATAGTTCATTTAATTCTAGCAGTTGCTTTACAACTTCAACTTTTCAAGGCCCTGTTACAAAATACTGATTATGCTGACCTCATTTTACATACTGAAGTAAGCTGGCTCAGTAGAGGTAAAATACTTGATAGATTTATACATTTAATCGAAGAAATAAATAATTATCTTGCAGCCAAAAATAAAATACTTTTAGAACTAAGAGATCCGCTTTGACTAGAAGATTTGTCTTCCGTAACAGGCATAATTGAAAAACTAAATAATTTAAACTTGGAGTTGCAAGGAAAAGACAAACTTATAGAAAGAATGTTAAGGGCTATAAACTCGTTCAGAAGTAAGTTAGTTTTCTGGATATCACATTTGAAAATGAAGTCTCTTGTGCATTTTCCAAACATGAAAGAAATGATAGGTGACAGTGAAATTGTCTTATCAGCATTTGACATCAACCTCTAATTGCTTCAAGATCAATTTGAAAAGCGCTTTCAACAATTTAATATCATCGAGCCTATGGTCAATATTTTTTGTAAATCCTTTTACCATCAAATAAACGTAACCGAATAGCGAAATAGAAATTTTGGATCTTCAGAATGACATTATCCTCAAAACTATTATATCAGATGTGAAATTCTGGAATATAGTTGACAGAAATAACTTTCCATCCTTTAAAAGAGCAGCAGAAAATAAAGTAGTTTTGTGGTTCCACATACTTGTGTGAATCGTTGTTTTCGACAATGAATTCAAAATCTAGATCCCGATTTACAGATGAACACCTTGACGATTGCTTGCAAGTAGGAATTTCATCATATTCTCCCAATTATGAAGCGCCGGCCAGTGAAATGCAATGATAAAGATCACATTGACTGTATTTTATATATTTTATAAAAAATTTTTATACTTCGTATGTTTTGCAAGCAATTTAGTAATCATTTATTTTACACAAGGATATTAATACTAATTATATTCATATGTTAAATTAATTTTTAAAATTAAATTTTTTGTGCACTATATGTAGTGTGTACTATTATCGATGTCTACCAACTATAAATTTATCTTGAAAAAATAAATGGTGCCCGCCATTCACCGGATATTCTGGTATTTGCTCTTAGGTATAAAATGGTTGGGGACTCCTGACTTAAAAGTTAAACTGTGTTGCATATGTAAATGTATCTGTAGATCATTTCAATAAAGATGATAACACGTTATAGAATACACTGCTGTGAAAGAAAAAATTTCAATATCAAAGATATAACCCACAATTTCTTTCATCTCAACTTTACCTTTCTTTTCTCTCAGTAATTTATAATCTCATCTTATATATACTGAATAATGCCAAAAACAACAGTCACATGTTGTACCATAATCTTTACCATCTTTTTAAATAAATCTTTGTCTTATGCAATCTCTTCAATGAACTATACATTAGTAAACAATAACTAATATTTAAGCTGTAAGAAACTTTACCTAATCTAAAAAGTCACAAACAAATTAATTAAATCAGCAGTGAAGTAAAATCCTCAAAAATACTTTGTCTTTTTTTTTTTTTAATCTTTCTATAATAACATTTATTCATATAATAACATTATATGAATAAATGTCATTTCATATAATAACATTAACATTATTTTCATTGGATATTTAAACTGGTTTTTAATGATTTTAACTATACCTTTGCTTCAGTGTACGATGTTATTAATTTTCTTTTCATTACTTAATATTCCATCCGATGCACGCTTAATCCATAAGCTCCAATCATTTTTTGCTTTTTAAAGTAATTTATAAATATATATTAATATTGCTTATTACGAGTATTATTGCAACATATTTTAACTAGAAGATCAATTTATTAAAAAAAAAAAAAGCATTTTGTATACATGGCGACAATTTTACCATTGAAGTTTTACTTGATATGATATGCACCGAAGAGCCATTACATTATGACTACCCTGCTAATAACATGTAGGACCACCTTTAGCCCTCAAAACTGCTAGCACCCGCCGTGGCATTGATTCCACAAGGTGCTGATAGGTAGTCTGAGGTATCTGGTACCAAGCGCTCACCAACTGGTCCTGCATTTTCCTCACATTGCGAGGGGGTAGCGTGGCAGCACGAATTTGGTTTTCCAAATAGGACCACAAATGCTCTACTGGATTAAGGTCAGGTGAATTTGGGGGCCAAGACATGACTTGAAAGTCACTGGAATGTTCCTCGAACCAATCCATGACGATTTGACCCTTATGACGTGTTGCATTATACTGTTGGTAAACACCATCCACCGCAGGAAAAAACTGTTGCCATGAATGGGTGAATCTGGTCTGCAACTATGTTCAAGTAGCTTACAGACGTCAGGGAACGTTCTAAGAGGATTATGGGTCCTAATGTGCCCCATGAAAACATCGTTCCTGGGCGAGAAACCATGAAAGTTTGGGCGAGCCCATTGTTTTAGATGGAGGGTGGTCATAATGTAATGGCTCTTCGGTGCATAAAGAACTTTGTGGTTGAACAAAGTAAGTGACATAATGAGAGTGGCTGTAATAAGGGTAAGAAGAAAAAAAAGTTGTATTCGGAATACTTTATCATAGAAGGAGGGCTAATGATTTTTTGTGTTATATTATTTACTCAGTGGCCACTTGAAGCACACCCAGCTTTAGATCAATGGTTAGCACAATCATGCTGTTGGTAACGAAATTGTGGAGCCTCAAACTCCATATCCGTCTGACACTGTAAGAATTTTCATTCTAAAAGAACGGTAATATAACTGGCAGTAGTCTATCTATCCAACTAATCGTAAAATTCACAGTAGAGAACATGTTTTTAATTTTACAGTTTTGAAACCGTTTACAATTATTGTGATTTAAAAACCATGAATACAAAACTGTGCTTGTTTTAAACCATTTATAACTAGCAGAGATTGAACATGGAAAGAAAAAAAAAGATATTTAAGGTGACATTGGAGTTAAGCTTTTTGTTAGGGGGTGGGCATTGGAGTTATGTTGTGATTGAGTTGTGTTTTATCAAATGAACCAGGGAATGTAGCTTTGTTAGTTTATCTGGTTGTATCACCTATTGTAAGAGATGGGAAATACTAGACTTTTGTGTTAAACAACTTTATGATGATGCCATCTATGCGTGAATAAGCAAATTACATTCTAACAGTCTAGAGTTACAAATTGGGGAATGCAGAACACTGAAAACTTTTCGTATGATGAGGAGAATTGAGAAAATATATTGGCGTCTATGCTGGAATTCGAACCCCCGTTCAGTCGGTCAAGATATAGACATATTAGCCTTCTAGGCTATAATATTCATCCAGCAATAATTAACTAAGTGGATTTATTAAGATGGGTCTAACTGTTGTGATACAATTCTTTTTGTTTAACAGTCTTAGGCGAAAGCAGTTAATAAACGATTTTTCTTATGGTTAACAGTTTGAATATCTTCTTATGTATAGTTATTTGACTGTTTCGTTTGATATTTGTATAATAACTATTTAGTAAATTATTGTTATTAAATCTTTTTTTCCGAGAAATTTCTAACAGTGTGGTCCACAACGGGCTGTAGTGGAAATACTTTACTTCAATTTGAATGAAAAAAAATCAAGGAAGCATACTCAAAAGGAATGTGGGTTTGTTAAATAAATTAAAGTGAAAGCAAAACTAATCCTGTTACATTAAACATACTCATATATTGATACGAACTACTTTATGTTGATTTTCCGTGATTAATTAACAAATACCCCTTGAAAATATCACTTATATGCTTCCTCCACTAAACTCTTTATGTGTAACATAATTTTTTCTAAAGCTATTTTATAATTTAGTTTCACCAAGGAAGGTGCTTTTAAAGGACAATAAAAGAATATCAATTTTTTCTAATTACTCTAATAGCTTTATTATGTAAAGACTCTTTTAATGTACAATATCGTTCGAATCTTTCATTATAGCCGATAAAAGAGTAAAATATAACGTATTCTAATTCAACAATTGCATCGCTTACTTATTAACTTCTATTCTGAAATGCATAGAATATACGAATATAAAACATACACAAAAGCATTAATATTTGACTTGCTTTGTATAACTTTCATTTCTCAAAAGCATTTTCTATTGTGAAAAATATATGCATGGAGATTCGAGAATTTATGATTCTCAATATATATATTTCATTAAAATAAGCAAATTACATTTTGGAAATTCTAACATTGCTATGATGAATGAAAGATTAATAAATCATTTTTTAAAGCACTGTGTAGAATTTCCTCGATTCGGTTCATCTCCGAAATATGGGCAAAAATATTTATTAAACACTAATTCCTTACAAAAAAAATTTCTTACAAATATAACAGAATTCAATTTACCATTCCAGTTTCCAATCACAAATATAACAGAAACTTATTTTTTTATATATTACTTCGTGTAACAGATTATATATAACTTTCTATTGCTGTATATAGTAGAAATAAGTGACACCTGACGGCACCAATTCCTTAATTAAATTTCAAACAAAGCTTATCACTTGCAAACCTAATATTTTAATCACATAACATGAGTGTAGTCTAATTACCAAATTTGTATACTTCTTTTAGATTATGTGTCATAAATTTTGCATTTTTTTTCTTCTTCAATGACTCTACAGCCTTTTGAGGGCTTATTCTTCTTTTAGATTATTTTTCCGATTTCCTTACTTTATCACTAGAGTGTTCCAGTTGTTCACTCTCAGTGTTTTGAAATCCTTTTAAATAATTTTCTAACAGTGAGGTTGTGGTAATGTTGTCAATCCACCTTAGCCTGGGCCTGCCCCTGGTTCAGGTTGTAATCGGTTTAAAATTAAAGATTTTGGTTCATTAGGCAGATGTGTTCCTCAAATTCTATAAACATATTGTTGTGTCAAAATGAAAAATTATTCAATAGAAATTTCCAGTATTTTCTATTCTTTAAGCGCAGATTTGGTTCCGGTTATATTCAGATATAACTTAAACCGATAAGAAGATAAAGGAGAAGAGTCGTTCAGGTCCAATAACTATAACAGTACAACAATTTTAAAAATTTTATTTTCTCTGTGAGAAAATTCAGTTGGAAATAGGAGAGTAAAATATAAAAATTACTTAATTATTACATTTACATCTTACTAAAGTCATTGACTTTTTCCTTTTTAAAAAGTCACATTTCTTATTCTTACAAATTTTTCCTTCTTTTTACATGTTCATAATGTTAAAGAGATGCACACATATATTAAAATTTTTATAATTTTCATATTTTTATAATATTTTGCAAATAATTAGGTCTCTAGAAAAAGGTGGGATGGACTTATATTGTTTAAGAAAATATTTCTAAAGTAGTATATAGAGAGACTTATTGAATAAAGAAAAGTTAAAATTTAAATATATTTAACGTTAATTTCAATGTTCTCAGAATCTAATTTCGCATAAAAAAACAAGCTTACGACTTTTTTTAATTTTGTGGTGTGTGAGATTAACATATTATACGTTATTCTATTTTTAAACTATAATTAATAATTATTTACACTATAACATTATTTTCTAATTTTAAACACTACAATTTTTTCACTATTTTTTCTTTTTTTACACAAAAGTCTAAATCTACTTACTATTTTAAACTTTGTTTAAAAAAAAGCTTGTATTTTTATTTTAACTCCTTAAAGACCGTGGGACCTTCCCTGCAACTTCAGCAACTGCTAAATTTTGCTAGGAAGTTAATTTTTCTCCTGTAAACGGCAACTTGCTAATAATTTCAAGGTATACAAAAAATATTTAAAAAATTGATAATTATGATCATTGTTTACGTTAATGAGAGTTATAGTTAAGATTAGCATAGGATTAAGAAAGGGCAATATTGGGAGATATTTCTTCTCGTGCGTCATGCGTTCGTTCATTTTCATTGAGTTTATTTTTAATTATAAACGCAGATTTAATGAATTTGGATATTTCTAAGCTAAGAAGATAAATGTACTTAAAAACACTCCAGCACGCCAAAATATAACCTTAAAAATGAAATTTAGTTCATTTTTTATTTGTAAAGTGGATTTTTGGTGTGCTAATCAATTTTTTGGCAATTAGCTGAAAAATCGATAGTAAGCTAAAGGAAATTTTTTATGAATCTATTTCGTTTCCTAAAATATATTAATACAATATTGCTAGTACAAAATTACCCTGTAAAGAGTTTAGTTCACTTTCGTTCTTTTATTTGTATCTCATCTACAATTTCGTATTATTTGCATCAAATTCAGTTTTTTTTTTATTTAAATTAAATTCAGTCATCGCTCTCTACAGAGCCCATAGAAATTTTAATATTAAACAACCTTTGGTGAAAAGATAATACTTCCTTACATTGCAAAACTAAAATGTTACATTTCAAGCATAAAAAATACAATGAAACGCATTTATTGAGATTATAGTTTTGATTATAGTTACAATAAAAAATTATTAATTTTAAATTTCGCAATTAAAATTTAATATTTAAAAAAATTATCTGCAAAATTATTTAATCATAAATATTTCCTTATGAATGGTTTATTAATTTAGCTGAATGCATAAAAGGAAGAAAAAAATGAGTTCCCGGTCAAATCTTCAGAACGATTCTTTCGTTTAAATCTTTTATAAAGCTGACAAAAGAAATTCATTTTTTTTCTTTAAAAAACGGTTAAAGTGCATTCTCTTACAATGCATTTTTTTCCTTGAACAGCACGGTTGAGATGTTATTCGTCTTTCAATACATTTTTTCCTAAAATATATTTCTCAATTTTAGAACATCTCAGCTGAACAAATTTCCTAAAAAAATATATAACAATACATTTCTCTTAAAATTGTATTTTTAAATTAAAACATTTCGTATTATATAGTTCCTTTCAACAACAATTAAAAGATTTCGAGTTTAATGATGCAGTAAATTTATTTTCAAGAAAAAATGCTTGTACAGTACTTAAGGGGGTATAAGTCTATTTTAAAATTGATATGCAAAATTTAATGGTAAAATGCACTATATAGTGTACTAAAGTTAAAAACACATTATTGATAGATTTTAATTCAAATTAAGTTTGCTGTTTCTAGATTTATTACAATGTTATTTTTATTTTATTCAATCTCTGGTCTTATAATACTTTACTAAACTTTCGTTGGTATTTAAGAAATCTGAACATTAAAATGTGTTAAAAATAATGCTTCTAATTGCTAATATTGGGGAAAATATTGTGTTTCATTATTTACATTTCCTGGCCTAACATTTCCTAAAAATTTTTATTTAAGTTTGTTATTGCATTTTTATTGTTTTTTATAAAAAAATGTTTTACAAGTATTTCGAAAAGTGATAAAATAAGATTACTCATTACTAATGCAATTAAAACTATAATGCTTTTATTATTAATAATTTTTGAATTATTTTAAATAAAATATTCATACTTTAATTTGTTATCTGATATAGAACAAACAAAATGCTTTTTAGAAAACAATATTTAAAGAAAATTAAAAATTAATAAAAATGTTTTGTACAAATTTTCCGAACTTAAATTAAACTAAAATTGTATAAAACGTATAAACTTAAAAACATAATGCAAACATATTTTATTCTATTTTATAAAAAGCACTGAAACGCTGAACCTAATCTGTGTTTATGACTAACGATGTTCAGTCTAATTTTGAACTCAAACCAGAAGAAAATGGAACTTCCGGATCAGGAAATTAGAAAATTTTGCAATCATTGAAGACTTTTTGAGGGAATTAACTCGAATTTGCGTTACATGGAGAAGAAAATTTCGAAAACATCCTACGATTAGCCTGATGGCAAGGCGATAGGGGAGAGTGGGGTCAGTTGTAACAGGGTACGATTGTAACAGAGCAAAAATTTTGAGTGTCGGGTTCTAAATTTGGTTCCTATGTGGCGCACAAGGTGTATTTAATAAATCTACATGCATACCCCTGCTGGCAACCATTTTTATGTACTTTTGAAAGAGTTACATCACAAAAGATATTTTCACGCTACGTAAGTACTTTTTTTGGTATTAGAATATTACATTGTAGCAAAGTAATTTTGTTTAAACAAATAAAAATTATTAACCGAATATGCAAGTGGACACCTTATTTAACATTTCAAAAAAAGATTAGTTTTGTTAATTAACTAGCATTGTTTTTTACACAAGAAGCTGAAATGGCGTCTTGGGGACGATTGTAACAATAAGTAAAGGGACGAATGTAACAGCTGAATATGAATAATCTTATGTTTACAAACCATTACTTAACTCTTTAAGAACCACCAATAGTTTCCTATATCATTTATATTATGTTGTATGTGCATTATTTTATTTGTCACCTTTCACAGCATAAGTTAAAATTTTTAACCCTTTAAAGTTAAAAGTTTAACCCTTTAGGTCTCTGCTCATTATTATTCTTACTCCTAAAATATCACTACTATTTTGATCAATAAAAAAATAAATCACAACTATGATAATATGTATAATTAACTACGTTATAGTTGAATTTATAAACTGTTACAATTGATCCTGTAAGTGGGTACAATTGTAACAAGTGCACGACTGTCAAAAATTGTTAATAACTAATATAATAACATTTAAAATAAGGTATTTATTTTTTTTCTAGTATAGGATAGTCTACTTTACTCGTCAGTCAATTAATACTAATTATATATTGGATTTTTTGTTAGTTAAAAATAGTTAAGTAAAAAATTTTACAATTGAACCCACTCTCCCCTACTATATCATGATCCGTCTACCATTGATGATATTTTACGTCAACGCTGAGGCCAGTGGGAGCTTTGAGCAAAATTGGTATCAATCAGACACTACTGGAATGTGAATCTGGGTAACCTTTTTGGGAGGCAATTACTCTATCCGTTGAGCTACAAAGGTTCATCTAAGCATATTTAATAATCCTATGTCAATATTCAAATTGAAGAAAAAAATAAAAACACTTTAAGTTCATCATGGAGAAAAATAGATATTATATCTACTATAAAACTACTCGCACTATAAAAAACATTTTTTGAAAGAAAATTAATGGATTATATTTTTCTAATAAAATAAAACGACATTGTTTAGATTTTTTTGTCCTATAATCACTTAAAATTCAATTTATTTCCTTTTTATATGCTTGTAATATCAACATAATGCTACATAACACATTATAAAATTAGTTAATATCAGCCAGTATGATATTACACGATAGTTGCACGATAAGAATCAGTGCATTAAATTTTGTTATCATACGATTTTCAAATTTCTTTCGTAATTATGCGAGTTGTAATAAAATGTAAACAAAATATCTAATGTAATAAAATATCTAATATAAATACTTATAAATAAGTTCCAAAACTTGATCGTTTGCGCAAGTTTATTATTTAAAACGTATAATTAAACGTTAATTAAGAGTTACTTACACAATATATATAAATTTTCTAAGTACATTATGGAAATTATAGATTACTGTAAAATATTCCAAGATGCATTGTTCGAGAAATACTCCTGCTGTTGCATTATTCAACATTAATTCTTATTTGCTGTACAATCTTAAATGTAAGGCAAGCCTTTCAATTCAATAGTTATAAGTCTAAGCTTAAAATACAAGTTTTCGTAAAATACTACATTTTGTACCAAATTTTACTTTATTATAATTTCTTTGTATTATCTTCCAGAATCAGTAACCAGAAAATAAATTATAATTAAAAATGATTCAATCTTATGATCATGTTTCAGTTTTCGTTTAATTTCGCAATTCTACTTTCTTTCTTTCCTTTTATTGAGTCAAAAAATTTATATTAGTTTCATTAATTTCTTTTCAAGTACAGATGATTATTCAAATAATAAACTACGGTACAGATTCAAATATAACTAACATATTTCAAGTACGGATGTAACATTTTGCCAATATTTTGATTACCATGTCGGCAAAATGCTCGAACCCGAAAATGCAATAATTTTATATTTTCTTAGCAAAGAGTTCTTTGTTTCTGCGGAAATATCGGCATTTAAGTATTTAAGGAAAAAAATAATGATGAATAAGAAACCGATTGCAGGGAGTTGAGTGGTGGGGAGTAAATTAAGCTGTTTCCAAGAGAACATGTTAGAAATTCGACTTTGAAAATAAGTTAAGTAAGGCAAGTTAAAATAAGGTAAGCTAAAAATTCTCCCTAAAAGTTAAGATAAGGTAAATTAAAATTCTTCCAAAATGGAAGTTATATAGCTTATTCTGCATACTTATAATCAGTAGGTGTTAGTTTAAGCATTTAATAATTAAATGACATGTCAACAAAATGGGTACAATTAATTATTTTACAAAATATTTTGTAACTTGTAAATGTATATAGAAATTTGTCGAAAAAAGAAACGAGGTTAGTAAATCTTTAAAGAACTTCTAGTGTGATATAACGTTTCTTTGCAATCGAGTTAATAAATATCATTTTTAACTTTACTAAAAGTGAAACCATTTGATTTCTTTGAAATAGATAATTGAATGCTGCATGTCTGACGGAAATAGCTTTGATTATCACGTGTCCTAATCATAATTCTACAACTGATGTTACAAAACTAGTTGAAAGGAATAATGGATACCGGAGTTAATTTAATCGGAGTTCGGAGAAAGATATGCTCTGCAGTTTTGCGTGATGATTGGAAACTCTTCTGTATCCTTAGTCACGATTTCGTGAAAATTAGTAAAGGACCAATGAAGATGTGCAGTAAAATAAAAAAATTACGTGACATTCACAAATTGAAATCAGAAAAGGGTTAATAAATGAAATGATGCATTAATTTAAATCAGTAAAATATAGGTATTACGATTTCATTGCTAATATTTAAAATAGTGTTTTCCTTACTCTATTTAACATATTAAATTATTTAAAAATCTTGCCTCTTTAATTTGAATAAAAAATGAAACTAAACTGTTTTTATAGCTAACTTTTGTTTTCCATAGAAAAAAAAAATACTCAAAGTTAAATTTTGTTTTAGCTTCTTTTTAAATTTTACTGTTACATTTATTCATTTATTTATTTCAATTTCTCATGCTAAATGTGAATATTTTTCGGGGTTCGCGCAAAATACATACTGCTATAGTTTTTGGAAAAAATCCCCAGTAGTACGGTTCTAGCAAAATAGGGACTTAAACGAAACAGCTCTGAGACGCAAAACAAGTTAATAATACTTGCAAGATAATCAAAATACTCAAAATATACTATCCTTACAATTACAATTCCAGCAAGTGTCAACAGAAACACAATCATTCCGTTCAAACGACGACGTAAATGATAATTCAAGAAGATTTACACAAAAGGATATTCCTAGATGCTTTCTCCCATGAACAATGCCAGCAAAAAAGTAAAAATTCCATATCCTGACAACCACAATTCCCACAATTGTCGACATGAACACAGTAATTATGGTCAATGAACGAAAAAAAAGATATTCCAAGATGCTTTCATACAGGAAAAATGCCAGCAGAAGATTCAAAATTCTATATCTGAACAAGTGTCAACTCGATAATTTTGGTCAATGAGCGCCAAAAACGACATTCTAAAGTAACCTGCTCACATGAACAATGCCAGCAAAAGAGTCAAAATTCCATATTCCGACAACCGCAATTCTAACTAGTGTCAACACGAACACAATGATATTGGCCAATGGACAACATAGACGATATTCCAAGAAGCCAGTATACATCACATAGACATACAAAGGAGACAAAATTCCACTTCCCAATAACCATTATTCCAGTAAGTGTCATGATTCAGGCCGCAAAACGATATTCCGGCTACATAAACGATTTGCCGGTAGCGCATTGTGAAAGTCAGCATTATATTCTAAAAACCCTTAAAAATGCTTAAAAAAGTTTAAAAATATTATAAGTGAGTAGGATTTTTTTAAATATTTTTTTGAAATATATTCTGAATAAAGTGATGACCCTTTGTTAGAAAATTATCTTTGTGCAGAGTGGAGAAATTAATAAAAAGTGTTAAAACTTAAAAAAAAAAAACAGATTGTTTCTTAATCGAACAAACCAAACATCCCTTTAAAAAAACTTATTGACTATCAAGTTTGATAACTTGAGAGAACGCCTGTTTTCGAAAATTTTTATTTTCAGAATAACTAAGTTTAATTATCCTATACATTTATGAAGTATAGTTTCACTAAATTTGAAACAGTTAAGTATAAAATATCATAAAACATAAGAGAATATGAAATCTTTATAAACAGTTCAGCGATATTTTGCACACATCGTTCTATTTTAATATTATCAAAAATAATAAATCAAAATGTTAATTTTTAATACGAACGCCTTAAAACATTTTCCCTGATTCACTAGGGATTTTCTCATGCATGTTAATTAGTAAATATAATTGAAAGAGTCTTCAAAAGAATGAAATTAATATATAATCCCTATTTACGATTTTCTAATTAACATATCAACAAAGAGAAAAATTCCTTTGAAATATAATTTAATCTTACAAATTCATTTACGGAAAAATTTATTTTACACTAAGAAATATAGAACTAATTATTTAATATATTTATTAAAAGAATAAAACTTGATGATTGTAGCGATGTAAAGATTCGTTTCTTGTAGAAATATAAATGTTTTAAGTATTTTTTGAGAAATATAAAAAAATTAATTGATATAGAAGTGTTTCCGTTATTTTGTCCATATATTACCAATGTCGATTTCATGTAATGCAAAAAATAAATCTAAACGTGATTGTGTCAAGCAAAATGAATAGGCTTTGAATAACGTTTGCAATTTTTATTCTAAATATTTGGACGATCTTTGCTAAAAACGATCAGTCAAAAGAATCGTCTGCTATCACGTATCTAAGTCAAATATTAATATTTTTTCTGGAAATGGGGCAGAAACTGGTATCTAATCATATCTTTATTCAAATTTTGAGATTCCATTTCAGTGCAAATTGTATTATATGAATGATGTATTTTTAAAACGTATTTCTGAATTGTAGTTCGTAATTGCATCTGAAATATTCCTGTGGAAGAAAATTCCCTTAACATTTACTTTATTTATTTTTATTATTAAAAATATTTTCTTAACATTTAGCGCTTAATAATTTTCCTTGAATAACTGATTTGCAAAGGAAATAATTAAATTTTGAAACAATAAATATAAAATATAGAGAAGCGTTGGATAAATGTTGAAACAGAAAGGTTAAACAATTTTTTTTTTCTTTCTGAAATCTGATTAAATGTATTTTCAGTTTTTTTTTTAAAAAACATCTCCTCTTCTAAAGTTACACTTGTAATGTTACGGTTAACAGATGCTTATACAAAGAAATTACAAGTACAAATATTAAATACAATAATTTTAATATAATACAATACCTTTGCGTGTTTAAATTTATACTAAAGTGTATCAGAAACGTTTTCTTTTCAATTTTCAATAAATTAAAACTTATTTTTTAACGTCAATAAAAAAATTTATGTATTTGTTGTGGGCTAATTGAAAATATATGCCTCTTTGCAAAACACCAAAAGCGCTCTGCAATGCTTTAGGTTTTTTGTAAAAGTCCTCAGTATTTTCTATTTAGTCTGACAGTGTAGGCATATTTCAATGAATCTACTAACTCTTAAATTAATTAAAATAACAACTTTTGCTTAATTGTCTTGATTTGACATGAACTCGTTGCATGAGCATAAAAGAAGCTACACCAGGCAGACATTAGCTTAAGCTACATCAAGGAAATGGAAAAATTATTTAAATATTTTCTAGTCAAACTAAATGCATGTGAGTAAGTTTTAATGAGCTTTAAAAACTCTAAGTTGTGTATAAAGTACTGGAGACTTTTAAGATTATCCTGATTATTTGAAAAATGGTGGCAACATTTGCAAAGAATTCGAATTTCCACTTATATATCGACATGTGCATATGTTAGTGCTATTTAAATCTATTTTTAGCATTACCAATTGCTTATTCGGGAGCCGTGCTGACTCAGGGGATCTCCCAATGAAGTGAACCGAGTTCTCATTTAAATATAATACTTTTGTACTGATATGTGAAGCTAGTTATTAAAGATGTCGTTAATTTTTAATTCCAAATTGAAAAAAAAAAAACTAAATATTAAACCTTACTAAATTACATTTCTATTTGGTAAGTTACTGCTGACGAAATATTAATAAAACTAAAATTATACTAACAGGAAAGATTTGTTGTTAATAAAAAACATACAGACTTTTTTAATTTTTAAAAAAAAATTTAGAAGAAATTCGTCCTTTGAACACTTATGAATATTCAATAAAGCTACGTATAGAACAAAAGGAAAACTAATTTACGATTTTATAAACAAATTTTTTTTTTATTTATAGCTTTACTTAAAATAAATAGATATGAAACTGCTAAATAAAAGCCTCAGTTTCAAGATTGATCTGCAGAAAAAATGAATTGCGTTATAATTATTTCTCTAGAGACAAATATACAGCGCACTAAAGAGAAAAAGGATAAAAAGAAAAAGCGGAAAAGAGCACTCCTTTTTGCGAATAGTTTTTAATAGTTAATTTAGTTTTCTGTCTTCCAGCTTTTTAATATATATTTTTTAAAATTATTTTATTATTTTTATTATTAATTCCCATGCAGCATGAAAGGGCAAATAAACGTTAAAAATCCGTTCGTCCGTTATAAGGTTTTGGGCTTACGTTAAAATTACGTTAATTTCACGTGATGATTTTCACCATTTCTTCATTCGTTAAAACGCATACGTTAAAATTACGTTAATTTCACGTGATGATTTTCACCATTTCTTCATTCGTTAAAACGTATACGTTAAAATTACGTTAATTTCACGTGATGATTTTCACCATTTCTTCATTCGTTAAAACGTATACGTTAAAATGACGTTATTTTAACGTTATCAATTTTCCCTTTAAATATTTCGTTAAAAATACGTACTAAAAATACGTAATTTTAACGTGTACATTTTACCCATTTTTCGACCGTTATTTAAAAACGTTTTATTAACGAAAAAGTGACGCTTTGTTGCATAGTTATATTTACGTTAATTTTTTGGGAATATAAACGCAAATTTAATGGTAAAAAGGTTTCTAAAAAAAGGGTTTGAGTGCCCAAGAAGGATATTATTTAAAAAGGAGTTTTTAAAAAATAATTATAATAATTACTAAGAAATTTGTCTACTTTTAAATTCCATGTTCTTACTGCAATGAAAGAAACATTTTAAAATAATGATTTAAATTATTTTTTTACAAAAACTTCATAAATAATAAAAATAAAATTAAAGTGTTTTGAAAAATGTATCAATCTTGTTTCTTTAATGTAGTATATATATTCATTACTGAAAGAAAAAAAACATACATATCAAAAGACAGATAAAAAGGAAATTCTCATAATTAGTTTCCGTAATAAAATTTAGTATAGGAAGTTTTAAAATATTTGCTGTTATTAAAAAACGTTTTTACACACAAAAAATTTGTTTTGAATCTTGAATTTTATAATCTAGAAATTTTTTCATAATAAAATCTTATATGAAAATCATATATAATAAAAAATACGTACTAAAAATACGTTATTTTAACGTGCACTTTTTACCCATTTTTCGACCGTTTTTTAAAGTCGTTATTTTAACGAAAAATTGACGTTTTGTTGCATAGTTATATTTACGTAAATTTTTTGGGATTATAAACGTAAATTTAATGGTAAAAATGTTTCAAACAAAAAGGGTAAACCTGTGAGAGCCCACGAAAGATAATCTTTTACGTCTCTCTTGAATTCGAATAAACTGAATATTGTAGATTTTCATTAGAATTTATATTTAATTTTTAAATACTTATAATTATTTTTGTTTCATTAAACTGGTTATAAATATTTGTTTGTTGATAATATTAAGTCGGCTCATTATCAGTAACTGACAAGGGAAATATGAGTTTTAATTCTTATGTAACTAAACTATGATGAAAATTAAAGAATTTACAAAATACTGAATAAAGTAAAAATTTGCTACAACTTGACATGCAACGAACATAACAATGTAGAAACACATTACTTAAATTTAAATTACCTTTATCTAGGACGAGAGTCGTGGTGTAGTGGTTAAAGCGTTCGCCTCAAGGGCAAGGCGTCCTAGGTTCGATCCTTCTCTAGAGCGAGATGTTAATATGCAAATATTTATAATTACTAATATTCAAATAGTCATAAGTTAAATTATTTATTTTTTTGTTATTGTGTAAAAATTGATTCACTATTTTTTTATATTGCAATTATCGCTCACCATGCAAGTTTATAAAAAATAATTTTAAAATTATAATTATTTTTTTCTACTTCAATCAACATGAAATAGAAACGATTATTTTTGGTTAATTTTGTTAACATTTATTTTTTAATTTTTTACTTTGTAATTATCGCTTACCGTATATAAGTTTTTTCAAAATAATTACTAAGAAATGTGTCTACTCTTAAATTCCATGTTCTTACTGCATGAAAGAGACATTTACTTTATTTTAAAATACTGATTTAATTTTTTTTTCCTTCCAAAAACTTCATAAATTGTAAAAATGGAATTAAAGTATTTTGAAAAATTTATCAATCTTGATTCTTTAATGTATATAATATTTATTACTAAAAAAATTATAAACGTGTCAAAAGACAGGTAAAAAGATAATTCTCATAATTAGTTTTCGTAATAAAATTTAGTGTGGGAAGTTTTAAAATATTTGCTGTTATTAAAAGACGTTTTTACACACAACAACGTTTTTACAAATTTACTAAATTTTGCTTTGATTCTTGAATTTTATAATCTAGAAATTGTTTAATTATAAAATCTTAATTGCAATAAGTAAATTATTTATAAAAATCATATGTAGTAAAAACTAATATAAATTTATAAAATATAAAAAATAATATATAAAATAGCGTAAAATATAAATAATAATTGTAAGTTTTGTTGTAATGTCAGAAAAATAATTTTTTTTACAAGAGCAAGTAATGATAATTCTTTATTTCTTTGCAAAATATTATTTATGAGTGAGATTTTGAGTATGTGAAATTGAAATACTTTTAAAAATAGTTTGAGCGTTAGTTCGGTTTCTTTTTCCGAACTGCCAGTTTTAGGCTTTCTTGCATTGAAAGCTTGCTTCTTTCTTTTTTTTTTTTTTTTTTTCCATATCGGGCAATAATGTTAAATAACAGGGAATTTTAGTAAAATTTTCCTAGGGACACAATGCTTGGAGGGTTTTAAATAGTTAAGGAAGTTAAATAAATTGTTTTTAATTATTTAGATCATCTACATAAAAAAGAAAAAGATTTAAGTTAGGGAAAGCGAAAGTTCCTCAAAAATTGAAGTTAAGACCTAAATTTTGCCATGCTAATAATACCCTAGAAAAACAAACCCACCTATAAAAAAAATAAAAATAAAAAAATATTTTGACATTGGTGCGACAAATTTTATATGTTTTTTGACCAAGATTTTTTCATTTAAGGTTAGTTCCTGGTTAATAGGGGTTTTAAGGGCCATTTTAGTCCCTGACGGGGGCGGTGCTCGATCCTCGACACCACCAAGTGCATGTGATATATGTACTATTAAAATCAGTGGAATTGAGAGGCCTGTGGTCAGTCGCATTGCTGTAGCAAATTTACAGGGATCTGGTGAAAATTTCCTACCCCTTCAGATTTAGGTCTAAATGGATGATAAGCCTAATGTACACCTCTAGTGCGACGTAACTAAAACTCCTACCTTCATTAATTCGTTGACACGTTATCTGTTTACACTGTGTTATCTGGGAATACAATTTCAACAAAATCTTTTCAATATATACATACATTGCTTTTAAAATGAAGACAAATATCAGCAAGCGAAAACACAGATTCATTTTTTTTTTATCTGAAGCACTGAAGAGGGAAACGGAACGTTCAACGAAAATGGATCCTTCCAGCTAAAATTAAATATAAAATTTTTAATATATTATATGAAAATAACTTGATCCACGTGGACCAATGTTGACAAAACGACGCCCTTTTTTACCCTTTTTGTTATAAAGTTTTCAAATCCATTATATTACCACTTTTTTTTTTTTTTTTTTCCAAATGAAATCGTGGTTTAAAATGTGCTTT
Source organism: Parasteatoda lunata (assembly GCA_949128135.1). Classification (NCBI taxonomy): domain Eukaryota; kingdom Metazoa; phylum Arthropoda; class Arachnida; order Araneae; family Theridiidae; genus Parasteatoda; species Parasteatoda lunata. Next base: position 49,762,490 of record OX421971.1, read on the forward strand.
TTATTTAAATGTGCAATTTTTTATGTAGTAAATATTTTATGAATTTTTTCAAACGATTATTTTTAACACGGTCATCACCAACAACTAAAAAATAAAAATTATACCTAAATCATGAGACCAAGCCTTTATGCATGCCAATTAATGTATGTAAAATCTTCAGCCACGCAGAAGAGAAAACAAAAATTAAGCACGAAATTTGAGAAATAACATGTAATCATGATACAATAATTAAGATTAACCAGAGATAAATAAATGTACATGTTGATCCCATATTATGTTAATCGATAAAACTTTTACATTGGTGGATGTAGTTAGATTAAATCTTTTTGATTTGATGGAAGACCTAACGTAGAATGTATTCTACAATATCTTTCTTTCTCTCATTTCGAATTAAATGGAAATCCTACAATTTATGGTTCATTGATCAGCCTATATGATGCACAAAAAAATCAATATATATTTTTAGTTTTACAGTTTTAAAATATAACATAGTTAATGTCTCATTCAGTTAAATTACTATAGTACAATCCTCTAATTTCTACCGATCAAATCTTCGATTGAAAATGAAGTTACTGGTCAGAGGAAGCAAAAAAGTGTAAAATTTTAAAATAAATAATCACGTATTTTAAATAATCTTGTATGTCTTCCGAAGCAGTGACCTTAATTTATAATATTTATTCATATTTTTCTTTTAATAATAAATTATTGTTATAATAATTTTACATTTCCAGAGCATAAAACAGCAATTTTTACGAATTCATGAATTCATAAAAATTATAAAAAGCATTGAAATCGATTTTTTTTTTTTTTTTTTTTTAATGTACAAGCTATTCCAATAATATTATACTAGTTAAAATAAAATACTATTATATCTCTGGAATGAAAATAACACTACATAACAATATAATTTAATTTGTCTTTAAGTCATGAGGTAAAATAGTAATAATTTTTTAAAAAAGGCTTGACAGTTTTATTTAACTTTTTTAAAAATATTATATGAAAGTTATTCTACAATGCAGTATTTTATTCCAGGTTTAATTAGAATAATAATAAGAAAAATCAAAAATAGATGAGAAAAAAATTTATTCACAATAAAGGTTCAAAAGTAATGTTCCATATTGCTTTCAGTTATTTGAGTTTTTGTTTTACAAATGGATTAAATGATACTGAGTTTCAACTTTTCACTCTTTTTCCGTGGGTGCAACTTCTACACAAGGATTTATACCCCTACACTACGACGCTACTTAGCGTTTATTTACATTGTGTTGCAAGCGTGTTATGCGACGAATTCACTGGTAAGTTCTTTTATTCCTTACTTTAATTATTACTATTTAGAATGTTAATTCATTGTAATGATTCACTATCAAAAAAGTAAATAATTATTGTAGTTGATTTTGCTTGAAATAAACCCAAATATTCTAAGCCTATCATTTGCGAAGTTTAACATACTATGACAAAACGTAAAGATTTTGGAAAAAACCAAGAGAATTTGTTGATTCTCATTTACTGAGCATATAATGTAAAGATATGAAATACAGACCCTTATATACAATTTTATGCAGTTAAGATATTTTTAATAAAATCATGAATTTTTTAAAAGTATTCTGATGGCACCTAAGCTTAATGAAGGAATATTAATCTGAAATACTGAGTTAAACTAGTTGCGATCTTATGTAAAAAAATTTCCGTTTTAAAGCTTTAATTATCAAAATTATTAAATTAATGCTGCATTATTTTATTCACCTGACAAATTTTGTTGCAATAACAATTAACAAAAAGTAACAATTATAAGCATTATTCTGAAGATAATATCCCCGTGATTTGAAGCACCTACTATTGTGGATTGCAAACGTGCATACATTTAAAAAAGAAAGTCTGTAGAGGTTTGCCAGGGGGTAGTGGCTACAAGATATACCCTTTGAGTTTCTTCCCATGTTTTGTTTTCAGTGTGATGATAGCCACTGGAAGTTACCAAGACCTGTTGATTATTCTGCCATTATTCTGTTTCACTAATTTTAGGGGATATTTCCGTATCTTAATCTGTCGCACTAACTACAATAGCCAAGCTACCAAATCGATATAAACATGCAATTTTTTAAAAAAAAAACATGAATGTTTGCCGAATGGTTACGAGTTATATCTTTCGAGTTGGTCCCTTTCTTTAAATTTTTTTTCTTTCAGTTTCTCTGATACCAGAAGTTGCCAAGACGTGCCGATTATTCTGCCACCGTTCATTTTAGAGATATCCCCTAATTTTATGAATCAAATAAAAGGGGATGTTTCCCTATTTGAACTAGATTGTGCCAAGTAAAAAATGTTGAAGCAAAAAAAAGATTTTGTACTTGGCAAAAATTTAAAAAGAAGTTTGTAGAAGTTTTCCTGAGGGTTGCTACAACTTATATTCTTTGAGTTACTCCCATTCTGTGATATTTTCTTAATTTTTTGTGGACCGCTGGAAGTTTATGAATATTTTGCCATAGGTAACAACATAGAAATCCTCATTAAACTTTTAATTCCCGATTAGGGATACTTCTGTATTGTGAGCAGTTATACAAACTGCTATCGCCTAGGCACCAAATAGAATTCCAACTGCTAACTTTTTAAATGAATATGTAAAGGTGTGCGAAAGGTAGCTACGAGTTATACTCTTCAAGTTGATCTCTGTCCGTTAATTTTTTTTAGTTCCTTCTGGTTGCTGCATGAAAGTTGTTTAAAAGATATAGTGATTATTCACCGGCAGATCCCGATATGGACATTTTTCTTACTGTTTTGTCTACTCAGTACGAGATGGCAATTTTATTAGCAAATGAGATGAGACAAGTTTTATGTCTGAAACAGTCCTATCATTTTGTTATTAATTTGAGCTGTCTTATCTACTATTGTCTTATAAAGTATAAAAACTATTAGTTGTTGCATTTAAAAAAATGTTGAGTAGTGGCAGTTGCGATTCATGGCTGTTTCTTTTAACTTTACCTTTTTAAAGAACCAAGGGTTAAACACACTTGATTGGTGTAAATTTTACAAGAGTCTATAGCAGATGGTTTCAGGATATAATCTTCAGTCAAAATGTCGTGGAAGTATCATCTTGACAAACTATAGCAAGAGAAAATCTCATTAATAGATTTTAAATAGATTATTCTGTCAAAATAGATTTTTCAGTTTTACATTTGTATATGATCTTTTGTTTTTGTTAGTGTTTTTAAGATAACACAGCATTTTAATAACATATTTCTAATAGATTATATTTTAGTTAATGTTGCTTTATGGATACTCTTTTGCAGAAAATATTATTCTTAGCATAGAAGTTTTGTTGTAACAATTATGATAATTTTTTTTCTCTTTCTATTTTACTTTATAACTTTAGTTATTTTATAAGTATTACTTGTTTAATTTTTTCTTTTCACTTTAGCCCATTCCACTAATATAGATAAGCATGGAGTAATTTCCAATAATAAATTAACTTATTTATTCATATGAAATATTTATTAATGAATTTTAAAAAAAATAAAAATATTGCTGCTATACTGCAGCGGAATATTCAACATTTCACTATTTTTTTCTAGCTAAAATTCTGCCAAACCATTACTCTTTACCTCTCTAGTTCTGAATAATAAATGTGCCCGTATAAACAAAACAAAATATGTATGAATAATTTCTATGTTTTTAAACTGAATGAATTTTCTTTTACATGATTTATTGATGTACTTCTGAGGAAAATGTTTGGAAAGGATCTGGCTTTGAGAATGAAGCTCCATCAAGTCTCATTTGAAGGTACCTGAATTAAGTATGTCTATAGAAATAACTGTATTAAATTATTTATTTTTTTCTTGTACTTAAAAATGGGTAAAAAAAATTTTTGAAATTATAAACATGAACAATATAACTGTTAAAAATTATTTCAGATTACTTTCGCTGATATTAAAAATAGTAATTAAAAATTGTTTACATAGGCTGCCCATGCTTTAATAACAACAAATAAAATTAATAACAACAAATCTGCTCTGTACTCAGAAACTTATCTCTTAAAATGAATTATCATATATTGTAAATATATATTCCATGTACTGTAGAATCCTAATTATTTGATGCACTATCATCAGCATTTGCATTATCCAACTAATTTATAATAAAAGTTTCTGGTGTACGTTTCATCGTTAGCATCAAGTAGAATGGTAAACTGTTACTGTTTTTACATCCACTATTTTTGCTGTCCTTAAGGGAAATGTTTTATCTGCATTAAATTAATCTTTTTATCCATAGTCCTCAATAAGTTCAAGCAAATTCTGAAACTTCTGGTTTGCTTTTATGAATTCTTCAGCGATCATACAGATTGATGAATTACTCAAAGGCAAAGGCCACTCAAACCAAACATTTGGCAAACATTCAAATGAATTATAAAATGAAAAAACAACATCAATTGGAAATTCTCGGGGAATTACGATTTATACAAATTGCCCAGTACTTCAAATCTCCGCGGCAGAATCGCAGCGGCATGGTGACATTGTTGCAGAATTTTACAGAGTTTTTGCAGAAAGATTTATCTCTTGAAAAGAAACATATATTACTTATCTTTTTTACAGAAATATTTGACCACGCAATATTTGAATCATGCATTTAGATAATCAGTTTTTGACACACTCAATTTTCACCTATAGTAACGTAAATCGATTAAATGTTTCGATAGTATTTTCGGCAGTTATTAATACTAATTTTCACTTGGTTTTAAAACATCTTGATATTTTTAAACAATATGGAAAATTCAAATTGTGCATTTCAGTATCTATATTTTAAGGCAATTATTCTATCAAATTTTTGGAAGTTATAGATGTTGATTTCTCCTTAGCTTTTAAATCCGATATTTTTTATACGATATTATTTAATATAACCTAATTTTAAAGCGTAACACGCTTTTGAGGAGTCCCATTTACGTAATTTCATCATATATTTTTTTGGGCGGCAATTACTACTACGGATTTCATGATATTTAATATTTTTTTATTGTGATGATTATTTACAAAATGCGAAGAAGTAAATAAAGTCTTGTGTTTTCCCACCAACAAAATGTGAGAATATCATCCATAATATTAGAATAAAAAATTATTTCATGTTAAATTAAGAAAATTATTTTTTTGTTTTGTTAACACAGCATATTTGCTATTTTAAATTAGCAACATATATGTTTGTATTAAAAGTATTTTGCAATTAGATATTAGTGCTAGAGAGTTTAGTCGCAGATAGCTCAAAAACATTCTGCCTCAAGATTTCAAATTATCCTTGTTTTAATTTAAAAAAGCCAATTATATATATGTTTATAATTATTTATTTTTTTGTGCTCATCTGTAATTTTCTACAATTACGCATATTAGCAATTGAACTTAAAATATTGTTAACTTTAATTAATGATTTTATGTCTATGACTATACCTATGATATTTTCTATTTATATGATATATCTGTCTATGATATTATCACTTTATTTTTATAAAGGTTTTTTTTTTTTTTTTTCAATAACTTCTGCACTAAATTATTATGCTTACATTAAATGAAAATTTTTTTGATTTCATACTGTTAGAAAACATCTTTTATTTAAATATCTTATTTTTGTTAGTGAATGTTTTTGTTTTTATTATTTGGTGTTAAAGTATTAATGATTAAATGTTTTAAAACACGATTCAATGTATATATCAAGGTTGCAAAAAATGCCTACTTTTTTCCTAAAAGAGTTAGACAGACTAGTTTTCGTTAATTTATTATATTTTCTTGCATTTTACTATATACATTTAGCATACTTATGTTCAAACTTTTTTTTTTTTTTTTAACAAAAACTATTAAGTAAAATTTACATTAAATGTCTAATATTGCAGAAAACTTATATATCTATTAAGTTAAATAGCTCATGCAATGGGAATTATCAGTACTACAAACTATATGAATTACAGTTTGACAGAAATATATACAGTACATTCTCGATTATCCGTGCGCGGATTATCCGGTTTGCAGATTATCCGTGCTCATTCCGGAGTCACACGAAAAACATAAGGAGAAACATTTTCAAGATTTAAAAAATTTGATTCATAAAGTTATAACACTACCAAATTTTTGGAAGCAATATTCGTTATTGGATTGCAGTATATGGAATATCAGCAGCATGGCCAAAGGTAAAATCGTCTACGTTATCACGATCTTGGAGAAAGATCATACCGCTTGATGAACAATCTTCTTCAGATGTTCTAGAAAAATATGATAACAGTATTCTCGAACAAGCAAAAGAAATCTAAGGTTTCGAAATTCTTAATAAAGAAAATTTAGAAGATTGGTTTCAAAGTGATGCATATGCGCCTGGCGTCCAGTATTTGACTGATGAAGACATCGTTATGTTGTTAAATCAAATAGTGATGATAGTAACTGATGCAGAAGATGTAGTAAATGAGGGAAATACAATTTCTCATTCTGTTGCTCAGTGGAAACTTTATTAGATTATATGGGAGGATTTGACCACGGTGGCATTACTGCGGTTCGTAAAATATGTGTATCGATATACGGCAAAGACGCATTACATATTTTTTTTAAAGGAAAATTCCTAGTTTGATGTTATACAGCATGTAAATGTCAATAATTTTTATATTTTTGTACTGATATTGAAATTATCTTTAATAAAAGGAGTTTTCGCATTATCCGTGTTTTTTGATTGTCCGTGCGACCTGACCCGGTGATTAACCTGGATAATTGGGAGTGCACTGTATATTTATTTTCGCATCTTTAAATAAGTTACAAAATTTTTTGATAAATCTGCTCTGTACTAGTTCAAAATTATTTTTTATTTTATTTTTTTGCAAGGGTGTGGAAAGTTGGTAATTTTGTTTTGTTCACATATATATATATATATATATGTATATATATATATTTGCAGCATTAAGAAAAATAATTTCTAATTAGTTTCAAGCATAAAATTATTATATTTTTTTACACAATTTCAAGTTTAATGCTGTTCCTCCTAATTGTTTCTATAGTCCAAAATTGCTAATATTCCTCCACTGTTTCCCCATTAGAAATGTGCTATCGCTTGTTACCATAGCAGCAGACAGCACTAGTTTTTTAGTCTGGAGGAGTTCTCAAAGCCACACAAAAAATTATTTTATGATTTGTTTATAACTTACTGCTAGCTTCAATGTAAGGTTTAACTAGGATAAAAAAATAGTATGAAATATTTTAATTCAGATTTGTGCTGTATATGTATGTAATTTTGCAGTGTAATATGTGAATAGAATTTGTAAAATAGATTTTCTTATATCTAAATATTTTGATGCACTCAATCGATATATACTTAGTAGAAATTTCAAGAAAATAATAAACAGTTTAAATATTTTTTTAAAAATTTTATTTAACTCTGTATTTTATCTAGTCAGCATTGCTTCGTTTTAGAAATCTACTGTTGGTTGTAGCAATTTAATATTATTGTCCGGTATATTTTTTTTCATATGCTAAAATAGTTATTTGTTTTCCAGGAACATTGAACTGAAGAGGTGATACTAACAGCGGGGTGGAAGAAGTTATGAATACATGATTCAGATCTGTGGCAACGTGTTATAATTGTAGATCTATAAATTGTAAATATATTGTATGATAGTTGTAAAATAAATAAAACTTAATAAATCTTATTTGATTTAATGTTTTTTTTTCTGCATTTAAAATTATTAAGTTAACTGCTCTTCTGGATTAAAAATTGTAATTTTACGAATATAAGACTTAGAAAAATTGTAATTTTTGTAAGTAAACAAATCAAATGGTAAACTTGGTTAATATTTTTTTTTCTTCGTGTGTGTGTTAAAGTAAATTTTAGTCAAATTTTTCAATCTAAAAACTAAAAAATATGCATTAAAAAAATGTACCCAAAATCATTCTAGAAGAGTAGATAACTTCAAGCAAGCAATTTGGAAACATGGACTTAAGGAGAACAGTAGACTTCTTAATTATTAATTTGAACTTAAAAAAAAAAAATAAATAAAAAATATTTTTTCCATAGGGCTTTGGAAAATCATGTAAGTATTGAATTTTTCTTCTACCAATTCTTTATATTACAAACTTTTAGGCATGAAAAATTTTAAAAATTCCTGAGAGACATGAAACTTCGTAAATAAACCAGTATGTTGCTATGAAGAGGTAGAAAGATTTACAGTCCATATTCGTTGAGTTATAAATTGAATTGTAAAAATTTACAAAAAGTGAGATTAAAAACAAAAGGCTTTTTCTAGGATTCTTAAATAAAAAAGCATGAATATCGGCTATTTTCCGTTATTTTAGTTTGAAAAGAATTAAAGGTTTTTTTTAAATAAAAAGTAAATGATATATTTTTAGTGTAATTAGTGCAGCGTAAAAATTAAAATATGGAATGGTTTCTTTCCTTCTTAGATAAATAAAAAAAACAACTTAAAATGTTATTGTTAACAATTCGGTTAAAATTACGTTAAATTGAAATTAATATAGTTAAATTTACGCGAAAAATTTATTAATTCACCAAACTCAAAATAAGCGTTAGAAATATTGATAATAATACGTAAATTGTAAGGAAAAAATACGTTTGTATTTTGGTTAAAATAACGTAAAATGTACGTTATTTTAATAAAAATAAGCGTTAAAAACACGTAAATATTCATGGTGAAAAAAACGAATTTATATAACCGAAAATAAACGTAAATAGTTTGGTTAAGATAACGTAAAATTCACGTTAAGAGTATTCCCTATAGTAAAAATAAGCGTTAAAAACACGTAAATAATATGGTAAAAAAACGATATTTATATAACCGAAAATAAACGTAAATAGTTTGGTTAAAATAACGTAAAATTCACGTTAAGAGTATTCCCTATAGTAAAAATAAGCGTTAAAAACACGTAAATAATATGGTAAAAAAACGATATTTATATAACCGAAAATAAACGCAAATAGTATGGTTAAAATAACGTAAAAAATACGTGAAAAATTGGTTACGAAATTCACCTTAGTCAAAATAAGGGCAAAAAATGGTCAATTTTACGTTAAAAACAACCCAAATATTAACGTTTTTTTACCTAATTCTTGACTACCACTTGAAACGGAAATAAAACGTTTTGAAAAAACGTTTTTTTGCTCTAAACCTTGTGGCTTTTTAACGTTATTTTCACGTAATTAATACTTATCTCTGCTGCATGGGTTATTTTTAAAATTATTTTATTTTAATAAATTTTCTTCTTCTATTTTCATAAATTTTTATTATTTTCCATGTTTTATTAATTTTTTTTTAACTTATATATGTATGTTCGTCTGGATATAACCTGAGTACAGAAGCACCTATTCGGATAATATTTTTTTCTCTGTATTTTGCTCATTTTCAAGGAGTGTGTTTGTAACAATCAATACTTTCCGGTGTAATGTAGTGATATAAAAAAATTTCCTTGCTGAAAACAGTTTTTATAGATTAAGATGTATGCTGTCATGGAAACGAAGGTTTTAGAAAATATTTATAAAAAAAAATAGAAGCACTAGAAAAAATTAAATATTCTTAAAGCTCGCTAAACTTACAAATTAAATGCAGAAGTAAAACATGCTAGAAACAAATATGTCGGCTAACATCAAATCCGAAGGAATATTATATTTCGTATATTTTACCGTCAGTGGTAATGTTAAATACAAATATGTTCTTATTCGTCAAAAAGACATTTCACTTTCAAACTTTTAAATTTATTAAATTCTAAAGCTAAAACATTTTATTACCAACTATTAATATTAATGATTAATCGTTCTCTTCTGTCATGAAAATATTATTAAAAAAATTTTACCGATCGGTTGTTGGTACTTTGAAGTTATGCTTGCCAACAAATAGAATAACGCTAGAGTCTGGCCACCGGTAACACACATAGGTGTATCAAATATGACAGAATCAGTAATATCATACAAAGCGATATATATGGAATATTAATGTGATTACGATATTAATGTGAATGTTGCTAAATTTAATTTGGAAAACAAAAATATTGACAACAATGTAGAAATTAGATTAATTAGGAAAATAACAAAATATTTTTGACAATTCATCATGATATTAAAATTTGAACTCATTAGTCAAGGGTGTACATATTTGTGTGGTATTACAAGTTCATCATAATTCTTTTAACCGATATATAGAAGATAAGAGGTTGGGTACCCACGGCAAATATATTCCCCAAACGTGCATAAATAATATGTATGAGTACACTCATTTAAGACATATATTAGTTAAGTCTCAATTACTGAGTATCAATATTAAGGAAGGAAAAGCTATTAAAAACAAAAATCTTGCGTTTAGGTTTAAAATTGTTAAATAAAATAGGTTGGCTAAGCTGACCTAAGTTTATTTTAATTACCACTTAAATATGACAAATAAATTAAAAGACTGATTTTAACTTTTTAACGTAAATACATCGCTTACTTTGTTATGCTGCCTTTCAGTTCTTAAAGAGTATTACACAATGAACAGCTATTTATTTTTTAACAGTAATTTTCGAAATTAGGCAAAATTATTTCTTTAAGTTTGTTTGCTTGTTCTTTAAAATACATTGATTACACTTTCAGATTTGTGTATTCTCTTAACTTAAAAAAAATTATAACAGTTAAAGTTAGTTACGTTTTGGAGCAAAAAGAAAAAAAAAACCTTACAACTGAAATTCAATTCCCTGCATAATTAATAATAACAAATAAGTGCACAGTTTAAATTTGACCAAGTTGTTAATTTTATTTATTATCCATTAAAGGAGCCATTGAAATAATAACCATATTTGTTTTTTTACAGTTAGCATATATTACACTAAACATTTATATATATATAATGTTATATATATATATATATATATATATATATATATATATATATATATATATATATATATATATATATATATATATACATATATATATATATATATATAAATTATGGGCCTAAATTCTGTTGGGAATTTTAAACTTCTGCCTGACTAAACAATCAGTATAATTTATTTTGGATCATGGCTACTTTTCATGTTTCCAGGATCAAAAATTCAAATTTGTCCGGAACAAAATATCTTTAATTAGATTAATACTGCTTTAGTTCCTGATTTTGTCACGTAAAACATGAATTTTAATTAATCATAATAGCAATGCCTAAAAATAAGATCTGTACTTTTAGAAGAATGGGTTTATCATTAGATAATAATTTTGGTACTATAACATAAATAAATTTCGCACTATTATATTGAGGTTTAACTTAAAACTTTCTTGGAGTTAAGTTGAACCCCACTATCGCGTAATAAAGTTTAGAAAATACGATTATATAACCATATAAGCGCATTTCGTATTAACTCAATTACACTATAGTAAAAGAGATCGCATTAATTCTAATTGCAATGTTTTACTGCAATATTCAGATTTAAAAAAAAATGCACATTTAATTCAATAAAAAGAAAAACAAGTTTAAAAGACATATTTCTGTTTGCAATATCAAACGTTTCAGAAAATGCAATACATTTCTCGTTATAATCCAAATGAAATTATACGATTCTATTCAATTTTGAGAAAGACTTCATCATTATCGTTAAACGATGTATGTATAAAAATATTGTATTCCAACAGCAATGACGCACATACACAACTCTCTTTAATTGCAACATGCGCAATATTTCCGAACTTTGAACAAATACTGAGAGGACAAAATTAATGGAATTTATTTTCATTCGCTAGGCATTAAAATACAATCTACAAAATAAGTTTATGGTGAGTTATATAACTGAAGTTATAGCATTATGTCAGTTTAAATTTCGAATATACAGAAGAGAAATTATTAAATTATTAGATAATGAGAGAAAGAAAATTTGATTTTGAATCTGCGGAAGAGTTGAAAAAAAAATGTAAAATGTATCCCAGATAACTAATGACTCGAACAAACGGATAGCATCTACGATCCATAAAAAAATCCATTAAAAATAAATCGATTTAGTAGAGAAAATGGTTTTTGGCTTTGAGATTTTATTCGTGATTTACAAACTCTAAGATTATAAAACATTGTATTGCACTAACAAAAATTTAATTTTTCGTATTTTTTCATATCTTTAATAAATCAAACAACTTAATTTCTAAGTGTTCTTAATTTCATTTTCTATAGAGTTTTAGATTTTACTTTAATTTTGCAGTGGAACAAATCCTATTAAAAAACGTTATGCTGATTTAAAATTGAGCTTTACAAATTAGAAACAAATATATCTCATTTTTAAATTGAATTTGCTAATAGCTTGTTTCTTAAAGATGTATTTAGTTACAAACAACGGGCGTGCTTACCGCCCTAGCAAATCCCAGGAACCGCTTGCATTGGTCCGTTCAGATCATTAAACAATCCCATTTCGCTCTGCTACTAAGTAAGTTGTAGTCTGATTTTGTAGGAATGGTATTATTCTTTTTAAAATAAAGTTTTTAAACAGTGTGCATCCTGTGAAAACACTAATTCATAGTTGTTTCGACAGGCTGAAAGAAACCAATTATAACGGTACCTTAATCAGTATAATTTATAAAATATTTGATAACTCATCACTGACATCAATAATAGTTTGACGATTTCTTACAGCCCCTCTAAATTGAAAGAAACCTATATTTTTCTCGTTAAATGTACAGAATCCAAAGAAAAGGATTTAGTAAATTGAGAAAGAGAAAGCATTAAAATGGAAATGATGGCTTAAATTTGATTAAGATTTTTTAATCCAGTTGCTAAAATTACCTGTTTGAAATGAATACAAAAATTTTAACTGCATTTTGAGAATTAACTTGGAGATCATATTCAAAATTTTAGTAGCATTCTTTATGTCTCTGAATGTTTCAGATAAAATCTGGTTAAAAAAAGAAAAATTCCTCTCATGAATTGCTCATTTTTTTCCACATCAGTTCTCATTAAAAGTAATAGCTTGATTATTTTATAGATTTGGCGCACTATTAGCTATATTTGCAAAATGAAGCACACATTTATGCAAGATATTTCTTAACCCCACAATAACCCCTTCCTTCTTTACCCCCATAATAAACTTTTTCGTTTAAGAAGTTGCAGCTAAGGCAATATTTCAAAGCGTTGCCTTATCCATGCATCCTCAAAATTTTAAAATCATGGTCTTATTTTTTATTATTATATTAGATTGTGAAAATTTCTTACACGACCCCATTAAGGAGTTAAAAAAAACTTTAAGATTCGTATAGTTGATAAATGAACACTGTAGTATTCTCCTTTTTGTTTAAAAATCTATAATGTTACCAAGTAGACGTAAAATTATTATATTTTGGATTATATATTGGAAAATTTAAGGCCAAAATTTAATTTTCTTTAAAAATTTAAGACTTAATTAAGAATTTATAGTAAGTGAAATTATCTCTTTGCTATTAACAAGCTATTTAATTAGTTTTCATTGTAAAAAAATGGTAATAAATTTTGAACGCTATTTTAAAGGTGAAACGCTCTCTCCCTTAAAGAAAGATCATATAAATATAATTGAAAAAAGCCCATTTCTATTTTTTACATCGTCTGTATAGCTTCGAAAAAACTGAGAAAATATTTCATAAATATTTAAAATGAAATTTTATTCATAAACTTTGGGAATTGAGTATGAAATTTAAACTTTTCAGTGTTTGCTGTCATACAAATTTGCATGTAAATAAATCAAAAACATAAAAGTCATGAGTTAAGGTAAATTCAAATTTTTTTTGTTGCCATTTTTGTTTCATGGTATAAGTGGAGAAATAATTAATAAAATTAGACTGAAAGTAATATTCCGGCTTCTTTTATTGAAAACCCCAATTCATTTTATGACAATGCTTCAGGCAGAATACTATTCAATCACTAACTTTAACGAATTTGACGGTTGCCAAGAGGCTAATTCTACCTTCGTTACCAAATCACAAAGCTTCGAAAGTGAAGAATTGTCGACTAATTATATGAATAAATAATCATGCAAAGTACAAAACATCACTTCAAGAATATTTTGCATCATTTAGGAACATATTGTAACATGTCTGTCATTTTTATTTGAAGTCATTTTGGAATCATAATATTTTAAAAATACATAAAAAAAAGTTTATTGTTTTATAATAAGGATTCTTTTTCAAAGTGTGAACAAAAGTATTACAAAAGAATAATTATTTCTACATTTAAACGACTAAGTAAAACGTTTTTAGAACTTTTCGAAGCTTTCGAAGCTTTTTCGAAAATTAATATTTCATTTGTTGTTGCCGTCGGCCATTTAGACAAAGGTGGTGCAATTGTTCTCTAGTGGCGCCCTCTGTGGCCAACAATTCAACTTCTTCCACACCCATACATCACACCTGCTTCTTGGGGGGATCTATTCCCTCATCCACTAATTTATCCAGAGATCGTAATCTTGACCTGAACCAGAAAGCGATCAATCTTTAATTCAGTACCCCCAGATGTATAATTTGTTATGGGAACACGGACGTCTTTATGAACCGAAAAATTTAGCGTGCACCAATCACCATTTACTACACGGAGAGTCTTCGGCCGGCTGGATTCGAACTCCCATTCTCACGAACGCGAGTCCATCGCCCTGCCAACCAGGCTATGCAGGCCCAATATTTCATTTTAATAAGGATTGTTGCTTGTCATGTGAAAAATGCTGATATGAAGAATGCATTTTACTGATAAGCAATCTTAAAGAGGATCTTATGAAAAAGATTAAAATGATAGCACTCTCTCTGTATTAGTAAGGAATGTAGCAATTAGCATTTCTTTAAAAAATGATTTTTTTTTTAAAAAAATCATTTTCATAAAAACAAGTTTAGCAATAATGCATTCTATGAAAACGAAAAAAAAATCTATTTCCCTTTTATAAAATTTTATATAATAACTTTCAAAAAATAATGTAATTATAAGACTAAGGTGTTCTAAAGAAAATAAATTCAAATATAAGACATTTTTATTATAATGCATTATTGTTCATTTTGATTTACTCCATGAAATCATTGCACTGTTGCATAGCTATTTTTTCTAAATTTATTAATAATATCATAGTTATATAACTGGAATTTTTTTTTTATGAATTGCACACACAATTCCATTTTTAATACATACTATTCATGCAACAAAAAATAGAGTATAATACAAAAAGCAAGATAAAACTGTAAATATCTTTTAAACTAACATTTTTAAAATATGTGTAACAAAATGGAAGTAATAAAAAGAAGAATATTATAAAAAAAATTTATTTTCCGTTTGTGGAGCGATTTGTGGTACAAAATTATTTATTCCAATGATTCTTGAAAAGTGACTGAATTTTAAATCCAGTCGAACTGAACATTATACTGGTTGTCCAACGGATGACTTACTGACTTCAAAATTAAAAATTTTGGAAATAAAAGGTGATCGGCGAAAGAATATATTTATTGTGAAAGCTGTATCCTTTTTATGCTGAAATTTTTATTTTAGATAAAAAAGTTTTTATCAGATGGCCCTGTATCGTGTACAGAGACTTTGAAAAAGAAAACTGATGCAATAGAATTGTAACTTGTATTATTCTAGTACCAGCAATGTTTGTTGCCCATTTGAATACCTGGTTTAAACATCCTTCACATTTTAACACTACAACTAATCACATTTTAACACTACCATGCATGACTTGCAGCGCTATGTATTAGTTACTTTTGAAACCAAATTCCAAAATTTCTGAATAACATTTTTACAACTCTCACAATAAACTAACTTATCGTTTATTTCATTCCTTTATTACGCTTTGTTTTCGAGGCAGTGAATTTTAAAATCAGCAAGTCATCCATTGGACGCAATGTATGTTTCTCAAATACTTATCTATTATAATATATAAGTAATATAGTATATAAGTGTTATAATATATAAGTATTATAATATATAAGAATTATAATATATCAGTGTTATAATATATAAGTATTATAATATATAAGTATTATAATAGATAAGTATTATAATAGATAAGAAAAAATAATCTAGTAGACAAAGTGCTTTTACTCGATTGGTGAATACTCCTAAATTATTTGCTTATTTTCCTTTAAAATCATTAATTATATTTTTAAAAATCAATTTCTAAAATAAATAAAAAATATGCAGAATATCTTCATGTTATAAATAAACTTAAATTGTGTTTGCATATCGAGCAAGAAATGACTATTGGAACAACTAATTAGACTAGCATCATAGTTTAAAATATTAACTAATTTGAAATAATTATCTTGCACTTTCTATAGAAAACAATTCCAAAATATTGAATATGTTTAATTCCTTAAAAAATTAACCGAAATCCCTCGTATTTGGTTCATTTAAAGCAAAAAGGCACCAAATTGTATAGTCTAGTTTAACTAGTTATTTTTTTATACTAAATGTGTAGTTCCAGTGGCATGTTTGGTTACAAAATAAAATTTTTACGAACCATATGTTGCATTAGAAAGTACTTCTTGGCTCTTTCGCAATGTAAACTGCTCTTATTCTAGCTTCATTTACATCAACTTTTTGGCACGCATCCCAAGTGATTTTACTTAGCAGTTACAATGTGTTCATCATTGTATGAAATTCTCGTGGTAAAGCGTTTCCGTCGTCCAACATTCCAGATAAAAAAAATTTATGAAGAGGAGGAAATTCGTAAACTACTTTATTCGAAACAATGAAATGTCTGGTTTATAAACTTCCTTCTGGTTAATAAATAACCTTCAAAATTAAATGAACCTTTTCAAAGATATAATTTTTATTATGTCTTTATTTCTTTTTTATGCAGGCATCTTTTATTCGGAGTCAATAGCATAGCATAAATCATCCAAATATTATTGTGGTGCTGAGAATATAATGCATATAATATATATTTAATTTAACTTTTCAAAAAAATTGAAATAACTAAATTACTAAACGGTTTAAAATTGCAATTCGAAATTGTTCGTGATACACAATTAATATGCATTTATTCAAAACTTAATTAAGAGGAAAAAATCATTTTAAGAATTAGTTTTTTGATTTAGTTTTATGCTTATTATTTTAGACTTTTAAATGAGCACATTATTATTCTTTACTCTTTTGTAAAATAGTTCATATTCATGAGTTTTAATCTTTGAAAGAAATCCATATTCATTAATTTTTATGTTAGAAATTAATTCAGATTTTTTGTTTTTAATCTTATGATTGATTTTATAAGGGTTGTTTTTAAAGAAAATAAATAGTATTATCGCTTTCATTTTCATACAGACATTGTTACATTAAATTAAGACATTTAATATTGCATTGAATAGTTATATTAGCAACCAATATGTCTTATTTTATGATTTCTAATATTTCTAACATAATTTGATGTATGATTAATGCATATAATATGAATTAAATTTAATTCATACGTTAAAGAAAACTTTAAAAAAGCAGCATTTTATAGAATATCTAGTCATTATATCGAATACCTATTATCATTCATCACAGTACTAAACAATGAATGTTTCTCTCAGCATGCCAAAAAATGACTCTTGAAAAAACTTCAGACATTCGATATAATGGCTAAATATTTTATAAAAAGACGAAATTTCAAACATTCACAGAAAATCTTTTCTTCATTATTGACATACATATAAGGAAATCGTACATACTTGACAGGAAATCTTTCAACTTTCCTTTATTAGTTCATTTTATATATTTGCATATGATAGAAGAGGGATAGAGAGAGAATGGAAATGAAATGTTTCAGAATTTGACTTTAACAAAAAATATCACACATTTATTGTTTTAATATTTTATAAAAACATCAAGAAGCTTAAAAGCAACTATTATAAATGAAAAAAGGATATACTTTGGACTGCATTTAAACAAAGTAGAACAAGGCGAATGAAGTGGAACATCATGTATAAAGGCACAAAAGTTAACAGAGTATGGCATGTTTTTTGCAACGAATGGGTAAAGCAAAATAACGTGAATAAAGACAAAAATGGCACATTTTGTGTTGCGCGTGAAATAAAGCAAAACAAAGTGAATAAAATTCAAAACAGACATTTTTATACTTTATTTCCGCTCTTTTGCTTTATTCATCATATATTGAATTGAAAAATTGAATTCGATTTTCTTTAATGCAGTTTAATAAAGAAACTGCAGTTTGAAATTGCAAATGCATGCTCATTTTTCCACGCACACTGAGACAATCAAGGAATAAAGAACTAGGGTTAATAAAAATGTAAATTTCAAAACTACTTTTTATGAATTTGTTAGTGATTTTATATGTTAGCTGCTTTGAACTCTGAATTACTTTTCTTTTTATCCACAAAGAAATTGTTACCCAATACCATCTTATGTCGAAACATTTATTTTAATCTTTTCAAAAGTATTCTATCTGGGTATCAAAAACTAATATTTAAGTACAAACAAAAAGAACATTTTAAAATATAATAGCATTTTTCCACATGACTCTAATTTTCCCTTTCATCATACAATTGAAATGATTCTAAAAATTTCAACTATGATTTCAACGATGATTCTTCTGATTTTAATGTGAATTTTAATTTTATTTCCTCTTTAAATCTTAGTTAGCAATCTTTTATGTGCTAATCATTTAATTTGATGTTTACACGAGGCGATGACTGCTCAACACTTGATTTCCCTACATGCTGGAAATATCATTTGTATGAAACAAGCTCACGTGGTATAAATTATGGACCTAAAACTCCTTCTGAATGTAAAACAACTGAAAATTCAATCTAATTTGATAGCAACATATGCCATCTCCTCCTATAAGCCATTGTTTGCTCAAGAGATTTCGGAAACAGCTACTTAGTCTAACAATGGAGAAATTCTCGAATTTAACAGTAATTATGTAGGTCAGTGAGAGAAGTGGATAATTACAAGAAGGAAGACAGTTCAGACTAGTGGATTTAATCGCAGTAGGGATTAAATGACTGGACACGAGGATATGAACAATTCTGGTTCTAGGTTCTGGTTCTAGTTTCAATAGTATGTGAACCATTAATTCATTTCTAAAATAGTCAAGGCAGTCATATTTTGATACTAAAAAATAAATAATCAATAATTCTTAAAATATCTCGATAAAATCGTAAAATATCAATCTTTTTAACGCACTGAACTTTCGTTCTTCACCTGGGAAGATGCCGGAAGTGTTGCTCATTTAACGCTACCCTGCAGGCCCCTGTGAAAAAAAGTCGCGGAGGCGAGCAACATATCTTCGCCACACTGCCACAGATTCCCGTTTATAGAGTGGGCCATCACGCATCACACAACAGAGAGCAACACACAGAGAGAAACATCCATGCTCTGAACGGGATTCGAACCTGCAACCATTGGCTTCACAGTCAGGCACGCTGATCACTTGGTCAGCTGGTGGCAAAATAGCAATATATCAGAGGTAGGTACCAATATATCAGAGGTAGGTAGGTGACCAGGTAGGTACTTTTATTTACGTCGCACTAGAACTGCACAATGGGCTATTGACGACGGTCTGGGAAACATTCCTGAGGATGATCCGAAGACATGTCATCGCGATTTTGATCCTCTGCAGAGGGGATGGCTCCTCTGCTCTGGTAGCCTGACAACCTACGAGCGAAGTCGAGCACTTTACGGTAGAACAGTTTAACGAGGACCAATACCGCACACCCTTGGTCCCTACGCAGACTGGTCCCGCAGTGGACTGATCGTTAAGACACGGTTCCCAGCAGATCACCGAAGTCAAGCATCACTGGCTGCGGTCAGTGTGCGGGTGGGTGACCACTTGGATCAGTCTGCGTAGGGACCGAGGGTGTGCGGTATTGGTCCTCGTTAAACTGTTCTACCGTAAAGTGCTCGACTTCGCACGCAGGTCGTTGGGCTACCGAAGCGGATGTGCCATCCCCTCTGCAGAGGATCAAAATTGTGATGGCATGTCTTCGGATCATCCTCAGGGATGTTTCCCAGACCATCGCCAATAGCCCATTGTGCAGCTCCAGTGCGACGTAAATGAACTACAACTACAACAACCCTACGTAGACTGATCCAAGTGGTCACCCACGCGCACACTGACCGCAGCCAGTGATGCTTGACTTCGGTGATCTGCTGGGAACCGTGTCTTAACGATCAGTCCACTGCGGGGACACGAACAACGTACTAATGCGGAGATAAACTAGTTGGGGACAACAAAGGCGGAAATAAAAACTTGGGGAAAATTTTCCACAATCTGGTAAAAAAATATGATATTCTTTTTCAGAACTATTAGTATGAGACTTAGTGGCAGTTTGAGTTGCTACAGCTATTCAATGTACATTAACCTAAATGTGGCTTTACATACTCATTTGAAAATTAACTAAAAGTGTTCCCTCTTCCGGAAGCTCACGGACATTTTCATGAGCATCGGCTATTATTAACCGGAGCCGCAGATGCTCAGAGGTTAGAGTGTTCTCTTCACAATAAGGTGACTCAGGTTCGAGTACTTGATGTAGTTGGTTGATACGAATTTTGCTCCTGGCTCACACCGACCACGGTGCTGACTCAGTGGTAGCCGGATCATGATTTAGAATCCCTTTGCATCCGGGCTAGTTTTACTGTATATAGCAAATCGGGGTTAACTCCGTCTAAAAGTCTTCCAAAAGGCTATAGTTTGTCCTATTATAAGATCCAAGCATTTCCTCGTCTTCTGGTTTGGGCTCAAAATTACAAAGCTGCAGTGTTGAACATTGATAGTTGTTAACTCTGAATTGGGTCGGCTGTTCAACGCTGGTAATAAAATAAGAAATAAAATATAGACTATAACTGGTCTTGCTCTATTCGAAATGCTTTTGATCTAGTATTACTGTTAACAAAATTTCCGTTCGAGGCAAATTTGAACAAGTTATGTGATTGTAATCAAAGAAAAAAGTATAGTCAAAACTATCAGAATATTTTAAAATTTACCGAGTTTCTGGCTAAAGGGTGGGATCAAGAAGCTCGGTAATTTTCACCGCAGCGCTTTGGTAATGATTTTTTTTTTCAATTAAAAATTAAATATGGTTTTATAGTATGAGATAAAATTTGATAAATGGGTTAAAATTTGACAACTCTATCATGATACCTTAGAGCACAGCATAAATTTGGTAAATTTTACTTTTCAGTTTTGTAGTTTTAACTAGATGTAATGACAATAATTTTCAAAACTTGAATGTACGGTAATCCATTATCATATGAACAAAACAATAACCAAATGAAAAATTTAAATACCAAAATTATTATTATTATTATTTAGCATGAATTTTTATCAACATGCAGTATGGTAATTTGACCAGAATTTTTTTCTTCGCGTACTTACTACGGAGTAAGCTGTATCGGCTGTATCGGTGTGTTCGTAAAGCTGTATCGGCTGTATCGGAGTGTTCGTAAAGCTGTATCGGCTCTTTCTTGACGAGAAAATTAACAGAAAAATTGGTTTGGAATTTTAAACATCTCTATTATACATTTTCTGAAATTTTGTTCAATATTAAACCATATCGTACAAATTTCCCGCAGCCTTTTCAAGACTTAAACGTCAACGGACAGGACATGGAGTTAATTTGATAACTTCACGTTTTCCCTCAAAACTAAGCCATAGTATCACAAATCAAGTTTCAGACAGTTTATAGCTTTTATAAAAGTATACGAAATAATTATTTTATAAAAGTATTAAAACAACACATATTGTCTTAAGTAAAAACATTGATTCAACTAATCCTGGAACAATTTGCTTTGTTGGAGAAAGAACCACGAAGAATATCCTTAATTTATACTATAAAAAATTTCACCTTAGCACCTTATTAGGTTTGCTGCAAATTTGAATAGTATCAGGGTTTAATACTCTTCAAACATTTTAACTAAGTAAGAATGATTTCCTGAACACTTTTTCTATCAGAATGGTCTTTCTAAAAAAAATATTTTTAGAACTTTCAAATAGGGAAATACAGGAAAAGGAATAGATATTTTTTTATTCTTCAAAATCGATGAAGAAGCTATTGTATTTTGAAAGCAAATAACAATAATAAGATCTAATGGTTAAATTAATAAGAAGCTTTTAATTCAATATTTATATATTTAATATTTGAATTTATCAGCTTTCTCCATTTCACTTAAACAAATCTTTTGCAATTAATTTCAGGGCTACGTTGTTTCACTCTACTTCTCTTCTGGACATTGTCCAACGGTAGTTGTCTAATGGGTTTCAGTCTGGAAAGAAAGAACAACATAGCTCTGTAAGCTTAAAGAAATTCTAGACTTTTATTTATTCAATCTGAGCTTTTTTCTTGGTATGCAGATTTTTTTTTTGTCAGAGTTTTTCACCTAACACTGATTTCATCAGTCCATGGCGCTTCAATCACGAAAATAATTTAAAATCTCAAGAAAGATTATACCTGATATAAAGAATGATTTTTATCAAATTATTTTTTTAAATAAAAAATCTTTAATATAGCAGAAAATAATTAAGCTTTTCAAAAGTATAAAATTAAAAAATAACTTTTAATTCGAAAAAAATTTATCTTTGATCTTGTTTCTTGGATCTTCAATTACAAATGTACTTCAAAAACTCAAAAAAAAATTATACTTTTTTAAAATAATTTTTTAACAGATTATTTTTTTAATAATTAATCTTTAACGAACGCATAAAACCTTTAAAATGTTTAAATTATAAAAACTAAAAAAAATCATCTTGTTATTCTAAAATAAATCTTGTTCCTTGGATATTTAATCACGTATAATCCAAAACCTCTAGAAAGATTGTACTTGATGAAGAGGGATTTTTAAAAGCTTATTTTTTAATAAATAGTTTTTAATGAATCATAAAAATGTTAAACTTTTTAAAAATTGAAAAAAAAAATATCTTGGGATTCTAAAATAAATAAATCTTTTACCTAGTTTCTTGGATCTTCAATCACAAATATAATCCAAAAGCTCAATTAAATGTTATATGTATCTTCTTAATAATGACTTTTAACAGCTTAATTTTTAATAAATAATTTCAATGAAACTGAAAACACTCAATGCATGCAGTAAGATTCGTAGTTATTGTTTATTTAATTTATATATAGTTTATTTTTAATCTCTAAAACACGAAATTAGAGCAGAAAATAGAAAATGTGTGAAAAGTTCTTTGTGGTGTGTCACCTCATAACATAATCATATATTCTATTGTTGTGATCGACCTGAACTCAGGTACTCTAACTTTCCTTACTTTTTTTTAAAAAAAACTTTATTTGAGAAAGATTTTTTTTAAATTTTTACTTTTGTCATCTCAAATATTATTTTACAAAAAAATATATATATATACAACAAAAAATTGTCTGCTCAAACTGCGTATTATGTAAAAGTTTACTGAAGACTTATTTATTTCGTATAACTTTGTCCAAGAAGGAGAATTTTCCTTCGTATTTACAAAACAGCTCCGTTTAATCAACATTAAACTCGTGCAAAACATGTAATTATTAAAAAACTACAGCTCGTCTAATGATTTGGTCTAATTATTATAATATACTAATATAATACCTGATATAATAAATATTCTATATTTAAATAATATATCGTTTAATATATTCAATCGTCAAATTTATATCGTCTAATTTAACCAATTGATACACGAACTCAAACAAATGCACACCGGTTTCAGTCACGTGAAATTAATAAAGCTGTATAGTATACCCTGATCATTAGGATTTTGCATAGAATCTTATAGTGCGTCTAATAATTTGGCGAGGGACTGTATATTCTTAATATTCTGATCGACCTGAGCTCAGGTTCTCTAACTGTTATTATTTTTTTAATAAAACTATATTTGATGAAGAAACTTTTTTTAACTTTTATCTTCTCAAATATTATTTTACAAAACAAATTATATACAACAAAAAATTATATACAACAAAAAATTATATACACAAACTGCGTATGATGTCAAAGTTTACTGAAGACTTATTTATTTCGTATAACTTTGTTCCATAAGGAGAAATTTTATTCGTATTTACAAAACAGCTCCGTTTGATATTTACTTTCCTTACTTGATGAGGAGATTGAATAATATATGATGTTGACTCGCATACAAAAAAGAAATTCTTCCTTATTTTTGGAGACGTAAGAGGTTCCACTCACTCACTGCGAGTTTCAGCAATATTTTAGATGTACTATTTCAAATATAAAAATTTTGTTTCGAGTTTTAATTTATAAAACTTACATAGTTTAATTTAAAACTATACTGTATGTAAGCAAACTGTTATTATTAACTTGAGTATGTTGTGACCAAACACAAAATATTATTTTTTAAGAAAAGAACCAATTCGCCTGACAAAATTGTGTTTCAAAAATAGGAACCTTTTTCGTTTACTTAGAAGAACGTTAAAAATTAATTCTACAAATCCTATCTACAACCTAGTACTTTTATTTCTAAATCCTAGCCTTGTATTGAAAACAAAAGGAATTTTCCAAAATTCATTCGGAGAAAAGAAGTTATGGTAAAATTACCTAACTGTATGGTATTGATTGAGAGGGTAAAAAAAATGCATAATTCTGATTAATGCAACCAAAATATACGGTATTCAAACCATTTATTTGCTATTTTTTCCATTCATGTGGTAACGGTTTACCGGAAAATTCTGGCTTTTAAAATTATAACTATTATTACCACACATTTAATAAAAAAAAAAATATTGAAAAGTAAATTTAACTTAATGAATTATTTTTATATCATTCTCTAAAGTATCATGTTAAAATTGCTAAATTTTACCATATTTCTAAATTTTATCATGATTTATGAAACTATATTTCGTTGTTAGTTTTGTCAAAATCTCTAAAGTATCATGTTAAAATTGCTAAATTTTACCATATTTCTAAATTTTATCATGAATTATAAAACTATATTTCATTGCTAGTTTTTTCAAAATCATTACCAAAGCCCTTCGGCAAGAATTACGAAGATTTTCCCTGTTCCCATAAAGCCAGAAACGCGGTACATTTAACCATTAATTTTGACCATCTTTTTTTCTCAAGGCATTGGAAAAATATTTCTTGTTTTGGAAAAAAAAAGTTTTAATTCATTAGTTCTTCATCTCAGTTTACATTCTTTAATTGGCATTTATAGCCAATTATAGTTTTACATTTGACTTTTGAAATGGTTTTGGAATATTGGAATTTGTGAATATATTTAGAAAGACGTAATAGCCATTTTATTATAATCATTTTATCCCTGAGTGTTTCAAGAAATGTTTTCAATTGTAACTTTATTATCCTTTTTTTTTTTTTTTGTTTTTTTTTTTTTGAGAAATGTTAAAATATTTTTTTCCGCAATTTTGAGAGAAACCATAGATTATAACTATGAAATAGACTTGATAGTCTTGGCTTTTCTTAGTGGTTAATTATTTTCCTAGATAAAATAATCCATCACACTTTTGCCTAAGCGTGACGCGTGACGATTTTTAAAATATTTGTTTCGGTATCTATTGTCGTAACTTTTTCCCCGTTATCAGATTTTTCCAAATCTTTTGTAGATACACTGTAAAAATTTCCGAGATAAATTACGGCAAAAAGTATCAGCACTTCCACTAAGGAATAAATTGTTAGCAGGACATGTTACGAAACAAAAATTCTGATATACCATAACTTATTATTGCTGCATATCTCCGCTGTTTATCAACGCTAAATCATTTCAATGAAATCTGTCACTCTAAGAATGTCCAATACTAGAATTGAGTTTGTGAAAAGGTCTTGTTTGAAAAGCCCCAGACAATCTAGTATATGGTTAGGGTTGGACTAATGGTCAGCACACTTAGGTTGAGAAAACTCTTTTTCTGTTGGAATAAGAGAGCGATCTCAAATGTCCACTGATAAACCTGGTGATGTTCGTCTAGTCCAACCTACAAAAATTCAGTGATTAAACACTCCCAGGGCACTTTCCCTGGTACAATTAGTGAACAGGTGGGAATGTTCAAGAAGCATTTTCAGCTTTTCTTGCTCTTAAGAACAGCTCCAAATAAGTTATCGAATCAGGTGTGTCCAACGGCGCTCTCCGTGGCCAAAATATCTGCAGTCAAAATATCCAAAATATCTTCAGTAAAAGATGAAAGATGCACAGTTTGTTAAAAATTGCCCTTCCTCTACTATCACCCACTTTATGTCATTTAGAAAGGTACCGAATAGAATTTCGGCTAAAACACGGGATCCATACGGCAACCATAATTTTTACAGTAATAATTACAGTAAAATCATTGAATTTAATAAAATAAATATTACAGTAAAATTTTCGGAATTATATTTTACGGAAAAAAATGCATTTTACGGAAGAAATGAATTTTACGGTAAAATGGATTTTACGGATGACACACCCAATGTACCGCTACTTCATAACGTAATTTAAACTGGAATTTTTTTTTTTATGTAGAGAAAAGCTTGCTTTTATGTAATTAACACAGTAGTATTTCTATAATATTTTTAGCCCCTACTTATTTTTTAAAATTATATTTAAAAAATAAATATGTATTTACTAATTTTCCAACTTTTTACACTATTCAATTACTTAATAGCAATTCTGAACTATATGATTCCTAAAACTTTTTTCAACTCTTATATTTAATATGCAGAATTACTTGGATATAATTGGGATACTTATATCTTTCTAATCAGAACTACAACTACAGCTATTTGATAAATATTATTCTCAAATCACGTAATGGAATGTGTATGACTTTCACATTTTATCTCCAAATTGTAAATCAATACAGAAGCAAGTGACTCTCTTTTTTTCTGAGCGATAAAAGTTATCATAAGGGTTCTCCTATTTCGAATGGTGCCATGTATCGATAACACATTTGGGACACAAAAGAGTTCTTTCAACCAGAAGAAGAAGAAAACCATAGGTGTGTCCTACTATGCCTGACTTTTTGACTGTTTACCACTGCTGCAATACACCCATTCTTCATTATATTTCTATTATGTAACTTTTTCACTGAAAGAAACCTGTTATCTTTAATTACCTCGTTCAGTAGGAAGAAATGATGAGAGAGATAAACAAAAAAGTAATGCAATGTGTTACAACTTAACGAACGTGCAATTTAATAAAGCCAAAAGATTATTCGCCCTAAGGTAGTGCAATAAAAGTTTATTAAAATAAATAGAAAGCACTGTTTATGCTTTAATTATATTGAAATACTCTCTGAGGAATAAATTGGAGTAAACATGGAGAGCACAATTATCACCAAAACCATTTTTTTAGTCATTTATGTTTATCAATTACATTTTACAATTAAATACACTTTTTTTTTTTCTAAGATATTTTTCTTTATGCAATAAAAATTTGATTGAAATAGAATGTTTACATCTTGATACTAATAAAAGCATTATTGAAGACTGATTTTGACACAAATTAACAAAAGTGACTACAATTTTTTCCTAAACAGTTTTTTTTTTTCGTAATTCTATTGCATTTTCTAAATAAATGCACTGTTTTTCAAAAATGGTTTTGTGCAATCCAAATGCATATTCGGTTATTTCAAATGAACTTAACTTTCTTAAATTTTTTAATTATTTAAAAAACAACAGCTTCTCTAAAAGCGCCAAGCTTTTAAAAGTGAATTGTGTTTATTTTGCTATATCTAACGTAACAACACACAGAGTGCAAGGTTGCACTGCACACAAACTTAACTATGTATAAATATAACGCAATATATTTGAGCTACCACTTTATATGCTAGACAGCTCAATGCAATGCAAATCAGCAGAGCAAGTGTAATGTAAGTCTACTACAAGATCTTTCTTTCGTTTGCTTGGTAGTCTGAATAAGGTCGTAATAGTCCTGTTGACCATGCAAGCCCTATAAAATTTAGGATTTATCCAAATAGTACTTTCGTCAGGCTAATGCGTCCTACCACACAATTGGTATTGTAAAGAAAATAGTTTACCATAGTTTTTCGAAGCTGTTTCGCCAATGGGAACAACAAAAAAAACAACTTTAGTTTAAGTGTCATAATTTGATGCAAAGCTGTAATTTTAAACCTTAAATACCATCTGGCCGGGAGGAATTATCTAGGCTTTAGAACAGATAAATAAGTTAAATAGGTAAAAAGTTATTTAAATTCTTTAAAAATCGCTAGTTGGATGACATTTTTCTACCTAGATGAAAATTATCAACTTCGCTGCCTTATTCTCATATTTTGCAAATTCTTATGATAAAGCAGTTTTTAAATATTGAAAAACAGACCAGTGACGCTTTTAATCTTTACAAAACTGTGGTTTTTCTCTAATTTTATCGTTTTGCGCCATTTTTAGAATAAGCATAGGCATTAGAATACCATATATTATAGCCCCAAAAATCTCCAAATTTAATTTTGACCATTTAAAGAATGAGGTTTAAAGAGAAATCAATTATCAATATTTTGAGCCATATTATCTCTCATTGAAAAGTGCCTAATAACATGTTACAAACTCTATAATTGTTAGAGTTCCAGTCAAGAGACGCAAATACTAGACCAAAATAACAGGAAGCCAAACGTGAAATTGGGGTTGTCATAGTAAATTGACCGTTCACTTTATATATTTTCAATCAGGCACAAGAATTTAACGACAAAGGATGGGTTCAAAGTGACCGTCTGAATTCCTGGAGATTAAAGAAACCCATCAGTAATTGGATATAATTATTTTAAAAGTTTTCATACGTGAACTTCAAACTAATCTTTCGATTTTAAATAAGATATTTCGCACTATATTCATCCTAATGTAACTTCAAACTATTTTCGAATCATCAGATCACTGTGACATGTTTCTCAAATGAAGTACATAAAAATTCATGAGATTATAAAGGCGTAATTTAGATACGTAAAATTCATTAACAAAGCTATTTTTGAACGAACCTCAATGTTACACATTAAGTATACTATTTTTTTAATACGTAATTTTATATAATCAGTAAATGAATATGATATTGCACAAAGTGTAAAGGTAAATTTTTTGGAAAGAAATTTTTTTGTATACAAAGTGTAAAAATAAAAAAAAGTTTGAGTGTAGAACTATTTTTTACAGCAAATGAAATACTTGTTCAAACACCGCATATGTGAAAAATGAAAATAAAAAACAGTTAATGTGTGTGCTTACATGTGTGTGTAACAAATCTAAATAAGTAAAGTTATTGTGCTTATGTATTACGACAATGTATTTTTCGATGCCATAAAAGCTAGTGATTAAATTTACTATACGGCAAAATTAAACCCATGAAGAAGAAGAATATTTATTTTCTTTTAAAAAACGTCCGTTTGTAAATTTATGACCTAATAGGAATTTTCAAATAAAACAGCGAATTTAATCTTTTATCATTGTTTTACAACAAATCGCTTATTTTAATAATAACTTCGTACATTCGTAAGGATTTTTATAATGTGATTAAAAAATAGTACGAAACATGAAATTAGACCAATGTTTGAATACAGAAATGAATTTCATAAAATGCAATGGAATAGAAACTAAAACTGTTAAACTTTTTATAAAGTAGAAATATTTTTTGTTAAGAATAAAACATATTTCGTTTGTACAATGATTTATTGTGGAACTTGTGTACTTTGACTGATTTAGTCAAAGTTAAAAATCTTAAAAATTGTAACTAGTATCGACCTTTTACCGTCATTTTTATATGGAAAATGATTTTAAAAAAAATAATATTTTTTTTCAAAAGGTTTATGTTTATGAAAATGAATTAAACTAACAAAACATATCTTATATAATACAGTAGAAAAAAATACATTGTATTGCATATTTAAAATCACGCATAAAGCGCTTAATAATTTAACCTCCCACTTTGATCGCTAACTTTTGTTTTTAATTATCTTTACGCGTTGAGCCACATTTCCTACCCATTACCGTTGTCACCTGAATTCTAATAAAAACAAGTAAGTCAAGTAAAAAATTATTTATGTTTACATTATTTATTGTAGTTAAGGAATCTTTATGATACTAGATCATTTGTTAACTTGCAAATTCTTAATTTATTCTTTTATTCTAAACAAAACAATTTAAAAACTCACTTTTTTGCTAGATTAAAAAACACATTGTATAGTGTATATTTTATTTAGATTTCACAAATTATACTTTCTTTTAATATGGTTAATTGTTCAATAAAAAAGTATTATTCCATAGAAAATGAACCTAAGCATCTTCTACTTATAATCGTAAGCCCAATTTGCAACGCAAATATTCAACTTGATCTTTGGACTTCAAAAATGAAGTAATGACTTTGACATATGAAAGAAAGCTATTTTTCAAAAAGTAAATGCAGAGAAAATTCTCAAAAGCGTGAACTGTAACATACTGGTGAAAAGTTTAAACTATTTTAAAGTTTTCAGCAAGGATATTTTACTTGTTTTTATTCCTGCTCCATAAAATTTTTTTTTCCTAAAACTTACGAAAGAAAGTATAATCATTTTAATAAATTACATACTTTGGAAATAATTTGTGTTGAGAATAATTAGTTGTAATATGCGATTTTAATATCGTGAGTTTCAACTAAAATTGTTTTGAAAAAATTCTTTTCAGAAATATATGTTTAGAATATGAATTAATTTGATTGTTGCAATGTAATAAATTTTTTAAAACAATTTTTTATTACAAATAATAAGCTATAGTTCTTGTTTCCTTTTTAATTACTTCCCATCAAAGATTTTATTTATTTTTAAAATATATTTTTAAATATATTTTCAAGAAAAAGATAAACCTCAGCTTCAAAGTCCAACTTAAAGTCAGACATTCTGATTATGATGCCGAAAAGGATTTTGAAGAAATATCAGTATTAGTAATTTCATATTTTACATTTTGTAATTATGTAAGACTATATTCGTGTGTGAACACGTTATTCCGAAAAGAAAGAAAGAAAAAAAAGGAAAAAGGGGACCGGAAAGACAAGAAGATGTTCAGCCAGACATTCATGTTGAGTAGAAAATTTAAACATTGAAAAGA
Source organism: Parasteatoda lunata (assembly GCA_949128135.1). Classification (NCBI taxonomy): domain Eukaryota; kingdom Metazoa; phylum Arthropoda; class Arachnida; order Araneae; family Theridiidae; genus Parasteatoda; species Parasteatoda lunata. The sequence continues at coordinate 49,793,415 of OX421971.1, forward strand.
TCTCATCTTCATAGCACATGGAGAAAAAATTCTGGTAAAATTACTGCACACAATGACAATTCAGGTAAAAAAAAATATTATTTGCGGTTAATAAAACCAAAATATACAGTATTTAAAATAATAATTTGGTTATTTTAATTAGTATGTGACCAATATAGTTACGAATAATGTGTTACGATTTAGAGGAAATTCTGGGTTTCGAAATAAAGTTTTTTAATACCACATACGTTTAGTAAGAAATACAAAACTGAAAAATAAATTGAGCCGAAAAAATGGTTTTTATATCATTCTGATAAAATTACCAAATTTTACCACAATCACCAAATTCTATCGCATATAATAAACCACATTTTAAAGTTAATTTTGCCAAAACCATTACCAAAGTACTTCGAATTAGTTATCGAGCTTTTTGGTTTTTTCATACAGTCAGAGACATGGAAAATGTTACCATTTTCTAGTAGTTTTGAGTACATTTTTTTTTTCTCAATGCGGGGACCAGTTGGGTATGCAAATTCTCTTCAAGGATGACCAGTTTTTGGAAGCAGTTCTCAGTTGATGTCGAGAGGAACAGAAATTCTTAATTGGGCTACGTGTTTTTATAAACACCAACACCCTTCGTTCCCAGTGTGATAGCGTTTTTTCTACCATTCAGCCCACAGTTGCCTGAAGCAATACGTCCTAGAAGCTAGAAGAGAGAAGGCCTATTTACCACAATTGAGAAATTCTATGCTTTAGTAGTCCGAATATAGTGACATCTTTTGTACTTTAACCCCCACTGCGCAGTTCAAGAGCACAAACATTGTGAGTCTTTTTATTCACGTTCACTGCGCAATTTATCTTTTTTACGTCGGACGACTAAATTGATCCATGTGGTAGACTGGCTCTTGAAGCGCAATGGCCTTATCAATCATTTCACGTTCACTGCGCAATTTATCTTTTTTACGTCGGACTACTAAATTGATCCATGTGGTAGACTGGCTCTTGAAGCGCAATGGCCTTATCAATCATTTCACGTTCACTGCGCAATTTATCTTTTTTACGTCGGACTACTAAATTGATCCATGTGGTAGACTGGCTCTTGAAGCGCAATGGCCTTATCAATCATTTCACGTTCACTGCGCAATTTATCTTTTTTACGTCGGACTGCTAAATTGATCCATGTGGTAGACTGGCTCTTGAAGCGCAATGGCCTTATCAATCATTTCACGTTCACTGCGCAATTTATCTTTTTTACGTCGGACTACTAAATTGATCCATGTGGTAGACTGGCTCTTGAAGCGCAATGGCCTTATCAATCATTTCCAAATTTTGAATAAATAGTTGAATAAGCCAATCAATACAAATGTTCACTAAACGTTTAACGATAAAATTCTTTTATTTTGAATATAGTTTCAACATTTAACAAAGTCAAAATGACAATACAAAACGAAAAACTGCATTATATAAGAAAAGTAGGAAGGCAAGGAAGTAAAATAAATACTGTTACTTCAAATTATTTTCAGTTTGGCAGATAATTTAATTAAATTCAATTTAATTAATTTAATTTAATTGATTTAATTTAATAAAATGAACAATCATTTTATATTAACGCTAAAATTGTTTTCCATTTCATTCAGACTATAAGCTTTTTGAGACATTTTTTTATGTATTAATATAAATAAAAGTAATTCATTTATTTTTCTAAACAATAATATCGTGACATGCAAATAATGGCAAATAACATGATTTACTTTTTTATTACCTGATTTATGATGCTCTAATAAAAATAACAGTTTAGTATTTAAATACTTTAACCCTCAATAAATAGCATCGATCGCAAAAATAAAATTTTAGACATACTATAAACAACGGAGAAATAAAAAAAAATCAGTTGTGTTGATTTTAGAAAATTAAATTTAAATATTCGTCAGAAGCTCTTAAAATAATCAAATCGATGAATTTATTAGAAAGAGAAGATGTTCATGATTAATTATTTAAAATTGTGTCATATTTTACATTAAAGTTTTTATCAAGTAATTTTTCCGAATTATAAATTTAGTAAATTATGCCATACATTTTGTTTGTAATATTTAATACGATTTCCAGAGGAAATGACATAAAAAGTATTCTTTATTACTCAACAAGGAAAAATAAAAATTTTAAAATTGATTAAAATGAATATTCATTAGGTAATGCTTTTACTTATTTAGCAGTAGTAATAGATTATAAAAGCGAGAAGAAAGCAAATTTAATAAAAAAAAGGAATTAAATAAAAATATATAATCTGAAATCTCTTTTCAACCTATCTACCCTTAACATTCACGGTTGCGTGAAAAAAATAATCAAAATGAACATAAATGTTCTTTTCATTATTTTATTTTTGTTTTCCTTAAATGTTTTTCAGATAGAATCGGAATTTAAAAAACGCGAGCATTAAGCGAATGCATTATTTTTGTTTGTGTTGAATATAAAGCTTTCAATATTGGTTAATATTTCTGTAACAAAGGTCAATGGAATAAGTTAATCAAGATTATAAAACAGTAAATTTATTATAAAGATACGATTGTCATTTCTGAAATCATGAGCAAAATGTAAAGAATATTAAAATTCATAAATTATTTTCCCACTAAAAACATTTTATCATTTTTATCAGCTTTCTTTAAAAAATTAATTTTATACTTATTTGTTTTTATTATTCAATAAAATAGGTATCAAATATTTTTAGTGTTAGATTTTGAATAAAATTCAAAAATAATTATATCGCCCAAATAATAATTTTTCTTACAAAAAGCTAGTTTTTATTATAATTTTTTACCTTATTATCTGTTAGATTTTTATGCCTGGCTTATAATAATGTTTTTGCTTAAATGTGTTCTTTCTTTGGCAGTTTTCTACTTCTATTCTCTTGAAAGTTTTTAATCGTTACAAATTACTGATAGAAATTCATAGATTATTACTTAACTTGCTGCGGCAGAAGCCTTTGGTTATAATACTAGATATTTAGCATTGAATCGAACTGTCTTTGAAAAACTTAAATAAGCAGCACTCAAATTTATTAAATTCAACCGAAACGATAAAAAACTCATTAAATCCTCCATGAAAACCAGCATATTCAACTCACAAAAATCAATAAAAATTCCTGTTTTATAAAAACGTTAAAGTCAAATAAATAAACCCTTTAAATATTTTATAAGTTGCGTGCTTAAAAAATTACTAAAAACATAAAAATTGAAAGGAGTTAAAAAAAAATTATATATAATTTTTATAGATCATTTACTCAAATTCACTGAAATGTCACGTATCTGTTTCTTCCACTAAACTTTTCAAATGTAAAGTTAAAAACTTTGTTTTGGGAGGTAATTTGAAAAAACAATTAGGATATATTTTTCTTTTGTTAGAAAAGCAATCGTAAATGCGTAATGATAATGTTCATTTTCAAAAAGCTGTTAAATATTTTTTAATGAAGTTCATATTCTTTTTAGTATTAAATGTATATTTTATTTCGTAAACTGTCTTGAACAAGTAAAATTTTATTCGTGCAAAAATTACATCACTATGTAAGCTACTGTTCCTTAAAAATATTTATATTGATCAATTTATTGTTTGTTCACATACATGTTTTCGACATTATAAAGAAATGGATAGAGAATTATAAAAATATATAAATATTATTAGTTAATTTTTTCTAGATAACTTTATTTAAATCAGGAAATATATTACTTAATCTTGGAACTTAATTTCAAAACTGTACTGAAGAATATATGTCTGAAAAGTATTCAAATATTTTCAGACACATCTCAATGCAGTTTTTGTTACCATAGAAACTGAAATGTTCTTTTCCAGTACATCAGAATACCCCTCGAGAAACTTAGACGGGCTTCTATGAAGTCTTCAAGCGAAGTAAGTAGAGCAGGAAGAAAAAGAGATTTCGTTTTGGTCAGAGTGAATGCAAAATCTCATAACACAACATCATCAAATTTTAAAAACCGCTCTTCTTTGTTGCTTGCATTTCTATATTGTGTTTTGAACTGCTTCAGGCATACACACACGACTTCTTTTATTTGAACTGGAGTCGAGATTAAACAAAATACAAAAACATATAGGGCATCCTTAGTACTTTCGAAAACTCTTATCTTCCTCTTGTTTCGTTTTATTTAGTCATATAAAATTTCTAATAATACAAAAGAGACGATTTTTTTATGCCGGAGTCATTGTTTAAAGAGATATTGTTTTTTTTTATTTCGTAAACAATATGTTGAAATGTATTATTTTCTATCTTTTCAATGTATGTGGTCATAGTTATTTTTCCCTTTTAAAAGAGTCCTTAAAATCTAAAACTATCTTGTATGCACTTTTTAACAGTAAAATGGATTATAAATAAACAAGAAACGTTAGATAAAAATGGTACTTAAGACTAAAATAAATAATTATTGGGAAATAACATTTTATTTATATATGTTACCATGAAAGATGAATATCTAGAAAACGTCGATTTTTACTGGTGAAACTCTATCTACAATCACATAGTCAGTTTGGTAAATGTACGAAATATGCGTTATGCCCGATTTAATATGAAATTAATAATTAATATTTTAATATTTATTCGATATTTTAATATCGAATTAAGACATATCAGAAAAAGCATCAGTGTTGGGAATACCGGGCAGTGACACTTTTTTTTTTAAAAAAAAAGCTATGTTAGGAATATTGGGCAGTTGTATACCGGACGAAGAATTTTAATTTTAAGAAAAATTAGACAAGCGAATAAATTAATAAATTAATTTTAAATCAGATGTGGCATAAAATGTGCACATTTACCAACGCGACTAAGTGATATTATTGACCTTCGTCAATGAAAGTCGGTACCAGCAATTTCTGTTTTTCACAGTTACATAAAAGTCTAGAATGCATTTTAACATTATTTTTTATGGTTTTGAACAATTAACTTCCGTTTTTTAGAAGAACAGATTTTGCATTGTTTTTTTTTTTTTTTTTTTTTTTAATTTATTTTCAACAATGCGATATCGAGAATATATAAACACATCCTGACATTGGTATATGGGTCTACATCCTTCTCCATATAGCAAACCAGTTTCCTATGTTGCTATTAGGTACAGTATAATATATATATATATATATATATATATATATATATATATATATATATATATATATATATATATATATATATATATATATTATATATATACATTATATATATATATATATATATCTTTGTTGGAATTGTATGAAATATTTTTAACATACGTATTTCATATATCGTAAAAACATGACATTATAAATTAATATTTATTTTACTTTTGTAGCATTGTTTCATCAAGATACAAATAAAAAATAAAGAGACAAAATAATATTAATTAGTGTGCATAGTAACACATGCATTATAATTTTTATAATTAGGAATATATTTTGTAAAGGCTACGCAATTTAAGTAAAAATAAAGAAAAATAACCCGAATAAGGAGTTTTTGATTTTGATTGAGTTTCAGTTTTTTTTTAAAAAGACTGTAGCTGAAGACTGATTATAATTTTGATTAAAATTGTATAAACAAGAATTATAAATATTGTATAATAATTTAAATATAATCCGTCTGTTTTATGGCAAGTTTAAAAACTCTCACCACTTCTTTTACTTCTAAAATTACTTAAAAACTTTTATATTCCTGAAAATATTTCTAACAAGTTCTTTTGATGTTTTTCTTTCCTCTTAAAAGACTTCAGCTTTATCTTATTAATTTCCAATGGATACCAAAATTTATGTTTGACGCAAAAACCGAAAAACAAAAATAAAAGAATACCCTATACTAATTTTAGATTTTTTAGAAACAAAAAATATAAAAGGTTACTTACGAAAACTTGCAAGTATTTAATCTAATATTAGAAAGGCAATGTCCGAAATAAGTATTATTAAGACAGTAATCTGTTTTTATTACTAAAATATTTTAAATATATTTTTTTATAAAATTATTTTTTAAGATAAGTCGATTGTGACAAAACACTATAAAATGTATAATTATCATATAAAAATCGTCTATAATTAGTATGCTTCGCTTATTTTGCTTAAATATTCTAATGATCAAAATCTAAAACAATGCGATTACTTTATTCAACGTCTGATAAAAAAAATTTGAAATCAGAATAGGACTTGTTTAGTACTTAACTATCTTCAATGTCAAGTTTTAAAGTTAATCAGCATTAATTAAATAGCTAAAAAAGTTGAACAAAGAGCTTCGTCTTGCAAAGCTTGATAGTATTTTATTCTAATCCAAGATATTTTATATATAGAACAACATATTTTTTCAGTTGCGTTACTTTCACGCAATTTTGAAATTAGAGAGGTGTTACGGATTTAACAAGAGCTTAAGCAGTCTTAATGGCTCAAGATTTTGTGCTCTTCCACCCCATCTTCTCCAGTGATGCCATATCAGTAGCACCATTACTCCAGAAAAATAGGTTCGTGGGTTCGGTACCCGGTCTTGGATACTGTCATAAATTTGTTCCGGCTTTACACCTTCAGGAAAATAGCAAATCAGAGAAAAGATAAAATAAATAAATAAATTTGCAATTGATATTAGCAAGTGTTGTCAAAACAGTTAGTTCGTAAAAAGCGAATTTGTTTATACGGAAATTAGTAGAAAAATAGAAAAAATTAAAAGACTACCCTGTATAACTTTTAATCCCAATGGTCGGATCTTCACGTTATAAGACTCAATCTTAAAGGCTCATGGAGTTGACCTTAAATGGGCTGACTAATTATTGTAGACGACATTTAAAAAGAATTCTAAAAAAGTTATATTTTTAAAATTTGATTTATCAGGATCTATTCGACCGAATTTGCTCGATTGTTTTACTTTATAATGTAAAACCACATTTTTTGAAATGGTGTAATAAGGTGTATACCTTTCAAATTGAAACGTTTTTGATAACTATTATATAAAACAATAAAAAATAACAGATATTTACCAAAAACTATGTTTTGTATGGAGTATTTTTGAAAAAATGAATTATATAATTAAGTGCAAAAATGCTTCATTTCACTTAAAAAAAATTTTTTTCTAGACATTTCTAAAAACGCCAAAAAATAAAATTAACATTAAATGGTTCAAAGTTTGTATCTCTTTCCTGATCAAACCATTGGGAACATAATTTCCAGATTACGGCTACCTCCTATATTTTTAGGGTCGGAAAATCGAATCCGTTTAAGAAAAGGTATGATTATCAGGGAAATGTACGTTTTTGTGCCAGATTTCGTAACTTAAAATATCGTCTACTCTAATTAATTAGCATATTTGAAGTCACCACCTCGAATTATTAAGGTTTAGTTCTAGAATGTGAAGACTCGATCATTAGATAGAATGTAATTTAGGGACGTCCGTTTATTTTTTTTTTAAATAATGTTCAACCTTGTATGGAAAGTTTTGTTAAATTATTGAATAGCAAATAAATTAATTAAATTTTCTAATTAGACGATCAGCAATTAAAAACAAATAAAAATACGAATTATTTTAAATTATTTTAGTCTTATGATTTCATTTATTTAGCTTGAAAAACTTGATGATTTAAACATAAAATATGTTTCCTTTAAATAGGAAATTATCTAAACAGAAAAGCAAATTTTAAGATCAAAATGCTTAAGGAAATTATTGGTATATTTTTAAAAAAATTAGCAAGAACATTTTAGAACAAATATTTTACGTACTAAGTAAATATATATTTACTTAAGTAAACATATTCTTTATTTACTAAGTAAGTATATATATTATACTTACTTAAGTAATTAAGTAAATAGTAAAATAATAAAAACTATATCATATCATAGATATGATATAGTTTTTATGATAACATATCATAGTAACTATCATACATTTTCTAGCAGCCTACCATTAGAATAATAAATTACGACAAACTTCACAAATTCAAATGGATACACGAAATAAACTACGATTCAGTGCTTTAATTTAATTTAAATGATATAAAAACTACATATTAAACATGAAATTTTATTATGTTATAAATCATTTAAATTGAAAACTATTATACTCGTTTCACTTGATTAAATTATTTGATAAATTTGTTCTATTACTCAATAAAGTAGTACTTTATTCCTTTAAAAGGAGCTACGATAACAATAACAGTTGAAAACATTACATTTGAAGAAAATGAGTTCCGACGGCTTTTAGTCTTTCAATTGAGATAAAATTGGGAGGAAACTACCTGTCTTTGAAATACTTTAATATAATTGGATATTTTCCGCTTTCCACATCGTACCATTATATAAACGAAAGAGTAAATTTTATTCCAGAATGTATCCTAATAATTTAAAAACTATTTTTGTAAAGAATATTTAATGTTTTTGAACGGAGCTTTAAAAGTTAAGAGGAGCAATGTTTTAAATTATTTTTCTCGTAAAATTTATTGTAATTTAAGTATTAAATAAGGTAGGTAAGCAAATAAATAAAGGGTTTTATTACAATAACCTCAAACATATGATTCTATTAAAGTTAAACATAAGAAAACTGTTCACAATAAAATAACTCCACTTTGTATTTAATTGTTTCTAATTACGTATAAAAAAATTAATGATGGTGTCGAGGAATCCAATGAAATCGTTTCCAAAAACAAAGTCGTACTCTTTAAATGGAATGGATTATTGTGTCGTAAATTATTGTTACCCAATGAACTATTTTAAATACAAGATATTTCTATAACATAAAAACAGAATGCTCTAACACATTTTTCTAATGTTATCAGAGCATTTCTATTAAATGGAAAATAATTCACTGAAATCCAGTTTTTCCACTTAATTTTTATATATTTTTGGTTGTCATCAGGATAAAATTCATAAATGTACCGTTTTCCTTTTAAAAAAATTGTATCCCTAATTTAAAATAAATTTCTCGTTATAATTAGTTTTCTCATTCTATTCTGATGAATGAGTCAGGGAATGAATGATAGAAAAAATAAATGAACGAATAACTCAGCCAATGAATGAGTGTATCAATAAATCAATGAATCACCAGAAAGTAAAGAAACATTAATCATTGTAAAAGTGAACTGTAATTTAACCAAACAATAAATCGTCTCATTATTAAATCAACGAATCACTTACTGCTCTAATTAATAAATCAAAGAACAGACAAATCATCTGGGAACAAAAACTTAAATATGTTGTAACGTAAACTTTTGGATATGCACGTTGCACAGGGATTGATTATTTGAGTATTTTTCTTTTGGTAGGGAATGAAATCAAAGGTATGGACAAGTTGTTTCTGCTTTGAGTTTGCTGTCTTTTGACTAAAACCCACTCTTTTATAAATCAGTATTTGTTGAAGAAATGAATAAGTGTAATAAGATGGCAATTAATGTTTTATGAATAATTTAATAATTCTGACAATAAATGAATAATTTGGAGAATAAATCGATAATTTTGTGAAGAAAATGAATGAATTAGTAAAATAATGTATAGTACAAATAAAAAGTGAAACAGTGAATAAAGAAATTGTATTTTAACCTAACAGTGTATCGATTTATTGATGAATCGATGAAATTTTAAAAAAAAAAATTAGACAAATCAATTTATAACTAAATAAAAACCTCTTTTTACAATCTGTAGTTTTTCTTCTTCGGATTAATTAGTTAAAATCAAATTTAATTCTGTCGATGACATAATTTTTTTTAAAAATTAAGCTTAAAGAAATATGAATTAAAACCGGATCATAAAATTTTTACAAGCGCAATCATGTATAATACAGAAAAACATGGATATAGTTTTAAGAACGTATTGTTTTAAGATCATATTCTAAATTGATATGAGTTTTGTAAGTTTGGGATTAATATTTTTTGTTTTACCAGAAACTTTACAAAAAATGAAGAAGTAAAACTCTATTCATTCCATTTTTTAAAATTTATTTTCAAATTATTATTTTTCTGCTTTCCAGCGCTAATTTTATTCAATAGTTATAGTTTTTAATGTTATGCTATTACAGTATTTTTTACAAAAAAAAAAAATTATTTTGATAAAATTGCCTCTTTTTGCAAATTATTTTCAATGGTCTCTTAAGTCACATGTTTATCTTTTAAGATAACTTTTAGTAATTTTGAATGAAAGTCTTTTATTACGAATATAAAATATTCTAAAAATATACCCAAATATTTGTTTATGTATCGGAAAGAGAAATATTTTTTTATGCCGCGTTCTTATTTTTTCAAAATAAATAGTTGCAAATGCCTCTGTATTTCGTTATTACGACTTTGAAAGAAAAAACTTCAAAAACATGATAAAATTTCATCTTTACAGATTTAAATTCTTTATTAAATGTCACCTGAACGCCCACTCTAAAATATTCTATACAAGTCCTTTGCATAAACTTATACATTAGAATGCAATAATTGGATAATAAATATAATAAATAAATTTTTATAATATATAATAAATAAATTTCAATAATAATAAATACATTTTTTTACCTTTTCATCTAGTAATTTAAAAAAAAAATTCCTAGAGATTAAAAAAGAAAATATGTGTATTAAAAACAAGTTGAAATGAAGTTTGTTTCATTTTAGTGATATTTTACTTGCATAAGAGAAAATTTTATATAAAAACTTTTATAACAATGAAATAAATATTAATTTTAAATTTTCCGAATGAGCTTAATATTTTTTATCTAAATTTTTATACACTTACTAGGGGGCTAAACCCCCTGTTCGCTGCCGCTCACCAACCCCGATGATTGCTTCGCAATAATTGTCTTTTCTTGGCAGAAAACAGTTTTTCTACATAAGCTAAAATTATTCACTTAACATATATGTACTAAAAGGAATTCTGTTTGCTTACTCTTGTGCCTCTACTTCCCAAGTCCAAATATTACTATTTATTGGTATTATAAACATTTGTATCTCTTGATGAACGGAAGTGATTTTTCGAAGTAATCATTTTTTAAAATAACATTTATATTCTTATAACATTATATTGTTCAAACAAATTTGATGAGTTCACAACCATAATTTAATATTCTCGCTAATAATAGCAGTACTGAAAAATAAGTTTAAATTAGGGATACAAAAATATTTAAAGAAAAACAATACCTTTACGACTATTATTAATTTTATGCTGATGACAACCAAAACAATATTTAAATGAATGAGGAAAAACTGGATCCTATCACGTGATTTCGCGGCCAATAAAAACTCACGAAATTGCGACACCATCATTAGATTTTTATATATAGTAAGATATCTGTTACAAATATTATTTGCATAATTAAAACTGCTTGATATAAAATCTTTCATCACGTGGAAATATAAATAAATTCTAAATCTCTAAAATGAGATTAATAGCTTTTTTCATAATTTTCATATGAAATAAGTAATTATATACAAGTTACTATATCTGTTAATTTTAATTGCATAAATAAAACAGAATTATATTAAATCTTTTATAAAAATGAGATATATCTTCATTTGGAATTTGCATAAAGATATTAAAAGTTATTAATTTTCAAATAGGTATATCTGTTAAAAAATTTTAGTTACAAAAATAATATGGCATTGCATAAGAACTTTTAGAGCAACAAAATAGTTCATATTTTTAAATTTCCAGAATAAAAATAATGGCTATTATAAATTTTCATATGGGTATATGCGTGATATCTGTAAGTAAATTTCATTTGCATAAACAATACTGCATTATATAAAAACATGCTCGGTAGAATTTACTGAACTTTATGGTGTTCCCATAGAGTCGGAAAGACGTTAAATTTTGCCATATTCTGATAGTTTTGTCCATCTTTTTTCTTAATGGATGATAACAGTTTTTAAGTGTTTTATATACTTTTGAATAAAATGCAGTAACAATGTTGCCAATAAAAATTAGTAATAACACCAAGCTAACCAAATAACCTACATCTCAATTTAATACTTGGTATTTCGTGGAATTTCAAACCAAAGGAATTTAGGATATCTTCAAATTGTTCTAAGAAAAATATTTGTTTCTGAGTTTAAATTGAACTCATGATTGATTGTAGAGTTTCCAATGGTCTACTTCCTCTATTCTTTCTCTGGGATCTCGCTTCAATTTTCTGACATCAAGTTTCGTCAATTTTTGGGTCTAAACTCTCTTGATGTTTAATCTTTTGTGCTATTTTCCGTTAAAAACGCTTTATATACCCATATTGCGCTTCTTTTTTTATATTTTACGTTGTTTTAAGATGCCAGACACTTTCGTGCGATTAAGTACCAATGATTCAATAATATCTTCTAAATTCATTAATAGCTTATATATGAGATATTAAATACCAAAACAATCAGTTTTAGAAGTTCGAATAATTTTAGATTTTAATAATACGATTCCTTTAATCCGGCATTAAATTTTTGAAATATATAAGTAAATATTTTCTATAATTACAAATTTAGGAAAATTAAAAATAAAAACAGTTATAGGAGATAAATCAAATTAACGTTCTGTTTCTATAACTGAAAAGAATATTTAAGATTAAACCAGATTTATATATATAGATAAAAAACCTTAAAAATTTGCTTGTGGTTATTGGTTTAAGCAAGCCTTTAACACATATCGGGCGCTAATGACCTTCTGTTTCTCTCGCAAATCTAAGTAACTGCACATGAAATCATTTTTTTTTTTAAAAATGCTTGGAAATGAGCCACGTTTGAAAGTTTTCCCCCTTAACGCAGTAAAAGGAACTGGCGTTTTGTGCTGTATTTAATAACAAGAAATTATTAAAATTCTAAATGTAGTATTTTTTCATTTATTTTGATCTTAAGTTATACAAATAGGAGAAAAAAGCATAAAAAATATGTTTAATAAAATACTGTGTCAAAGGGTTCTGTGTAAAATTTTTTATGGCCACACTTGCAGATAAAATAAGGATTCCCATTTTCGTTTCCTCGAAACATGTTTGTTTAAGTGATTTAAGGCTCTATTAATGCCTTAATTGTTTCCCATTTCATTTTAAAATTTAAGAAGAACATGATTGCAACTGCAGTCACAGAATATTTCAGAAAAGAGTTTCTATCAGATTCAGAATACAATTTTATAAATATTGATGCTGACGCCATTATACCTACGTTTCTTTTCTTCGGTTTTTGGAAAGAATGAAACCATATCGGCATTTTTTTAAGAAATAATTTACCCATTATTTTAAATGATATCACTTTCGAATTATATAAAATCAAAGATATAATATCATTTAATAAAACGTCATTGAGTATTTTTTTAGCAAGCCTTGAAAATAAATACATAATAAAAATTCTTTGTTAAAGTTTATAAATTTTTTTTCGTCTTTTTATTGAATATATTCTTGTAAATGTCGAAATATCTGCGATTTCGAGAAATATATACAAATAATTTAGACAAATATGACTCACATAATTTCATCTCAAACTGATTTTAAATGCGTCCCATTGCAAAAAAAAAAAAGATAAAATTGAGGCGAAAATTTATCCGACACAAAATTTTATATCATTTTTAAACTTCTTTTGATAATAATGGAAATATGAATAATATGAATGCAAATATAGACTAGACAGTTTCATAAAATATAAATATAGACATGTAAATACAGACTATTGTCCCTAAAAGACTTACAAAAATTAATTCAAAATTTATTCAGATGTATTTATTTATTATAATTTTAGTTATCCTTATTAAATCCAAACTGGATTCCATTAAAAAAAGCTCTTAAACATTATTTCATTGTTATAAATTTATTTCCTTTTAAAAATTACAATAAAAAGTATAAAAAAACATAAAAGTTATAAAAAGCATTAATCCTTTATTATTTTAGCATTAATGTCAAACAAACGAATTTATATTAGGACAGCATCAATTATTAAATTATTTTTTGCATGCATTAAAATAGACTTAGCTTAAATAAATAAAATTATTTTTTCATTTTTACATTTTAATTAAAAAATGAACGTACAAAATGATTAAGTAAATATTTTCCTGTTATTTTTATTTAAAAATCAAATTGTATGATTCAGCTTTTACAATTTAGACGAGTTTTTTTTTATTTCACTTAATAAAACATTCAGACAAACAATGGGGAAAATGATTTTGAATATTATATCTTTTAATAAAGTAATAAATGCAATTCAAACACTATATAAATTTTACATAGCTTCACTAATAAGATAAATAGTCAGTACTTTTTTAAATAAATATAAGGAAAAGGTTCAATCAATAAATAATAAATTTTTGCACACTTGAGATTTTTATACACTTTCTTTCTGAAATGATTTTGATCATATTTCCCACAATTAATATTATAATATAATTATTTTGTCACTAATATTGTTAAACAGAACTAATTTAAAAATTTCAGAAATATATATTTATTATTGGATTGATAAATTGCTGTTCATAACTGCTCATACTAATTTCTGCAACTTACACTCAATAGAAAATATATATCATTTAAATCAAAAATTAATTTTAATCAGAACAAAGTATAATTTAATCAAATTGAAAAGTCAATATTAATTACTGAATTATAAATTTAATACATGTTATTTAATTTCATAGTTTTTCTTTTTTGCTTTTTTTACAAAATACGCATTTGGACTTATTGACATATTTTGATATGCAATTTTGATTACTTTTCAATGCACGTTCGTTTTATGTATCTCAAGATATATAAAACTAGTTAATAATTATAATGTATGTGTCATGGAGATTGTATAAATAACAACTGAAATTCTTACTCATGTTATCATTAAAAAATTTCTTGAATTAAAATTGTTAGAAAAATTAAAAAAATAAACTCAATAACTGATTATAGAATCTGTATTTTTGTTTTAAAGAATAGCTAAAAATCTTTGACGCCATAAATGAAAATATTCTCTACAATTCGTATCATAAAATATAGTTGTAGTAAAACATAAGCTTAAATTTATGTAATTGCTTTTTCGTGTCCTCTAAACTTCCAAGTTAACCGATTTTATAATGTTCTATTTTGTCTCAATCTTGTATAATTTAAGTTGAAACTCCCTCTTGGATACACGTTTAAATTGTCTCCGTTGCGGAAATTTTCTTCTCATGTTCTTCAAACAGTAGAAAATAATGATATTTAATGTATTTTTAGCAAAGAAAATTATATCTTTGCATTTCGAGCAAGGGATTTCTTATTTTTTCTTCAACAGGTTGCGTAATTTTTAAATTATATATAATTTTATGAGTATTACGTAGCAGGTCTTTTTTACTCATTGAAACTGCTTTATGTTTTCATTTAATTTTTGGTTTTACTGTATATCTGTAAGCAATCAAGAACATAAATATATATATATATATATATTAAACCACTGAGTGTAATATAACTTTAATATACATTAATGATATTCGATGGACATTTTTTTTCTTTATTACCCATAGGCGTTAGTTTGAAGCATTAATATTGATATCATTTTTGAGAAAAATTAAACTTCAAATTTAAATTTATTACTTTAAAACTAAAGTTAAAAATAGTAAAGCAACTTATATAAAATATATGTAGAAATATATTATACAAAAAATATATAATATATAATAATATATAATTTATAATAAAATATATAATATGTAATAATATATAATTTATAATAAAATATATAATATATAATAATATATAATTTATAATAAAATATATAATATAAAATAATATATAATTTATAATAAAGTATATAATATATAATAATATATAATTTATTATAAAATATATAATATATAATAATAAAAATATTAGGTTGCAAATATGCATTTTATATTTTACAATTTTTGAATTATTGCTGTTTAAATTTCTTTATCACATTAGTTTCTTTGTTTATTTTGCGATAAACATTACGTCTATAAACATGAAAAAGAAAACGGTAAAGATTTCTAAATTCTATTTCAATATAATCTGAAATAGTCAAATATTTTTAGTTAAGACATGAAAACATTTTTTAAGCATACTTTTCAAAAGATACATCAAAACATACTTTTTAATTGATTATAAATCCTTTAAATGTTGTTTTAAAAGTAAAATTTAACAGATACGGAAGATTTTAAGGCAAATCTTCTATCAAAGTCAGAATATATTTTCATAAATATTGTTGACATGCTTATAGGTTTTTCAAATTTTTTAAATGAATGAATTTTTTTTTCTAATAATATTTCTAAATATATATTGGCATGTTTGGGATATCATTTAACCCGTATTACCCGTATTATATATATATATAATTGTAATTGGAAGTTGTCTCCATTATACTTTTCATAATGTGGTTATAGTAAAACATAAGTTTAAATTTATGTATTAAAATGTAGTTAACTGGTTTTATAATGCTCTATTTTGTCTCAATCTTGTATATTTTGAGTTGAAACTCCCCCTTGGAAACAAGTTTAAATTGTCTAAATTGCGGATTTTTTAATCTCTTGTTCTTAAAACTGTAGAAAATAATGATATTTCTGTTTTAACATAATCTAATACAGTCGAACCTCTCTATTATGGGACAGGAAGAGAAAAAAGTGCAAAATATAGAAAATTTGTGTTGGCAAAAATTACCTTTTATAATCAATAAGACAATGAGAAAAACCTTTAAAAAAGTTTAAAGACCAGCGCATTAAAAACATCCACGAGAAAATAGTTTTTAAAAAGGATGATGTTTTTGTTTAACAGAATCGTATGCTGAGAATAAAGTATTGTCAGAACCACCAGAAAACAGAAAACATTACTGTGTTTTTGGCCTTCTCGTAAAACCAAAAACAAGATAATTTTTGTCAAAGCACTTTGGTAAAGGCTTTTTGGCAAAATTAACAATAAGGCTGTTAACGTATATTTTATTTTCTTAACACGATTACACTTTCTCGAAAATAGCTAAATCAAATCAGTAGCATCAGAGCTGTCCCACATCCTAAAATCGAAGCGTAGAGGTAGCAGGTTTGAATCAGAACGCAACCCAAAGTGCATGTATTCTTTACATTTATTAATTACTGCGCGCACATAATCAGGTTAGTATGTTCATTACAAGCCTTGGCTTACATGTCTTTGTCAAGTTGAAATACAACAATTTGTCAAGTTGATAGCACAAGATAGAGGTAGAGAAAGATATCATAAACGCATATCCTGGGACACAGTGGGATTCTAACCAGATATCCCCACGTTACAATGAGTATTACGTTGCAGTGGATACCAACACGTTACATTCAATACATCTTTAAAATATCCTTCTCTAACTTGTGCTTTCTGTTCTTCAACTTCGCTAGATTTTTATCATGAATTGTACTTTGAGTACACTAGCCTGCCCATGTGTGACAATAAATAAATAAATGCTTGTGGTAGTAATGCTTTTCTAATTATTTTTACAACAGTTTCGCACACGATATTCATTTCATTTACAGGCAGGCTATTTAAATTATCAAAAATGTAGTTTTAAGTAAATAAGTTCAAAGTAATGTAAAACCAACCTAAGGAAAGGCATTCGGCAGTTTTTTTATGCTGTCTCGAACCAAGTCATTCATTCCAAACTTAAAGATTTTAAATATGAGTCTCATGTTTTATAAGAACACCCATACGTGCAAGGAATTTGTGAAATAAAATTTTAAAAAAAGTTCATTTATTTTGTCGAAACAATATTAAATTCTCAGCCATTATAGAGATAATAACATAGAGGAGTGCACTACGGTATTTTTAGAATTTTTTTTTCACTGTGTCATCCATTCGAAATTGCATTCATACGTGCCTGCTAGATTTTACGAAAACAGTCTGTCTAAAAATATTCCAAAATTTGTAATTTTTTTAAAAAATGTGCTTTGTAAATTGTATTTTAATTGTTCTTAAATTGTGTAATTGTGCTTTGCAAATTGTGTTTAAAAATTTGTCTTGTGCGAACAAAGGTATATTCATTTTGCAAGTAACACTAATATAATGGAAGTCATTTTGTGAATTATTTGCATTGTTTCATTCGTTTGAAAATGGTTTATAATGTGTTTTAAATATGGACGCCTTTTTTTATATGTGAATTAAATTTGATAATTTTTAATTCGGTGAAAAATTTTATTTTGTTTAAAAAACAATAAATTCGAAGTATATATTAACAGTGATATCTTTAAAATGTACTACAACATAACGTTAGTAAATATTATTGATGATCTTCAGAGATAATGATAAGAGATTCAGAGAAAAAAAATTCCAATTATTACACTAATATATAGATTGTGTGTTATCGATATTTTTCTTTATCCATTTGGCATCAGTTAGATATGCACAATTGGATAATTATTTGTTTTAAAAAAATTCTTAAAATTATGTTTGTATTATTTTAAATTAAATAATGATAAAGTGCTATAATATATAATAAAATCTGTATTATTCCAGGAGCATAATAATAATATAGTGTTACATTTTGTCGTTTATACTTTAATTACATTTACATTTAAAATTTAACATTTTGTTTTCCTTTTCTGTTAATTTTTATACTTACTGTAAATATCAAATATAGCTAAAGATTTAAAATAATAAAAATATATAACCCCAATATATTGACTGTAAAATCAAGCAAAATTTTAAAAAAAAAGATTTTATATCCATTGGGCATTGGTTAGGTCTTGTAAATTTTTCGAGTTTACACATTAGAATTCAAAGATCAATTTATAACTTTAAAACTAAATCTAACAGAAACACAATTTTTTTAACAAGAAATATATAAAAAAATATTATTAAGAATTTTTTTTATCAAGATTGAAACTAAATATTTAATTTAAAAGTAAACAATTATATTTAAAGTTGTTTATTTACAAAAATTATGGTAAGAAATCAAATGAATTTCTAATTTACAAGAAAGACAGTTTAAGTAGATTAATGCAGTAAAAAACAACTTTATTATAAGATTCTTTATACAAATTAATTAAATATTATCAATTTAAAAATGTATAACTTTAACGCATATTTTAAAATATATTAATGTTCCCTATGTACATTATAATCTAATGAAAATGTATTGTACTTAAATATCTCATACTAAAATGTATTTAAAAATAAAATCCATTTTTAAATATTTAATTTCATGAGTATAAATGAAAAATATATGAATAGTGCAAAGGAACTTTTCTTCAATTGCCAGGAGTAGAAAATATTAGAAAATTTTAGTTTTTATCCTAAATTCGAGAAATCAATTTGCATTCATTTAAATTATATTAAAATGATTATAAATAAATGAAAAATTTTATAACTTAATTCAATGAATTGAAAAAAAATCAAACCAAATAATTCCTTAACAAATTTAAATTGAAAAAGAGAGAACTGTTGAAATTTGTGAGTGTTGAACCATTTATCAAAGTTAGTGATCACAAAAGTTTCTAGGAATAAAAACACAATATTTAATTTATAGATAAGTTTAAAACCACCGTCGAAACTCGTTAATTTGCATTGTGATAATAATAACGGCATTTACATAATCAGAGGTAAAAATAAGTTTTTATTTAAAAAATTATAGCTGGTAAAACAGATAAGGAATTGATTGCATTTCAGTTGAGCTTGCTGATAAAAAAATCATATAAATTACCATTAATTCAAGTCATTTTATTATTTTTAGTGTTTACTCGTTCACTTACTATCATGAGAGGTAAATATTGTTTTCCTGAGTAGAAATTAGTATAGTTATTTTTATCAATATATATCAAAAAGGCAAATTTTTTTCAATGTTTGTCATAAATGGCTTTAAATTTTTCTTTGCAAAACAAATTATGAAATTATTTGATTTTACTTCATTTTAGAAGTAAAATTGTATTTTATTTCTAATATGAATTTTACTTTAACTTTTTTACTTTAACTTTTTACTTTAATTTTGAGATTCAGTTTAAATTCAGTTTTTCATTTCCTTCTAAATTTTTTTTTCTGAATATGTTGCCGAAAATTGCTCTATTTGAGTGTAAAAAAAAATGCTCGTAACTGAATTGTTATTTATATGACTGCTTCAACACTTTTCTCTTTTTTTTCTTCGTATTTTTGAGTCAAAGACAATAATGAGGACCGTTACGAACTCTACACATGTGATTCTATGTTACTATTTATTTTCTGCCATTTTCATTATTTTGAGTAGAGGGAATGTTTTCCTTTAAATTTTCAAATTTTTTGCGTTGCCTACTTAGTGATGAGTAATTCAGATTGAACAGGTATTTTTGCAAGGACCCAATAGTACTGTTAAGTCTCATAATTTATTTATATCACTTACTCTTAATACCCTTGACGCATATAATATTTTTTTATTGATTTAAATCGGAGATGAGTTTTTGCAATCACCTAATACCTACAAAATATTTTTATTCTCACAATAGAGTTATACATCTTGACATCTGATTTCCGACTTGGGTCGGTAGTTTTTTTAGAAATAAGTTTTCAAATATTTCCTATAATCTTATAATTGAATTGCATATTTTTAAATCCATTTCTTAGATATAACTCTGCTATTGGTTTGCTTCATTGCATCGATTTTTGAGAAGGCAGTGTTGGGAGGAACTTGCCCTGATGGATTACCATGCGAGGATGGAGGTAATGCAGAATATTTAATTAATTATTCAGAGAAAAATTAAAACATCTAAAAAAATCGGTTAAACGTCGATCCATAATATCGAACAATAATGTAGTTCAAATTTGTCACAATTTTAATAAGGTGTTAAATTGTAAAATATTTATAATATCATGTCAAACCAAGCTAATAAAATTTAAATTGTAATGATATGGTTTGATACGGTTTAGGGTAGCTATAAATTTAAATGGTAATGAGGTTTTAAAGGCTTCAAAAATGTTGTATATTTTAAATAACACCATCATCTTTTTAAGGGTTTTTTAAGAAACAGTTCATAAATTAGTTAGATGTATTAACATTAATTATTATTGCATATTAACATTAAAAACCAGCTCAGCGTGAATTATTAAATGAAGCAAAACTAATAAGCACTCTGTTAGAAGGTTTGTCTAGGGCTAAATGTAAATATCGTTCTAATTTTCAGCAACCTTAATTTGGTGACTTAAACTTGAAGCAAAGTGATTATTTTAAACCGTATGCGTCATCTTGCTGTGAAGAACTATATGGGTTAGAACGGACGAATAACTATAAATAACAATATATATTTTAAAAGTTATTAAACTTTTACAAAAATCGACAATTTGGCGAGATTTTTCCACATAGATGAAAATTATCAAATTCGCTTCCTTAATCTTACATTTTACAACTTCTTATGAACCTAGATAATGCAGCATTGAAGTAAGATTATAAATATTTAATTTTTTATTTTATAAACGTTGTAGAGCAGTCGACCTAATTTTTGTGGGTTGACGACTACTAATGTTCAACTCGGTAGCCTTGTAATTTTGAACTCAATACAGAAGACAAGGGAACTCCTGGATCGAATTTTGTTAGAAATTTACCTTCGAGGAGGACTTTTTAATGGAATCAACTCTCATTTGCGTTACATGGAGAGGAAGACCACTAGGTTAACCTGAAGGCAAGGGGACTGTAACACATGATCCGTCTACCACTAAGGATATTTCACGTCAGCACTGTGGTCGGTGCAAGCCGGATGCGGAATTTGTATCGACCGGGATTCGAACCCGGTTCGCCTCATTAGAAGGCAAACGTTCTATCCCCTAAGCCATCGCGGCTCATGTTTTTGAATATTAAAAAAATAGACTACTTACGCTTTTCATCTTTATAAAACTGTGGTTTTTCTCCTTATTGACATTTTGCGTCATTTTCAGAATACGCATTGACCACGCTGGCGTTTGATAAGCTAAACTTGTCCTAACAGTCATAAGTAACTGTAGCAAACTCACACCCGTTATGTAAATAGCATAATTTTCGCAAAAATATAGTTTGACGTACCATTAATTATAAAGTAGCTTTGAACTGATGTTTCTAAGAAAACGCGAATAATATATTTTGTGATATATCAATGTAAATTAATGCAAATAACGAAGCTAATCTAGATATAGTTAACTTTATAATAACATGTTTATAAACAATAAAACAAGGCAAGTATTTAAAAAATTGTAAAATAAATACCCACTATTATTTAAGGATTTTAAACATTAAAAAAACAGCAAAGTAAGCTACAATTACAAATTACATAGCATATCAATTAAACTTTGGTAGTTTAACTATTTTGCAATTTTAAAATTTAAAATGCCAAAAAATTAATTTAAAAAAAAAAAACGATATTTAAACGAAATTGCACCAAGAATATATACCTTCATTTTTGTCATTCAAATCCACTTGTATGCATGATTAGGAAGTTAAATTTCACTTTGCAAAAATTGGCACAAATATTAAATATTAAATTACTATAAACAATAGATTTTTTTTGTTGTAAATAGAAGTTTAGAAGTTTACAATATACTTGTAGTTTTCGTTTAATTAATAGATAAATTCCGACTTCCAATCAAAAGAGAAAATCAAAAGATAATTAAAAAAAATTTAATGGAGCAAAAACAATGAAAGTAATCAAAAACTCTAACGGGAAATGGAAACTACATTGAATATATTATAGTGTTAAATATTAACGCAAGTCGGATAAAATTGTAGTATTTATCATGTAAAAAATCATTATCTTTAACCTGTGTGAGTACGAAAAACATTAGTCGAGAAGTATCCATTTAACGAATGCGATTGAAGTGAGTTTGTCTTAAACTTATTGCAAATATCTATAACTTTCTAATTAGTAGTTTGATCTGATACTCTAGAAACAGTGTTCTAAAATGTATATATAATTTATGTTTTAAATATTTGAAGAATAATGAAATTAAAAATATGTATTTTATTTGAAACTCTTACAGGGTTTTCAAATAAGCCTACGCATGCAAATGATTAACAAATAAAGTAATTAATATCAAAAAAATATTATTATTTATCGTAATTATGAATTTATCAAGAAAACAAATATTTACATTGTGAACAAACAATTTAAAGTACTGGAGTTCTGGGGCCGTCAGATAAATTCAAATTACAAATCCAAGAAAATAATTAAAATGAAGTTCGCATTATCCCTGTAGAGAGTTACGTTTAATTTATCTTTTACAGTGTTCATTGAATTAGTTCTTTTAATGCACATAAAATCATATAATAAATTTTTTATAAATGCACTCAAAAATTCCGGATTAAGATATGGTGAAATTTTTAACGAAAAATACTACGGAACGAAATATCTGATATTTTTACAGCAATAATTACAGTAAAATCAATGACACACTCTAATTAAATAAATACTACTATAAGAATTACGGTGTAATAGTTTATGGTAAAAAGGAATTTAACGGTAAAATGGATTTTATGGATGTCACACCTAAAGTGCCAGTATTTTATACCATAATTTAATCCAGAATTTTTGCAGTGTAATACACTTTGCTAGTTATGTTATTTTAAGTTATGCATCAATGTAATGTTAGTTAACAAAAATGTAATAAATCTTTCTCAGCTTGCTGCCGTAAACTATTTCTTGGACGCTCACATGACTGCTGCAGATCTGGTTATCGATGTGTGAGAAAATTTGGAATAGGTGCATGTGTTGTCTCTGGTCCTCCAAAGAAAGAAATAGGTATACCTAAAATCATTCCCGAAGAACAAGATTATGAAAATCAGGAAAGAAATATTTTGAATAGCTTAAATATGATTCAAAATCTTATCGACCAAATGGATGGTAAATCTGTTTTTAATCCAAAAAATGTGATTATTTAATTTATAATACAATTATTTAATTTAAAATATTTACATTTGCATTCATAGATGAATCTCAAAATTTTCCGGAAGGACAAGTTTATGAGCAACAGGAAAAAAATATGTTAGAAGTCTTAAGTGCAATTGAAGAACTGGCTCACCAAAATGGTGGTATATCTTCATTTTTATTTTTAAATACAAATTTAATTTTAAAATATGAAATTTTAAAAAAAAAAATGTAATATGTAAGATAAATAAGAACCATAGTTGAAAAACGTTCTAAATAAGAATAGGATATTTTTACCTAGAATGCATGCAAAGCATCCAACTTCTTATTTAGTAATTCAAAGAACAAATTTATGACATTTGTATAGAAATAAACTCAACTTTCTGAGAGAATCCAGAATAATTTTTAAATAAGCATAGTTAATAACAATTTCAAATTTTAAATCAATTAGTCAGGTGGAAACTGGGATAATATAGAGGCTTTATCAGCTACAGAGGTGTTTTATGCCAGCCATGCGATGGCTGCCATGAAGCACCTCTGATAAGAGGATGCTTTTAAAGCAACCTAGTCAATCTAGATTGGGAGATCACCTTAACTAAGTGATGTAATTAGCTGCCGTAAGGCCTACAAGGTTTGAAATCCCATTTCTGCTTAATTGCCTTGAACTCTAAAAGTACATAACTCTTCCATGGTCATTGATATTAGACTCACACTGTTGGTATTGTGAGGACAATACCAACATTCGAAACACTGGAGTATAAACTTTTGTAGTCTCCATCACTTCTGCTCGATGGCATCCAAAGATTATCTAATAAGCCATAGTCTGCCGCTCATTTATGACTTAATGTAACACTGCTAATCCTCCACGTGAAGGTAGAGGACTGCACAAGGATACATAGGCGATGCCACATGTAGTTTTGAGAAAAATACAGAAAGTCTCTTGATAAAACACATCATTCACTTCATTTTTTGGAAAAAGAATATTGTGGTGGCGCTCCATAAATCAACATATAATGGTGGATCATAAATCAACATATCATGATCGTCGATCAATTACGATCTTTTGAAACTTTCTAAACAGTAAAATGAAATAAAATACTGGTCATTTACTGCCATTGCATTCCCTCAGCACATGGTACTGGTATTCAAATCTAACTGTCGATGCGGAAAGTTGAATAAGATAGTAAAAATTCCGTTTAATTTAACTTACATTAACTTACATTTACCACTTCAAATATATTTAATCAGAAAATGCGTACTCTCTTAAAGCATCACAATGACCAGAAATAAATTATCTATGATAAATCTTAGAAATAAATTATCGATTATCATGGACAAAAATATTTAGCAGAGTTTGATTACTAATTGGTGGAATTAATCCAAATAGACATATTTTTAGATATTTTTTTTGTTTTTTTTGTTTTACTGAAAATGTAAAAACTTCGCATATACTATGATCAAAAACGTTCCCTTTTTCAATTAAAATGTTGTATTTTTTAAAAATAATTACAAATTTTAGTAGTTAGCCTTGATATATAAAATAATACGACAGTTGAGGAATCTCAAACCAATATTTTTTTCATTTTTTATTTCAGGTTCTGATAAAATATATTTAACAAAATAAATGGTACTTAACATTATTTGACACGGATGAAACAAAAAAAATATTATATATAATTTCAAACTGTATATAACATAAAAAATACTATTAATAATAAAAAATACTTTATTTATAGAGAAAATTATCCCCATGAAGGATATTTTAAATGATGAAGATGATGAGGATGAAGATGATGAGGAAACTCTCAGAGATCCTAAAAAATTGCCCATTAGAAGAGCATTTTGGTTCTTCAGAATACTAGTAAAAGTCATTCCAAAAATACTGCCAAAAATAATACCAAAAATACTGCCAAAAGTAATACCAAAAATACTGCCAAAAATAATACCAAAAATACTGCCGAAAGTGATACCAAAAGTAGTGCCAGAAACATCCCGAGAAAATATCCAAGCAATGGATCGGTTCATTTCAGCAATTGGAGATTATGATTAAAACGGTAATAGACAATACTTGAGTTTCAATGAACGTGTGAAATAAACGTCCTGATGAGGTTATTCTGTAAATGATGTGCATGCTACTGTGAATGACCGAAATCGGTGGTTGTTGACTTTCACCGGTGAATGTTGACAATCACATTGTCGCTTTGGTGAATATCCGAAATATTTATTACATCCGATTTGATATTAATTCATTCATGGATATAATTACATTTATTCGATATTTTAATATTTACTGACGATAGAATAGAAGAAACATCAGTATTTGGAGTGGGCAATTGTATACCGGGCAATGGCACTTGACCTTAAAAAACATCAGTGAAGGGTATAGCGGGCAAATGTATACCGTGCAGTGGCACTTGACCTTAAAAAAACATCAGTGTAGGGTATACCGGGCAATGGCACTTAACTAGACCTATTATATATTTCGGACATTTACCAAAAGTCTAGTCATACTAAGTCTAGTTAAGTGCCATTGCCCGGTATACATTTGAACGGTATACCCTACACTGATGTTTTTTTAAGGTTCAGTGCCATTACCCGGTATATATTTGGCCGGTATGCCCTACACTGATTTTTTTTTTAAAGTTCAGTGAAATTGCCCGGTATACCTTACACTGATGTTTTTTTAAGGTCAAGTATCATTACCCGGTTTAGATTTGCCCGATACTCCTATACCTGATGTTTCTTCTAATCTATCGTCTGTACGTATTAAAATATCGAGTAAATGTTATTATATCCACGAATAAATTAATATCAAATCGGATTTAATAAATATTTCGGACATTCACAGTAACATGAACATCATTTATATAATAACCTCGACAGGACGTTTATTTCATACTTTGCCTAAATAGTATCCGGCATTATATTTGATGCCTAGGACATTTGTGAAATATAAATCATTTCATATTTTGCCGGCTAGTTTTAGACATTATATATAACGCCAGATTTCATATTTTGACGGTAACATACATAACAAATGAAATTATTGTTCATATTTGTGATTAAAATGTATTTTTATTCCTTTTTTCATTATTTTACAGGTGTCAAATAATAAAGTCAAAGTTAAAATTTGCTCTTGAAGAACGACCTATATCATAAAGACGACTTTTCTGATAATTTTGTATTTTGTTGAATAAAATAGCACGATTTCACAGATTTATTTATTTATTTATTATATGTTTTAGAATATTGTTAAGTTTTTTTATATTTAACGGAGTACATTAAGAAAATCGTAGATTTTTATAATGCAGAAAATTCTCAATTACATTTAAAAATGATTTTTTCTTATGAGTATTAAAATAGGGACACAAACATGAAACAGTCAGAGAATTCTCAATTTTACAAGCAAATGGACAGCCTCGTCTCTCGATCACACCCTAGCTAGATCGGTCAGTGTGACAACCTTCAGGATGAACACAGGACGCAATTATCTTTTCGTCCACCAACGTTTGTGTGACCTATCATCACTAGAGTGATGTTTTGCCAGAAAATCCTGAATGCCAAACTTTTTTTTATAACCATCGTTAAACAGCCGACCCAATTTTTTTGGGTTTATGATTACTAATGTTCAACTCCGTAGCCTTGTAATTTTCAACCAAATCCAGAAGACAATCAAGTATTGACTCCGTAGAAGACAATCAGTTATCAACTCCTGAATCAAGTATTGGGAGAAATTTGCTTTCATGGAGGACTTTTTGAAGGAACAAACCCGCATTTACTTTACAAGGATAGGAAGACCACGAGCACCACCCGCGGTTAGCCAGACGGCAAGGGGACTCTAAACCATTGAGGATATTTCACGTCAACACTGTGGTCGATGAAGCCGGATGCGGAATTCGTATCAACCAGCCATCGCCGGGATCGAATCCTTGTTAACCTCATTGGAAGGCGAACGCTCTATCCCCTGATCCATCGTGACTCATGCCAAACGTTTGCAACATCTTTCCTTAACCTCAACCTGAATTATAACGATAATCTCTAAATGTTTACTGAATCTCTAAATAATTTCTGAATGCTACGCCACTGAAAGTCTAGGGTAGGCAATAGCTAATTAATAAGTTGATAAATTGCTTCATAATAGTTTGCTGCTTAAAAGGGATGTGCTTTAATTCTTTTCATGCTCATAGATTATAGATTAAAATTCTAACATTCTTCAACTAAAGTTCATGAAACAATAACAATAACAACTTTATTATAACCGACACATTTTTTTTTAAAAAACTGCATTTCACTTTTAACTAAAAAAAATTTAAATTTCACTTTTAAATCACGCTACTTAGGTTAAACTGTCTAGAAGAAGCCAATTAAACACTGGTCCTAATTCAATGTTTTTATATTTATCATACTGAACTAAGGTAATTTTTTACCTTCTGCTATGCATATACAAAAAACATTAATAACTTATTATATTTTAAATATTGTTGTAACTTAACTTTTCTTTTAAATCAATATATAAATTAGGGTTTATGCAAACCATATTAAACTTAACTGAATCTATTTAAGGAAATAAAAAACAGCAGATTTTAGTTATATAGTTATATTTTATTCTTAAAAATTATTATAATTTTTCTTAAAAAATATTATTCTAAAAACAATTGTAGTTGTAGTTTTTATTAACGTCGCACTAGAGCTGTACAATGGGCTATTGGCGACGGTCTGGGAAACATCCCTGAGGAAGATCCGAAGACATGCCATCACAATTTTGATCCTCTGCAGAGGGGATGGCACCCCTGCTTCGGTAGCCCAACGATCTGCACGCGAAGACGAGCACTTTACGGTAGCACAGTTTAACGAGGACCAATACCGCACACCCTCCGTCCCTAAGCAGACTGATCCAAGTGGTGACCCACCCGCACACTGACCGCAGCAGTGATGCTTGACTTCGGTGATCTGCTGGGAAACGTGTCTTAACGATCAGTCCACTGCGGGACCTAAAAACAATTGAAATTTAGTATTTTGAATATAGATTGTACTATAACAGCTATAAATTCCTGTTATATTAGTTCAATATTAATTTAATAATTCTCGAAAATATGTTCCGTTTCTGAAAAGATATTTCGAAGCACACGGTGAAAAATTGAATTAAAATATCGGATTATCGGTATAAAATAAAGGCACTTTGGGTGCATTATCCGTAAAATGTATTTTACCTAAAGATACATTTTCACTGCAAAATATTACAGTTTAATTTTTACAGAAATATTTATTTAAGTGGAGTTAATCGGTGATTTTAAAGTAATTATTACTGTAAAAATTATGGTGTATAAAATTTTTGTTTCCGTAACATATTTCGGTGAAAGAGGATTTTACGGTGAAAAGTCCGACACTTGGCACTTTTGCTTACATCAATAAAAAATTAGTAAATAACTTTAAATATTCCCTGTTTTAATTCTTTGCAATTCAAAATCCTTATATCTTGCTCCAGGACCAAAAATTTCTGTGTTGTGGGAACAAAATGTCTGCGAGAGATTTTACGAAAACTAGATCATTAAATGTTTCTATTTATGTATGTGTATATATATATATATATATATATATATATATATATATATTTATATATATATATATATATATATATATATATATATATATATATATATATATATATATATATATATATATATATATATATATATATATATATATATATATATATATATATATATAGATAGATAGATAGATATAGATATAGATATAGATATATATATATATATATATATATATATATATATATATATATATATATATATATATATATATATATATATATATATATATATATATATATATATATATTTATATATATATATATATATAGATATAGATATAGATAGATATATATATACATAATCTTTCAAGACTCATTATCTCTGTCCTAAAAATTTATACAAAAAGAGTAAACATGCACACCTTTGCATGCATAAATCTACTAATATTGATAACTTTGACAAAAGGATACTGAAAACTGAAACTAGGCTTTACCGTGGTGTAATAAGAGAAACTGGCTTGGTAAAGTAATTTTTCTGTAGCAAATTTCATGGTAGCAAAGCAAATATTTTTATAAAAATGGCAAAGTAGAAAGATTTTTGTCACGTAATGTACCGCTAGTATATATCCGAAAATAAGATATATACAAATGAAATTGCATTGATTGGTTAGTGATAATTTAAGTTATATAGTATTATATTTAATGGCCATAAAAATATTAACATTAGGTAATAAAAGTATGTTAGGTTTTTGTTACCACATTATTTATTGTCTACTAACCACAAAGGTCAGTGATATACCAACAATACTTAGTACCAAAATTGATTAAGCAACTGACGCGAGTCGGTACTTATTCAGAAAGACCTTTAAAAAATAAATTTTACCTCATTTTAATTTTCTGTCCTTTTTTAAGTTAAAAATGGCCTTCTTTTAAAAAAAATTAAACAATGAAATTGGGATTTATGTATACTAAAATACTATACGTTAAAACTTGCATGCCAATTAAAAATAAACTATTTATTACAAACTATTTTAAACTACACGTTCTATGACTGTTTCGGATCATCGTTCTTTTTCATATCAGTAAAAGCCCCAGAAGGGCGACACATATGAAATAATATCTGCAGTCAATCAGAAAAGCAATCCATAAACTTGAAAGCAATTTCGATTTAGCTATTGAAGCATGTATTTAGTTGCATCTCATTAAAATATTAAGAGACATGTTGATAAGATTGATGAAACACGAAATATTTACCTCCAGGTAGAGAATCCATTACTGGGAAGCGATTGCTATTTACATGAAATGGAAATATTTATCCTCATCTATTACATGAGAATGAATATTGATTCAATCCTAATTTTGACTAAATCTTCGATCATACTGAGCATAGAATTAAATGCCAAGCATTTAAATCACCTTTAGTCCCAAAGAAAGTATATATATAATAAATAAATTTAATATATTTATATAATAATAATTTATTATATTATATATAAGTATATATATACTCATTTATTATAGTTATTATTTTAATAAACTGTTAGGCTAAATAAAACAGATGACCAATAATAAAGATATTTCCTATCAGAAAAATAAATTGGTGCGAATGTGTGTTTTTTTAATATTTTTTTTAAAGCTTGAAGTGATAGATACACTTTTTTTACTTTAAGCATAAATATTTTCTATATTTTAGTAAAGAAAACAGTTTCAGAAATGCAGTTTTTGTAAATGGTTGTCCATCTAAGCATTTCCTCTCCCGTAACATAATACTTAGTCACCGTAGAATTCGAAATGTCAGCATTATCTTTTGAGTACTTCATTGTATCCGGTAAGATGACCATAAATTGATTTGCTCTTTTTTTCTAGAATAATAAAGAAATTCATTGCGGATTCTAACAATGCTTTTTTTCTATTTTACTTTTCAGTATCTTTCACAACAGTTGATATTCCTATCAAGCGGAAATTACAACGCATGATTGTAAAAAAATAAAAGAAATGCTTCGAATGAATTTAATAAAATAAAATAAAAGATGTATTTTATTTTATGATAGTTTACTTACTTAAAAATTTTCAAAAGAATGCAATGAAGTAAACATATGTAGACAAATATAATTTTTTTAAATAATTTATCACGTTATTTCATATGCTGTTAATTGTAATATGATAAATGTTGCCAGGATCTGATTTTTTTAATTGATTTCTTTTTTTATTTTTCGATTGCTGAAGGAGATCGCAATTAATATTTTTCTTAGACGACTGTTTTTCTAAAATCGTATTTGAGAAAGTTATGTACTTTTATGATAATGTCATGAATATATTTAAACATTTATTTCTAAACACTTTGTGGTCGTATTTAATTAATGCGTGATTGTCATACAGGTTAGAATTAGTTTTTATTTCTTTTTTTATGAATTTTATTATATTTTTGAAAAAATAGAAAAATAATAAAAAGGAAATCAAAATAATCAAAAATAAACTCTAGGGAAAGAAGAACACGATTAATCTTAACTGCAGTTAGCTTATATACACTGACGGGAAAGAAAAAAACTCAACACAAAGAAGGAGTTGTGCAAGATAAACTGAATTTGAGCGGCTTGTTTATACAGTTAAAAGATGGTGTCTATTCAAATTTCGCGCTTGGCGCATAAGTTTGGCCCTAGTAGCGCCATTGTGAACTTATATTTCGTATGTGTTAGTTTTCGTTAAATTTTGATGGAGTGAGTTGTTGTTATATAAGAATACCTTTAAGATGATGAAGAAGCTTTTATGAACAGCTCGCTGACTTTGAACGTGATCTTGTGATGAGGCTGCAAGAAGGTAGATTTTTTTCCGGGATACTGCAGAAAGACTGGGGAGAAATGTACTTGCTGTGCATGATTGTTGGCAGCAGTGGTCAAGAGAAGCTACTGATTTATAAAACCGGGCTCTGGGCATCCACTTGGCACTATTTAGAGTGAAGACCACCGTGTACGGCGTATGTCTGTGGTGCGCCTTACTGCTCTTGAATCTGAAATTCGAGGTGCAGTTAGCTCTGCAGTGACACAACGGAGTGTTACAAATCGGCTACTTCAAGTACAGGTCTGGGCGAAACGCCCTATGTATTTCATTCCACTCAATCCTAACCATTGTCGTTAACAACATGAGTGGCGTCGATTTAGAGCTCACTGAAGGACAGAATTTAGATCGGTTGTGATTTCTGATGAAAGCTGGTTCTGCCTCGGTGCCAGTGATAGCCATATATTGGTTAGAAGGAGGCCAGTCGAGAGCCGGCTACCGAACTATCCCCATCCTAGACAGACTGAACCTATACCTAGAGTTATGGTTTGGGGTAAAATTTTCTATGACAACAGGAACACTCTCGTGGTTATTCTACGCACCTTGAATGCAAATTTGTACGTCAACCTGTTTTGTTGCCATTCATTAGCTGTTGTAAACCAAAATGCTCTTCAGAATGTCAGCAAATTGCCTTGGCCTGCTAGATTACCAGATCTTTCACCAATCAGCACGTATGGAACATCCCACAAAATGATATACAGCATCCGTATGACATAATGCATGCGAGTTTCTCTTAATTGCATTAAACTGATCTTGAATCTTTAATTAATTTAAAATGCAACTCAGACAAACGCATTGCCGAAATTTCATAACTCTACAATAATGTTTTGCTGTTAGGATTTACATCTGTGTATATCCAAAATCAATTGACAGTTTTGATAAATACTTTAAAGATTATTATGGTTCTTTGCTGTGATGAACGACAAAAATAAGACTTGAACGTTGGAAAAGCTTTGAAATAAACGGTAAATTTACTATGAAAGCAAAGTTTTGTTTCACAATATTTGTTTTTTAAATTTCGTAACAAAATTTTTTTTATCCAGATACTTCATCTTTTTTACAGTTTTGAATAAGATAAATATTACCAGGTTTCCATTTGTGTTATTTTTATACTTATTTTTTTTTCCTTTAATGGATAAATGAGACTGTAAGTTTGATTTCTATATGAATGACAACAGACTTAATGTTTTACGCACTATTGTGGCGGATTTTTTTTTAACTGTTTTGGAATTTACTTTTTTCAATATAATCAAAACTTTGTTTATCAGAAGTATATTCTTTCGTTTATGATTTCCGAAAAATTAGCTTGAAATTTCATATTTTGTTATTTTTTATGAGATAGATGTTTCGATAATTAATGATTTTCTAAAAAAAAGATTTATTAATTTTAATTTCCTTCTAAAGGAAAAAACAACCATAATTATTATTTACATTAGATATTTGTTTAGAAAAAAACAATTAAAAAATTTACCAATTATTATAACAATATTTTAGATATTTATAGGTATTCATTTTTCAGTAGTCTCTTGTAAAATTACAGAGAATTGGAAGATAGGATTAAAACACAGAAAGATTCTGTGAAACACCAAACAAACAAACTAAAGCAACAGTAATGTTTGTTGCCAAACAAGAATGCCAACTGTAAGCTTCGTAGCATGTGTTTTTGTGAACATTTTTGCTAAATACTTATTACCCACTTTACTACATTTATAAATCCGCCGACCGGCCTGTGTAGAGGTCAGGGAATTGGCCTTGTAACAAAAAGGGTCAGGGTCCGAATCCCGGGTAAGGCATGGATATTCTTTCATTCCCTGTACTATCTGCCCTTACTGTGGGAACAACATTGGCCTACCTAATAAGGTGCACTTGAAAGAGTAGCCAACAAATCTGTCCTTCAGTTAACGAAAGATCATTCTCCAGGTGGGCATTGGAAAAAAAACTGTAAACAATTTATATGATTTTATTAGTCCTCATTGAAATGTTATGTATTATATCAAAAATAGGTTGCACAATAACTTGAATAATGTAAGAACAAATAACTTGATGTTTATTCTTTGCAAAGCAAATGCTGTTAAAAAGAACGATAATTAGTGAACAAATTAATTCATTCTATACTTTATTCATTCATAAAACCCTTGAAAAATCACAAATAAATTTTGAA
This sequence comes from Parasteatoda lunata, assembly GCA_949128135.1. Taxonomy (NCBI): domain Eukaryota; kingdom Metazoa; phylum Arthropoda; class Arachnida; order Araneae; family Theridiidae; genus Parasteatoda; species Parasteatoda lunata. The sequence goes on from OX421971.1 coordinate 49,827,647, forward strand.
ATAATGCTTTTAACTATTTCTTAATGATTAATAGCTTTTGCAAAAACTATTTAACTATTTTAATATTCTTGAAAAATTTCATTGGACAGTGCAACTTCTTTGATGTATTCTAAGAATATTCAAACTTCTTAAAATATATGAACAGTACTCGATAAAGTTATTTCCTTAATTTTAATATAATTACTGATAAATGATGTATTTCTTAGCATTGAAATAAAATTCTTACTGATTTAACTGAAAAAGTTTTCTAAACTTGTCTAACGGCCATGCTTAAAATGTAAAAAATTAGTAATATGATTAACTAAATACTGACGTTTAAAAACTTTTATAAAAAAAAAAAAAATGAAATATATGTCAAGAACTATTGAAATTTAATCAGTGAGTGAAGGATGTAAAATTAAAAAAACATATTAATTTAAAACAAAAATCACTGTAATATCTCTAAAGAAATTCCACATTATAAAAAAACTATTTATGTCGATAAAAGAATAAAATAATTTAAAAATATAACATTTTATGGTTCTGCAAGATAAAGGAATAAATAAAATGCAGCGCACAACTCACAAAAATCAAATTAAGTTTATCAAGGCTAATTTTGCAATTATTATTTTCAGTTTAAATAAAGTTTACTTAGTTAAGTTATATTTGGCTCAGATAGTAAAGGTTTTCCAGAAAGTACTGTTTTACTTGGATTTATTATTTTTATTCGAAAATAAAACGACTTTTCACTTCCATTCTTAAAAAAAAAATCCTAGCAATGTCTTTTAAAATAGATTTCATTTAGAATAATCATATCTGAAAAACTTAACGAGACTATAAACTTGATTTTGAAAATCGCAATATCTTTTTTATTACTTTTTAATGCAGACCCATAGAAACAATGTTGTTGTCTTTAAAAAAATTGCTCCTCATTTTTAGCCCAGAAACGTGTTTTAAAAGCACAACTATCAACAAAATAAACACACAGTTTCAGGTAATATTAGAAATGCCAATTCGACAAAGTAGCTCCAATCCACATGCCATTCACGTTTATGACTGAACTTGTAAACTACAATTAAACATTAAACGATAAAATTATAAGCTGAATCGCTTACAATTTCATCTATAACATTGGCTAATCTTAAATTAATGTGAAGAATATGTTTTCCTCTACCTATATCAATACAATATTAGACAGCACTCTTTCTGACGGATATTAGCGTGAGAGTTGATGACAAGATTATATCTTTTCCTTATTTTGTTTTCCAGCATTTTATATATTTTTTTAAAAATTTCACAAAGATTTATTTTGATATTATTTATTTAGATTTTTTAAACCCTTAAATTTTAAACATATACGGTTCAATAGTGTTACGGTTTTATAGTTATAGTGTTACTGCTACACCAATTATTGATGACTAAGCTTGCACTTTTTAATCAATAGCATCTATATAATATAAGATACTCAAGGTATGGTTCGAGAGTTGCATAAAGAGGTAGTACAGCACGTAATGAAGAATTTGGGTGAGTTTTATATCTTATCTTTGGTCAGCGATCGATTTAATTTTAATACTTCTGCTGCCTACTTCGCTAAAACGTTACGAACTCATACTTACAGTGATTTGTGTGATTTCATGACTGCAATACAGATTTTAATTATTACTGAAATTCAATGCAAAAAGACCTTTGACAATATCGAGAATACATCTTGAAAATAGTTAAAATTGAAATCGAGGTAAAATATTTCTGCGCGTGTAAAGACCGGGGTTAGCAGCTAGACGGCGGGGAATACTTGCTAATATAATGTTTAAATCTAATTAAGGAGTTATGATTGGGGGAGAGGTTGAAGAATTAGAACATTTAACTACAATTGTTCCGTGCTCGATCCTCGCCGGCCGAAGACTCCCCGTGTAGTAAATGGTGACTGATGCACGTTAAATCTGTCGAGTCTCAAAGTCCTCCATGTTCCCATAACAAATCAATACCTCTGAGGGTACTGATCCAGGAGTTTCCTTGTCTTCTGGATTGGTTCAAAATTACAAGGCTACGGAGTTGAACATTAGTAGTCGTAAACCCATGAAATTGGGTCGGCTGTTCAACGACGGTTATAAAATAAATAAATAAATTGTTCCGCGCGAGCCGCGATGGCTCTGGGGATAGAGCGTTCGCCTTCCAATGAGGCGAACCGGGTTCGAATCCCAGTCGATACGAATTCCGCATCCGGCTTGCACTGACCACAGTGCTGACGTGAAATATCCTCAGTGGTAGACGGATCATGGATTAGAGTCCCCTTGCCGTCAGGCTAACCGTGGGAGGTTCTCGTGGTCTTCCTCTCCATGTAACGCAAATGTGGGTTAGCTCCAACAAAAAGTCCTCCACGAAGGCAAATTTCTCCCAATACTCGATCCAGGAGTTCCCTTGTCTTCTGGATTGGGTTCAAAATTACAAGGCTACGGAGTTGAACATTAGTAGCCGTAAACCCATTAAGTTGGGTCGGCTGTTCAACGACGGTTATAAAATAAAAATAAAAATTGTTCTGTGCATTCTTTTTGGTTATCATCAAAGTATATATGCTGTACAAGATAATTTTAAAAGGTGACCAAGCTTGTCACCGAATGCGGCTAGTACTAGTTAATTTTTTCAGGATTTTTAATCTCAACTTCACTAATTATTTTTAACACTAATTAGTTAGAAATATCAGTAGGGAAAATGGTTAATTTATTTTAAATGCATTAAAATTAACTTTATTAGTTTTGAAATTATTAATTAGTTATATATTTAATTAGTTATTTAGTAGTTAGACAAAAGTTTTTAAACATATTATTCAAATTGTTTCTTTACAAAAGACTAAAAATTTTCTTTTTGAGAAATACACTTCATGCAACTTACAAATATCTGTCACTAAGGTAATATTTTAGTCGTACTTCGTTGTTAAAATCGTTAAGTTAACTGTTGCAAAGTAATGCATATCACTAAAATTCATCTTATATGTTTTTATAAATGAATTAGAACACTACAAAGGTTGAATCGGTTGAAGCCTTCGACATTGAAATCCCTGAGGTAGATAGGTCTATAAAATCACATTACAATCCAACAATTACTAGTAGATCACTAATTGCTTAACTAGAGTTTCATCACTAAGATGTGTTTCATCACTTTTTCCTTTCTCGGGTAAATGGATCTCATCATAAGCACATTAAATTTATTGAGATAGTTTCGTTTCTTTCCGAATGATTCAAGTATAGAATCAAGATTTCTGCTGTCAAAAAGTCAGTCGAGTCAAAGATTGACACAACAGAATAGTTAAATCCTCTTAAACATCTGTTTTTGCATAGTTCTCAGCCACTCTTCGCCAGTTTGGGTGAAGTACAGTTTGAATGGGTTGAAACTCAATCTGTTCAGCAGAAGATTGTACTGGTACTGGAAGAATTGTATTGGTGCGATTTAAGAATACACACGCGGTATGATTTAGTCAACTATGTAACGTTTAAAACAAAGTTTTATTCCAAGACAGCAACGCAGCAAGTAAAAAAAAAACAGCATAATGTACTGCATATGATGTATGACAGCATATGATGTATGAATCTTTCCAATACATCAAACTGCACAATACATCATTGTGAAGCCGTGATGGCTCAAAGGATAGAGCGTTCGCCATCCAATGAGGTGACATGGGTTCGAATCCCAGCGGTGGCTGGTCGATATGAATTCCACACACGGCTCGCACAGACCACAGTGCTGACCTAAAATATCCTCAGCCATAGACGGGTCACGGGTTAGAGTTCCTTTGCCGTCAGGCTAACCGTGGAGAGTTTTCGTGGTTTTCCTTTCCATGTAACGCAAATGCGGGTTATTTCCATTAAAAAGCCCTCCATGGAGGCAATTTTCTTCCAATACTTGATAAAGGGGCTCCTTTGTTTTCTGCATTGAGTTCAAATTTACAACGTTGAACATTAGTAGTCGTAAACCCAAAAATTGAGACGACTGTTCAACAACGATTATAAAATGAAAACATTAAAAAATATACATCATCATGAATACATTGCACAATGTATTCATCATAATGCATTGGGAAATGTGTATAACATATTAATCTGTACAATACTGTAGTTCTGCTATACCCTTACGCAGTATGTCAAAAATTACTGTGAAGACTTGTAAAAACCAATTAATTTAAATCAAAATTTAGCTAAATCTATATCGCTACCATCGAAATCAGATGCTATACGGTTTAGAAGATGTGCGATATAGAAAATTCGTGTAAGGGAGAAACGCATGATCGACTGTGTTCACGTTCCTACAGGGGTCAAATCGACGACGTTTTAAATTTCTATGTCTAATGTTAAAAATTCTTTCTCCCCCTTTAATTTTTATTACTTTTAAATATATGAAAGCCAATAACTAATGTTTCTTTTAGTTTACAACCATTACATCGTTCGTTTATAACAGTTTAGTGAAGATAACGGACTTTAGTCGGCATATCTCAAGGGTATTCCTTAAAGACCACCCTGAATACTTATTTTTTAAAAAAATGTTTGCCAAAACTCAAAACAAAACAACTATACGTGTTAGGTTCAGCAAATTAGTATTTATGGAAGAAAAACACAAAAACGCTCACGAAATCTAACAAATCAAGACATAGATAGTCGTAAACTATAAAAAACTAGTTAGGTTTGAGGAAACAAAACGAGACAATTATTAAAAACGCCGATTGAAAAACGATTATAAACGTCTTCAAGTTAAATTTTATTTAAATTTAATTAGATTTTTATAACATTCACTTTCCTGTACTGTATTGTGTCAATTTTTAGTTAAAGTTTCTGTTTCTTGCTTGCTTTAATATTAATTTTTTTATGTGCATACTTTTCTTTTTTCATTTTTCATGAAATTTATTAAAATACATATTAAGGGATGATTTTACATAATATCCGGTATATGCTCTAAAGCTTTATAGCTTTAATTTTAAATAGAAGTCATATCAAATTAGTTTAAATGAAATATAGGAATTCTTATAACGTAATAACTTAAATTTATAACATTTGAATTATGTTATTCAGAATTAAGAGAAGAAAAATAATTTCTAACTTCATATATCTGTTAGTTATCCAAGCATATTTGAAATACTTCTATGAAATTTTATTAAATTTCATTTTGCATATTCTTGCAAATAAATCTTCACTTTGCAATTTACTTTTGTCTTGAGATTATTTTTCTTTTCTTCGAGCATTTATAATATTTTTTTTTTCGAATTAATTATATTTTCATTTTATTTCTTAGTTCACTTTAATTATTTTCTTATTTTATTTATATTTCCTTATAAATTTAATTTTTATTGCTTTATGCTGCTTTCTGCGATCTTAAAAAAATTATTATGCAAATTTCACAAGTAATTAGTTATCTCATGTGCCCAATGTTTTTAAATCTGACTCTCATAGTGATAGTTTAAAAAAAAGAAGTTATATTTTCATTAACAAATGTAACTATTACCACTAAAGAAATTTGTTTAAAATTGGAATTCAAGCCAGCATTTATTTGCTTGCATTTTTATTGCTGAACGCATTGATTAAGTCTTCCTTCACAATTAAGTTAATGAAATTAACTAGACTTTCGCTTTATTAACAGCTTTACTTAGATTATTTCTAGGTAAATGCTCATTGCAACTTGAGTCTTTAACACAGTTGGTTCCCATTTATTTCAATTAGCCACTAATTTGAAGAACGCTATTTATCTTAATGATAGGGTACTAGTATTGGAAAAAAAAATTGTGAATTACCAGAAACTATTTTAATAAATTAATTTACTGCCTTGAAGTCTTATATTTGTTTAAAACTTGTATTTAATTTAGTAATTCATATTTTTACATTGTTGCATAAAAGTACTAAATAATTAAATTTAATATATAGAAGCAGAGACATTAGAAAAATATTTACTGCCTTGAAGTCTTATATTTGCTTAAACCTTATATTTGATTTAGTACTTCATATTTTTACGTTTTTGCATGAAAGTACTAAATAATTAAATTTAATATATAGAAGCAGAGACATTAGAAATCTATATTACTGCCTTGGAAATAATATTTACTGCCTTGAAGTCTTACATTTGCTTAAACCTTATATTTAATTTAGTACTTCATATTTTTACATTTTTGCATGAAAGTACTAAATAATTAAATTTAATATATAGAAGCAGAGACATTAGAAATCTATATTACTGCCTTAGAAATAATATTTACTTTCTTGAAGTCTTATATTTGCTTAAACCTTATATTTATTTTAGTACTTCATATTTTTACATTTTTGCTTGAAAGTACTAAATAATTAAATTTAATATATAGAAGCAGAGACATTAGAAATCTATATTACAGCCTTAGAAATAATATTTACTGCCTTGAAGTCTTATATTTGCTTAAACCTTACATTTAATTTAGTACTTCATATTTTTACATTTTTGCATGGAAGTACTAAATAATTAAATTTAATATATAGAAGCAGAGACATTAGAAATCTATATTACTGCCTTAGAAATAATATTTACTGCCTTGAAGTCTTATATTTGCTTAAACCTTATATTTAATTTAGTACTTCATATTTTTACATTTTTGCATGAAAGTACTAAATAATTAAATTTAATATATAGAAGCAGAGACATTAGAAATATATATTACTTCCTTAGAAATAATATTTACTGCCTTGAAGTCTTATATTTGCTTAAACCTTATATTTAATTTAGTACTTCATATTTTTACATTTTTGCATGAAAGTACTAAATAATTAAATTTAATATATAGAAGCAGAGACATTAGAAATCTATATTACTGCCTTAGAAATAATATTTACTGCCTTGAAGTCTTACATTTGCTTAAACCTTATATTTAATTTAGTACTTCATATTTTTACATTTTTGCATGAAAGTACTAAATAATTAAATTTAATATATAGAAGCAGAGACATTAGAAATCTATATTACTGCCTTAGAAATAATATTTACTGCCGTGAAGTCTTATATTTGCTTAAACCTTATATTTAATTTAGTACTTCATATTTTTACATTTTTGCATGAAAGTACTAAATAATTAAATTTAATATATAGAAGCAGAGACATTAGAAATCTATATTACTGCCTTAGAAATAATATTTACTGCCTTGAAGTCTTATATTTGCTTAAACCTTATATTTAATTTAGTACTTCATATTTTTACATTTTTGCATGAAAGTACTAAATAATTAAATTTAATATATAGAAGCAGAGACATTAGAAATCTATATTACTGCCTTAGAAATAATATTTACTGCCTTAAAGTCTTACATTTGCTTAAACCTTATATTTAATTTAGTACTTCATATTTTTACATTTTTGCATGAAAGTACTAAATAATTAAATTTAATATATAAAAGCATAGGTCTTATAAATTGTAATTTTGTTCATGAAAAATTCTTAAAACCATCCTCATTAAACAAGCTTTAATAATAAAAGAGTCAGATCTTAACCGGAAAATTATCACTTTCGAGAAATTATCACTTTATAGAATGCAAAAAACTAGAATAGTTTAAGAAGAACCTCAATGCCTTAGGGGGTTGAGCGTTCGCCTCCTAAGGAGGGACCCAGGTTCGAATCCCAAGTAACATAAATTCTACTCCCAGCTCGCACCGATCACAGTGATAACGTAAAATATCCTCAGTGGTAGACGGATAAGGGGTTTGAATCCCCCTGCCGTTGGGCTAACCACAAGAGGTTTTTGTAGTTTTATTCTCCGTGGATTTCGTGGTTTTATTCTCCACTGTCTTCTGAATTGGGCACAAGATCACAAGGCCATGGAGGTAAACAATGATAATCGTAAACTCAGAATCGAATCGGCTGTTCAACGCCGGTTATAAAATAATAAAAAATATTTAGGAAAGACGCATTTTATTAAATTTATACATTACAGATATTTTTTTTTTATAATTTTATCTTTTATATTGAATTTCAACAGCATTTTGAAACAAAAAAGGTACAATCGTTTATTCTCCAAAAAAAAGATGTATGAAATGAGGATATTAGGTTTCAAATGTGGATTTAGGTTAGTTACCAATGATAAATGAAAGGAGAGAAAAAAACTATAATCTATAGAAATACTAGTTATAATTTATATACTATTTTATTACTAATACTATTTACTATTAATACTATTTTAAATACTATTAATACTATTATTAATTACTATTAATACTACTATAATACTATTAATACTATTAATACTATTATTAATACTATTATACTATTATTAATACTATTAAATACTAGTTTAAATACTATTTTAGCTAATAAATTTAGCCCTTACAAATATCTAAGTTATTTGATTGTTTCTGCTTTTCTTCAGAGGAATTTGATTTTTTTATCGTAAAAAGTAAATGAGGATAAAAAATTGATTTAATTGATTTTAACATTTAATTATCACATATTTTTATTATGTATATTTTTCTTCTATATATTTTCCTTTATATATTATATACATGAAGATATATTTTTAATATTATCAAATATTTAAACATTATTTAAAGTTATGCCTGTTTCTTATGATATATCAATATATAAATGGAATTTATCAAAAAAAATATAAGGAATGAAAATTCAGAATCACGGCGTGTTTGAAGGTTTATTACTCAAAAACGTTTCTTTAAAATTACTCTAGTTTATAGTTTAAGACCACACATTGTGAAAATAATATCAGCGTTACAGCTGAATATTTATAAAAATATTCTGAATAATTGATAGAAATTTAAATAAGTATACAAACACATTTTTTATATGTACTTATATTTAGGTTAGACTTTTAGTTTAAAATTATGTGAAACATTTTTAAATTAAGTTCATATTACATATTTAACAATAACCTCAATATACTGAAAATTGCAAACGCTTTCCTGACTAATATATTTAAATTACACATATTATTTACAGTAGATAAAAATCATCGAAGATTAAATCCTACATATTATATATCGTTAAGGGTAAACAGTCCGAAATATTTCTTAAAATCAGTGAGAAATACACAAAAAAATTAGCTTTACTATTTTAGTATTTAAGCTTTTAAATCTATCCTAATCGAACTATTTGGAAAATATTTTTTATCAAATTGCAGTTATGTCCCATATTTTGAGGGTCTAAAATATGAATTTTATCCCGAATCTCATTCTGATATCTAAAACATATTTTAAAACCGTAATTCGGAATTAAATCTTATTTAGAGAAAGTAAGTTGTTATGTTTAATTTTGCAATTTAAATTATCGCCTGAATCTCATTGTGTAATTTGAAGTCTTGTCTTGTAGTATATTTCATTCTAATACATGAAAATCCGTCTATTCGATCATAAATTATTAAGGTGACCTTTATTTCACTTCTCGTGGAACTATTTCATTAATAGATAATGCTTCTCAAAATATTACATACTTAAAAATAGCTGATGTAATTTTTTTTATAAAATACAACAAAAGTATGATCGATATCAATTTATAAATTCAAATTTTAAAATTTATAAAATCTGCTATTAAAGCTTACGCATTCTAAATTTTAAATTTAAGGTTTCTGAAATCTAGCTGATTTTTATTGGAGAATAAAATACAGCAATATTTTCTCGAACCTTTGAGTCAAACATTTATTTGTGATAATGGAAATATAATTTAAACTATTCTATGTCAAAGAAAGAAACCTGTATCGTAGATAAACAAATATTAAATTTGCATGATATAATCGTTACCTTTTAAAATTCAACTGAGTTATAGTGCATGTGTTTGGCATTATTTCCCTAAGCAGTTTTGCTTTAAAGAAAAAAATACATAAAGAGAAAAATCACATCTGCATTAAATTTAGGGATAAAAGATATGTATTGCGTAAATAAAACGAATCTATGCAATTAAAATTTTATTTTAATGTCGGAGTTTGTTCAAATTTGAAAGAAATTTATTTTTCCATACTATTGTTTGAGAATTATACGCTTAATATCTTTTGAAATGAATAGTTAGCTAATATATAAAACTATTATCAAATAAAAAAATATGCATATGAATAATAAAATCAACATCAATATTTCTGGAATTTTATTGTGTTAACATATAATAAAAATAAAAATTTGTTGAAAGATAGTATATTTATTTTAGAAATATTATTTGCCTACTTTATTTTAACAAGCAAGATTGGTTCCCAATATTTGCCATTTATCACTTTTTTTATCAACTTTTATAATTTGATAAATCATTTATTAAGCACATCTAAATGCAATGAAATAAAAAAAAATGGATAAAAAAAACTAAAGCGTGTTTTTAGACATGTTCTTTATCTGGGGCATTGACGTACGGCAGGAACTTTTGACAATTTTTTCGACTGCTTTAGTTTCGTTCCAATAGATATCTTTGGGTTGAAACATGGTGGTATCCACTTAGAAGACCACAAAAAATGTAAAATATCATTTTGGGAACTATATAAACAGTTTAAACTTCATTTAAAGCATAATATTGATTATATACTGACGAGATACTTTAGACATTTTCCAGAAATGGTATTTAAAATACGCCAAGAGGAGCACAAATCATGAGTTCAGGACATTTGTGTAAAACTGCTCCCATCTTTTTTAATTAAAATGGCTCACAAGTTTCACTATTTTATATATATTTTTTTTATAACCGTCGTTGAACAGCCGACCAAATTTCATGGGTTTACGACTACTGATGTTCAACTCCGTAGCCTTGTAATTTTGAACCAATCCAGAAGACAAGGAAACTCCTGGATCAGTACCCCCAGAGGTATTGATTTGTTATGGGAACATGGAGGATATTGAGACTCGACAGATTTAACGTGTATCAGTCACCATTTACTACACGGGGAGTCTTCGGCCGGCGAGGATCGAACCCACGACCTCTTGGACATGGGCCCAGCGCCCTTCCGACCAGGCTATCCCGGCCTAAGTTTCACTATTAGCTAATACTCTCTTGAATTTTTCAATAGTTATCTTATACTATTGATACTATTATCTACTAATTTACTACGGTGACTTTGCTTGGATGCTTTTGGGACTATCGCCAAATATACATAGCTCCCTAGCCCCCAATTTAGGATCCAATCTTTTCGAAATTTTGTCTAATCTTCCATTTTGTGCGTCAGGAATCCAAATTAGTAAAAAAAAAAATTTACATTTAACTATTCAGAGAAGGTACTTGTTTTTGACTGATTTTACAATCTACTAAATATTAAGGATAATTAATTGACATATTTGAATTCACCCCCAAGTGCCATCGAGGTTGACACTTAGTACGTGAAAATCCGGACTAATGGATGGCAACAAAATCTTTTCCAGGCGATATCTTTTTTATTTTGCACAATGTGCTTAGTGCACATAATGTAAGTGCTTACAGCCCCCATTATTGGTGATACACAAAGCAAAAATAGCATACATTTACGAAAAATCACCATACTAGAAGGTTACAATTTTTTTTAAAAAATAATTTCGCACTAAAAATTATTGGTACAATAATTTGTATGTTGAGACGGAATATTTGGTGTGATAGGAAGTTGCATTGTATACTTGACCATTTGAAGATAGTGATGAAAACAGAATGATGCAAATAACAGTTGAAGATGAAAACCGTATTATCTTTTATTTAATATATTTCTAGAGCTCGAGATGCAAAATATAAATATTATCCTTAAGAACTTCTGTTGAATAAATTTCATTGGGAGACAAATCCATGACCTGCCTCATCAAAAGCCAAATAAAAAAATACGTATGTTTGTTTCCAACGGACACTGGAGGAGCATGGATAGGAGATCCAAAATTGGCGAATTATCAAAATATAACATAGCCAAAACAAAGCCAACCGCCAGCATTATCAATATTGGTTTCAAAAATACCTTGGCGATCAGGAGTCGGCAATAAATTTATGGGAATTATTACAACCATGCAACTCAAACATTTTTGCCGTTAGAAATTTAGATTTAAAAAGTTATAAATAGAATTTTGTTTTCGATTAGGTACGGAAATCTTGTCAACTGTCATCTTTTAAACGAATCTTAAGATGGATACGAGTTAACATGTCTTAGATACGAGTGAATTGGAATTTAATAGTTGTAGTGGTAGATACGCTACATTACCCCCTCTCCAGAATTTAATCTGAGATAGAATTCAATGAATGGACACAACTACTTGATTTATTACTGTTTCGCGGGTAGAGCTGTATTAAGATCACCGTGCTTTGTGTGTTTGTAGTGAGAACTGTATTAGGATCACGGTAGTGAGCATGGTTGTGGGCGTTGCAATTAACAGTCGAGTGTGTACAGGCCACGTTGTTTGTGACCCAGTAGCAACAGCGTGAGGAAAACAATGTTGTGGTTACAAATAGGTCGGTAGGGGCCGGGATAGCCTGGTAGGTAGGGCACTGGGCCCATGTCCAAGAGGTCGTGGGTTCGATCCTCGCCGGCCGAAGACTCCCCGTGTAGTAAATGGTGACTGATGCACGTTAAATCTGTCGAGTCTCAAAGTCCTCCATGTTCCCATAACAAATCAATACCTCTGGGGGTACTGATCCAGGAGTTCCTTGTCTTCTGGATTGGTTCAAAATTACAAGGCTACGGAGTTGAACATTAGTAGTCGTAAACCCATGAAATTGGGTCGGCTGTTCAACGACGGTTATAAAATAAAATAAAATAGCTAGTCAACCGTTAACTGTGAATCATCCATTAAACTAGGTGTGTTTGAATTGAATCAGTCGACGAAGGTGTGTTTAGATCACGTCCACGAGTTACCCATGTGAGACCAGTCTACCGATACTGTCAACTCCGATAATGTCATAATCTATGAAAAAGCAGCTCTCATTAGAATCAAGTTAACATATTTTATATACTAGTGGATGGAAGTTGAATAGTTGTAGTGGTAGTTATGCTGCATTACTCCCCACGCAGATAGAATCAAGTTAACATGTCTTATATTATGCTAGTGAAATGGAATTTAGTAGTTATAGGGGTCAGCTACGCTACACTCTGAAACTGAATCGACGTCAATACGATTCAGTTTCCTACTTTTGAAAAAGAAATGTTTCTCATTTGATCAGAAACACGATAATAAATGAATGTTCTGAGATTTTTAGAAACATTTTTATTGAGCAAAATTGAAATTTTTTACAGTGAAAGAGCATTATTCAAAAACAATTATAAATATGCTTGAAACAATAAACTTCAAATATTGATGACTGTCATCATTGTTTTTTTTTAAATTTGTTAAGAAATCGAAACCACACACACCGTAAAAAAATTCCGAACCAAATTATAGCACAAAGTACCGGAACTTTGGGTATATCATCCGTGATATCCCTTTTATCATTCAATCCATTTTTACCACTAAATCTATTTTTACTGTAAAATATTATACCGTAACTTTTATAGTAATATTTATTTAATTAATGTGGTCAAGTGATCTGTACATATTACAGTATATCAGAGTTTTTTTTTTTTTGTTCCGTAATATATTTCGGAAAAATGGATTTCGTGGTAAAGAAATAACGGCACCCAAATTTCTGATGATTTTTACCATAATTTGATCCGTTATTTTTTACAGTACACTTTTTCCAACGTTCCGCCAAGCGATAGGTTATGCGTGATATGATAAGCCTAGTTTTACACCCGTCAGGTGCTACTTATAAGACATATTTACGATAAAAACAACCATCCAATTGGAAACTTTCACTCTCCACAAACATATTGCATGCTTCTTACTTTATTTCAATATAAACATCGAATTATTAAGGTATAAGTTGCGACTTTATTCTGATAACATACTTTTTTTTTCTTCATGGAAGCTGCTTTTAAAAGCACCACTCTAATGCGATTATATAAATATTCAAATTCGTCTTTAAAAGAAAGCTTATAATGCAGTATTAGTACTTCGAAGGTATTGTTTTAAGGAAAGACTGCAGTCGAAATGATAAATGACTTAAGGGAGTATTACGTGATTTCTTCGAAAGTGTTCCATATGGACCACTCTATTACTGAAAAAGACTTTCTACAGATGATCAACTTCGCTTGTTTTTTATAAATCTTGAAATGTTTGCTGCTATAGATTCTTCACTTCAAAGACCATATTTAATGTATCATTTCTTACGGAGAGTGTTTTGGAACACTGTAAATGAGCTGATGAAATTGAAAAAGGCTGCTGAAATTGTTTTTGTCGTTTATTTAAAAGAACTTCTGCTGATCGGTTTTCCGAAGTAATACACTTTTAAACTCAAAATCAGGAAATTGAAAAAAGTAATGCTAAAAGTATCTTTTAGGGACTGTTTTTTTTTCCTGTTCTTTTTTACAAAAGATAACTTGAAATCACTCATGAATGTTTCACCATTTTAGGATTAAAATATCCATTTCCCAGAAATCAATTAAAATAAAAACATTTACATTCGGAATTTTGAGAAATATAATTTTCTCAGAATTATCTCAGAATTTATTGCTGTTTTACATAATCTGTTGTTAATATTAAAGGAAACGTCATTTATAAGCGCCACTCTCTTCTACGCTTTAAATAAATAATCACAGTTGCTTTTAAAAGAAATCGCAAAATACAAAGGCTGGTTCTTCGAACGTATTGTTTTGAAGACAGACAAGAGACAAAATGATAAATGATTTATGGAAGTATAACGTGATTTCTTTGAAAGTGTTCCATATGGATGAAAATGATCACTCTATTACTAAAAAAGCCTTTCTACAGATGATTAACTTCTCTTGTTTTTACGTATCCTGAGAAATGTTTGCTGCTATAGATTCTTCACTTCAAAGACCATATTCAATGTATCATTTCTTACAGAGAGTTTTTAAACGTTAGTTCACTGTAAGTGAGCTGACGAAATTGGAAAGGCTTTTGAAATTGTTTTTGTCGTTTATTTGAATTAACTTCTATCGATAGGTGTTACGTAGTAAATACACTATTAAACACAAAATAAGTAAATTAAAAAAATCAAAAAGTATTCCTTAGTGATTTACTATACAAAAACAAAATGGAATCGTTCATGAATGATTTGTTTAAAATATCCATTCCGTATTTCCCAAAAGATCACTAAAATTTCATTACTCACATTCAGATTTTCTAAAACATAACTTTTAATTAATTAACATAACTCTAATAACGTTTAATTAAATTGTTTATTATTTATTTAATCATTGATGTTATTAGATACTTTTGATAATTTTATGCATTTATTTCTTTAGAGGATACTTGTACATAATTTTGTTAACATTTGTATCGTCATTATAATTAGTACCTATCGTTGATAAATAATACATATTGCTAGTAAATAATGATATGTATTTTATTTCATAACTGTCGTTGAATACCCGACCCAATTTCGGGTTTTTGACTACAGTTGTTCAATTTCGTAGCCTTGTAATTTTGCACCAAATACAGAAAACAAGGAAACTCCTGTTTCAAGTATTGGGAAAAATTACCCTTCATGATGAAGTTTTTAATGGAACTTACTCATACTTGCGTTACGTGGATATGTAAACCATGAAAACCTTCCTTGGTTAGTTCGACGGTAAGAGGATTCTAACCCATAATCCGTCTACGACAGAGGGTATTTACTTTAACACTGTGATTGGTGCGAGCTGGGAGCAGAATTCGCATCAACCAGCCAACAACCGGTCCACCTCATTGGAAGGCGTACGCTCTATCTCATATTTTATTTTATATTTTATAATTTTATAACCGTCGTTGAACAGCCGACCCAATTTTTGAGTTTACGTCTACTAATATTCAACACCGTATCCTTGTAATTTTGAATCCAATCCAGAAGACAAGGGAACTCCTGGATCAAGTATTTGGAAAAAAATTGCCATCTTGGAGGACTTTTTTATGGAACTAACCCGCATTTAAGTTACATGGAGAAGAAGACGACGAGAACCTTCCACGGTTAGTCTGACTGCAAAGGGACTCTATCCCATGATCCGTCTACCACTGAGGATATTTCACGTTAGCACTGTGGTCGGTGCAAGCCGGATGTGGATTCGTATCTACCAGCTATCACTGGGATCGAACCCGGTTCACCTCATAGAATGGCAAACGCTCTACAACCTGCCTCATCGCCGCTATCCATCTCGTATTTAAATTATTAGTGAAGGTGATTATCACATTAAAGAATATAATATAGAATTGGTTTTATACGATACACTTGCAAAGACACTTGCCTATCTGAAAAGAAATCTAGCCCATTCATTAAAACTAGTTTTTTCTCCTCAAAAAATGCATAATACCTTCCATACGGTGTAAAAACGTTTGTGTTATTCAATGTTAAAAATGAATTATTTTAGTATTAGAGGAGAATTGTTTAAATCTTGCCACGTTCACATTTGAAGTTTTATTAGTCAGAGAAAACTGACGATTACGTTTGAAATACCATAATAATAACATAGTCATTCAGGTACTTACATTATTTTTTAGTAGTAATATTTGCGCAATAAGTACTTAAAATTAATTATTTTCGCAGGGTCTGCAAGTTGTACAATGTAGTATACCGGTTATCTAATTCATGCCACTTCCTTCTTAAAGAGTACCATCATCAAAAATATTTTGAGTATCGATAAGTAGACCTTGTATATCCCAAAACAATTGTTCAATAGCATAATAAGAAATATTATATTACATTTTTGAACTATTCGAAGCATAGTAATAGTCTATAAATTGTTATGGGAACAGTATGCAAAATTCGAGTGATACTTTTAAATTACTGTTTTTAAAACTGGTTCTTTTTATGATGTATTACCAACTTTCTTTTTCTAATTTTAAAAAAGGGGGAAATTGCTTCAGTTGAAGCTTTTAAATTATAAAGTAAAAATTTCAAATTCAGATCAGGTGGCGGTGAATCAATTTTTACCAGAACATGCAAAGAAACAGCAATACTTTTACAGCAATTAATACCGTTAATTTAAAAAAATACGACTTTTTTAAAATTTAATTTTTCAAGATTTACTCGACTGATTTTGCTCGAATTTTGCATTTTTCCATTTAAAGTTACATTCTTTAAAACAATATAAAAAAATTGCAAATCTTACAATTCTACATTTTATGACTACAGTCGAACTCGTTTATAACGAGCTCGGATTTAACAAGAACCCGAATTTACCGAGGAAAACGAGAATATTTGGTTGGATCAATGTTAAGTCTATGGAACAGAAGTCGCTTTTAACGAGCAAGACCCGGTTTTAGCGAGCAATATTTTTCTGTCTTGCAATTTTTTTCTCCAAATGATAAGAAATGCGCGCAAAACCAAAAAAAAAATTATGGGAGTTGGATGACGGTGTTAAAAATGTCGAAATCTGAAAAAGGTATGGATTGTCTTCATCTACTGTTTCCGCACTGCTAAAAACAAAGGCAATTTAATGGATGCATACGAGCAAAATAAAACAGACTGTAAACGACTGAAGAAGTGTCCGAAAGAGGATTTGGACGAAGCGTTTTTTAAATGGATGAAGGTGCAACGTAGTGCTGATTTACCTGTGAGTGGACCTATTCTAAAAGTGCAAGCGGAAAAATTTGCTGAACAATTTGGATATTCTAAGTTCGTGTGTTCGAATGGATGGATTTATCGTTTTAAAGTTAGACATGGCATAACTTTTGGAAAAATATGCGGTGAAGCAAAGTCCGCAAAAATGGCATTGCAAAATGGTTGAGTGAAACGGTTGTTTCTTTCCTTTAAGACTGTAGCGCAACTAGAAATTTTTTGCTGGTTGGGGGGGGGGGGATTAGTTGTAAACTCAATCATCTGACCTCCCAAGCCCCCCCCCCTATTCTGGTTGCACGCCCGCCTTAAGGACCCGTTTACTACGAGCACTCGGATTTAACGAGTACATGTTACGGTCCCTTTGTGCTCGTTATAAACGAGTTCGACTGTATTATGAAATAAATTAATAAAAAATAATAAATATTTTCTCAAAGTTAGAATTTGAATGGAATTATCTTCGGAAAAACAAACTTAATGAATGCTTGCACTTTTATTTCTAAATTTGCTTAAAAAAAATCTCAATATATGGTGAAAAACGCGAAAAGTAAATTAAAAATTAAAAGGTCCGAACTTTAGACCACTCTTCTCACCAAACTACGAAGATCACATTTCTCAGATTGTGGCTACCACCTATATTTTAGGGGACAAAAATCCAAAACCATTTTTAAAAAAAAGGTATGTTTAATCAGAGAAAGTAGTATATTTTTGTGCCTGAGTGCCTGACATAAAATATCCTCTGCACTAATTTTCTAACATATTTGAGGTCATCCTATTGAACCATTAAGATTGAGTCCTAGAGTGTGAAGATCCAATCATTAGATTAAAAGTTTTTCAGGGTGGTTTGTACATTTTTTTGAGCACTATACTTAAACAGAAATTAAATTTCAAATGACTTTTCAAGAGTTCCACTACATCAAAAAATTTTCTTCAAAAAGTTTCTTACATAAAGCAGAGTTTTATAGGAACTTCAGAATTTATAAACACAAATTCTGAAAATAATACTCTAGTTTTAGTCTTTAAAAACGAAATACTAAAGTTTTTTTATTTTTTTAATAAGGACAAATATTTAAAATTGTGACAACCTTTTGACAACCTTCTATGCTTTTCGTCATTGATATGAAAAGAACTTTGAGGCGTATTTAAGGGGAAAGGTTATTTCGCGTACTTCGCAACTTTAAAATTACATAATGATAGACAACCATTCAAAACAGTTAAAACTAACTGGAAAATAATAAATAAATTATCCCGATTAATAAGTACCTTTATTTTGAATAGATAGTAATTATAACATATTAAAAACTTTCTCAAATTATTTGCACTGTGCACTAAATTTTCAGTTACACTTAAGCCTTGAATCATTATTTAAATACTCTTAAAATTTCTTATATATTCCCAATATTCATTGAAATAGGTTTTCAATTAAGTTTTCTGTATTTTAATACGTTTAGTATTATAATATTATAATATTATAAACATTATTGTAAGCCTATTTCAATAAATATTTACTGAACAATTTCATGTTATATAAAAAAAAAATACTTTTCACAGAAACTCTACAAACTCGTTATTATAATTTAAAGGATTGAAGTCCGCAAAAAAAGTATTTAATCCTTTTTCAAATAGTCTATAAACATGTGCATCATATTTTCGAATTATTCTAACGTTGAAAATTGTAAATAATCATTCAATTTTTCTTTTCTTAGTTCCCTGTATTAAAAACAATAAAACATTAAATTAAAAGCAAAAATTTTAAATAATGAAAAGCAATAAACTTATTTAAATAAAAAAAATACTGCTTTAGTTTTAAATACATAGTAAATAATATTTAAGGATCTTGATTATTTTTATTTCCATTTCTCCGCGGCCTTTGAAAGAGGAAGCTTTTCCTGATGAGTCCTGAATAACGTTGATATATCTCTTCAATATTTCCTAAAAGTGATGATTTTGCTTCGTCATGGGCATCTTGGTTTCCATAGAGATTGTAGAATCAGCATTATCTGTTGAGTAGAGGGAAGGGGGGACTCGAAATAGTTCCTTTTTGAAATCTTCAGAAATGTGGAGAGTTTTTGACGAGGATGAAAAGTACTTTCTCACATTCCTTTTTATTCGTAATTCTTCAAGGACATTAGAGGAAGTTGAAACTCACGGTAGTGGCTCTCCTCTGTCATTTATTCATTATTTATTTATATATTTTTTTACTGTACTACATTGAGAAAAAAGTATGGACAGAACTAGCAAAATATGGTTAAATATAATGAATTTCGATCTCAACGGGAACACCAAAAAGCTCGGTAATTCTCATCGAAGAACTTTGATAATAATTTTTGATACATGAAATATAAAATAGTGTTTTATTCATACGAATGCCAATTCCATGGTTAGTAACATTAGTTCCTCACCACCTCTCAATAGCGTGTGAAAATGCATTTTGCCCTGTATTGCCCCCTCTCGGCCACTGTGGTTTTCGTTGTTCTGTTTTTCATCGTTTTATTTTTCTCGGTTACGATGGTTATTCTAGATTTGTTTCTCACCTTTGTTTTTCCATTTTTCGTTGGCAACTTTATGTTTATGTTTCAAATCACTTCTGTTTCTTCTCATTCACATCCGGCAAGACTTGAAAATGGGCGCCTATTTTTGAGTGCTTGGGAGCATGTCGACTGTTATTTCCTATTTATATATTTTTAATGCGAATCAAGTTTTTAATCAGGTAACATGAAGTACAGTAATGCTGAACTGTGCACAACTTAGTTATTTATTAATTTTTAAATACAGCGTATCATAATTCTTAATGTGCTCTGATGAAAAGGGTATGAAAAAAAACTACTAGAATATGATAAATTTTACGGTATTTATGGCTATTTTGAAACACTGAAAAGTCGGCAAACTTTTCAAAATCGCTTAGATAATGATTTTCGTACAATTAACATAATAATATGGTTTCATAATGCGTGATAAAATTTGGTAAGGTAAGTATGGCAAAATTTGGTAGTTTTATCATGATTCCTTAGAACAAGGCATAAAAACCCTTTATTCAGTTACTTACTTTCCAATTTTGTATTTTTTACTAAACGCAAAATCTCGAACTATAATTTTGAAACCCTGAATTTCCACCAGACCGTTACTATAAGAACTGAAAAATTACAAATTCTATGATTCATAGATACCATATATTTTGGTTTTATTGCCAGATTGTTTTTTACCAAAAATGTCATTACCATTTAGTACGGTAATTTCACCAGATTTTTTTTCTCCATGTTAATGATATATTACTTGAATCTCTATATAAAATGGGCTTTGAAGTAGTTTGCTTGCACAAATAAAAAAATTAAAACTAATATCAAATTTTAACAATTTAATTTAACAATTTAATTAAGTAAATGTAGAGCAAACACGCTTGACTATATACAAAATTAAGTCTTAATCAACAATTAGAAGAGCTCAAGCAAAATTTGTAAACATAGAACACCCGTAATAAAATAAAATATTTTGAAGTAATATAATTTGCACAAATATAAATATATGCAATTTAAGTTGTTCAGATCTACTGTAAGAACAAAAGATTATAACTTTTATATTTGAAAAGTGATATAGGCATTAGGATCATTAAAATTAGAAAGAATTTTTTATTCTTGATAGCAGTTACCTTATTATTTTGAAGATATTTTTTTGAATTTAGAACGCCACACAAATTTTGTTTCTCTAAACAAAAATAATAAATCTTGATTATTTGTTTCGATTTAAAAAATAATATCCAAATATATAGAAAGCTACTGCAAAAACTATAAGCGTAATATGTTTCACAAATTTATGTTATAAAGGCTTCTTAAAAGTACGATGCGTTGGTAAATATAAATTATTTATATTAGCTTTTGTTAGTTTTGAGTTAAATCAATCTTTTTTTCTCAACTAGAGATATTATATAAAAATAACAGAGCTCAAACGAATGAAATGTTTAAAATATTTTTATTTTATTTTCAATTCAAAATAAACACATTTTACCTTCTAATGGATTTAAATAATATTGTAAAACTTTTTAATGAGAAATGTTGCTAGATACTATTATAAATTCAGGATGAACACTTTTCTTCAAATAAAACTTATTAATTTAAAAGACTGTTTTATTCAAAAGAATGTATATTAATTTGAAATATTAAAAAATAATAGTTTGAGTCAATGATAATAAACACCTTTGATAATCGGAAAAAGGTCTTTAAACAAAAGTGAAAATTAAACTAGAATCCGAGTCAAAGAATATTGTGTTTGGTAACAAACGTTTGAAAATAATGCATGGAATTGTGGAAAGAAATCTGGTAATGGTCCTGCAGCCTCTCAAACTATTGATGTCCTTTTTTGTTATGAATGCTTTACTAGCGGTTATTGATACCTATCTCTCTAGAAGACCCGTTTCAAGAACTTACCCATCGTGTTTAATGCCTCTACATTATATAGAAATGATCATAAAAACAAATGGAAAGAAAATAGAACCAAGTTTGTAACTTAATGATTCTCTAGGTAGATGATGCACACTGTTGATCAAGAAAGCTCTATGATCAAAGGATTTTCTTTTCACCATTTCTGTATTTGTTAGATCCTGCAGCTACAGATTACAAATTACCTTGATTCATCAAGTCAGCATGTCAGCATGTCAGCATGTCAGACATTGTCCTAAAAATCAGATTTTTTTTTAATCAATTGGGATTATTTTTTAGATTAAGATATCCTCGAGGATTTTCCATACATTTTGAGTCCGTAAAGTAAAGTAAACTTGATTACTCAAATTTATAAAATATATGATAAAAAATTATGTTCATGAGTCATAATGATATTAAAAATAATGTTATGAACATAAGTTTCTAAATATAGTACTAATTTAATAATGCTTAAATTAATATTACCCTATGCACTCTATTTGGCCGATTTCTCTCAAATTTTGTATTTTGCCATGTGAAATTACATTCTTTTAAAATGGTGCAAAAAACAATTTTCGGCTATTATTAAAGAAAATAACTAATCTTTACTAAAAGTTATTATTTGCTTAGAGTTATCTTTAGATAAACAATTTTTTAAAATAGTGTGCTAAAATTTAAAAGTTCGCAAGATATCGAAATAAGCAAAAGAGTAAAAGTTGCATTTAAAGGGTCTGAATTTTAGACTGCTCTCCTGACTGAACTATTCAGAGCTTGTTCTCCAAATTGCAGCTACCTCCTATAATTTGTGTGTCGAAAATCCGAATCGGTTGGAAAAAAAACATACGTTTATTCAAAGAAAGTGTGTTGTTGTGTCTGATTCTGTCGTCTGTATGGACTAATTAGCATATTTGAAATCGCTCCCCCGAACCATTAAGATCACATAGAATAAGAAAATCCGATCATAAGATCAAATGTTATTCAGGCTGGTATGTTCTTTATTTTGAGCACTGTTAATTGTAATTATATATTAAAAGGTTATAAATGATGAATCCTGTTTACAAAATATTAAGATAATAAAGTGCCACCTTCATTTTTTTCTATTTAGTTAGTAGTTCATCTTTAAAACATAATAATTATTGCGTTAATTCGTAAAGTTTAATAAGATACTTGCACTTCAAGAACCGGAAGATCACGGATACCCACGCATGTGGTCTATGACGTGCAGCTAAGTTTCTCCACATAAGTTAGAATGATAATTAACGTGAAGGCAAATAAATACAGCACCGTATTGGATCCGAAAGTGCTATATAACTCTTTCTCGTCTACGTCTTATCTTGACGTCATTTATTATTTGTTTTGATATTATTTTATTGCATCCGTGATATATTTTTGTTTCGTGTACCTGGCAACTTCGATGAATAATTAGTTTGTTTATGTCCTACATGGCTTCATGCCTGTCTTTGTGTAAAGTAAGAAATATATAATGAGAGAATTGAAATATATGCGAAGGAATTATTGTGAAAGAATACAGAATATGTCTCTTGAAAAACTGATACTTGACAGGCTTTGTTTACTCGTAATACAATGGAATGAACAATTTCTAACGAGAAAAAATGTCAAGTTTCAACAACAAATCAGAGTTGAGATACCCATACTACGTCACTCGCAGATATCACATTTTTAACCTGTTTCTATCAAGAATTTATACTTGAAAGAATATAGAATATGTGAAAGAATATAGAATATGTCCCTTAAAAATTGATACTTGACGGGCTTTGTTTACTCGTAAAACAATGGAATGAACAATTTCTAACGAGAAAAAATGTCAAGTTTCAACAACAAATCAGAGTTGAGATACCCATACTACGTCACTCGCAGATTTCACATTTTTAACCTGTTTCTATCAAGAATTTATACGTGAAAGAATATAGAATATGTGAAAGAATATAGAATATGTGAAAGAATATAGAATATGTCCCTTAAAAAATTGATACTTGACGGGCTTTGTTTACTCGTAAAACAATGGAATGAACAATTTCTAACGCGAAAAAATGTCAAGTTTCAACAACAAAACAAGTTTCAACAACGATACAAAACAGAGTTGAGATACCCACACTACGTCACTCGCAGATATCAGATTTTTAACCTGTTTCTATCAAGATTTCATAAGAAATTCATCTGGATTTAATTTTTTACTCAATTAGATACACAAATTTTCAACTTAGTAGAATACGATTTTTTTAAAGGCCTACTTTTACATTTATCATAAGCATCAAAAAGTTTAATGTGCATAAAAAAAGTTTTATTTGCATGCAAAATTCTGCAGCAACATTTGTAATTTTCTGAAAATAACAAAATTGGAAAAATATTTTAACCAAACCATCTACCTCTCAATGAGCTTTTATATATTATAAAAATCAATCAGTGACTTGCATAGTTAATTTATCATTACTTAAAAAACAACTTATAAAATCGCATGTTTACATTGAAATAAAAACAAAAGTTTTTCGAATATGAATTTTTTTAAATAAAAAAACTATTTTTACTACACAATAAAATATTGTAAATAATAATATATTTTTAAGAAATAATATTGATAAATTATTAAAATAAAATATTATCAACTATAGCGACTTTTTCGACAATTTTTTTTATTCATCATAAAGCTTTAAAAGTTTAATTTGCATGCAAAACTATTCAGTGACTTTTATAACATTCTGAAAAATTACATTTTGGAAATATTTTTAACAAATTATTCAACTTTTAATGCGTTTTTATAGATTATAAATCATTCATTGACTTGAATAGTTAGTTTTTTTCGAGTCTTTAAAGCTGACTTCTAAACTTGAATGTGTGCATCGAAATAAAAACCTTCCTCGAGTTTTTCGAAATCAGTTTCTTATATAAAAAACACATAGAAAGAAATGTTATAACAAAAATCCAAGGCCTGGATAAATGTTACTTTTCTGCTAGAAACTATATCGATTTGTCTATCCAAATGATTAGCAGATAGCCATATAAAAACTAACATAATTATTTTGATGCATACAATTATTACAAAGGGAAAGGAGCAAAATTGAAAATTTTTCAGAAAACAAAATTCGCCTAATATATTCCAAAACTTGAAGTTATTATTCATAACAAAACAACAGAAATATGTGAAAATAATTGCAAGATTTTTGTTCCGAGTAACTTTTTTGTCTTTTGCATATCGACTCATTGTTTCTTTTTTAAGTTTGTTAGCGCCTTACCATTCAATGGAAATGAATCACCAAATTCCAATTAAATTTAGTTTTTGATAATAGCAAATATACGGATTATTTTTAAAGTCATTATTCTTCACAATTATATATTAGAATATGAGTTTTGCCATATTATTCCATTCATTATTTTCTGTTATTACTTAAAATAACTGAAGTAAATAAAATGAAACAAGTTTCGAGTGGAAAAAAAAGAAATGCGTTTTAATGAACTTAGGATTAAGATCCTGAAACCTAAATTGGATAAAAAAAATATTTTATTATATTTCTACATTAACCTGAGGGTAGTTGAAAATTAAAAGGATGAAAAAATAATGAAAAAAATTAAAAAGCAACTGAATTTAAAAAGAGAACATCATAATTATATTTATAACTATATTTTTAAAATAAATGCAATATTTATAATTATTAATTACAATTCTCAATGCAACTTATAACTATTAATAACTTATAATCATATAACTTATATTAATATAAAATATGTCTGTCTGAGATATGTAATTTTTTGAGTTCATTATGTAAGCATGTGCGTTTTCTTAGAATCTTCTCTATACTCACCAACAAAAATAGTTGGTAAAATCACCAGGCTGTATGGTAATTTTACCATACAGCTTTTACCATTCATTTTACCATATGTTACATTTAAGATAAAGGGAACTATCATTCTGGTAAATGAAAGTAAAATATATGGCACTTAAAACATTCATTTAGCAATTATTCCGTTAATATAGTAAATTTAATGGACATTTTGGTTTTCAAAATTATATAGTTCGTATTGCCATGTATTTAGCAAACAAATACATAACTGAAAAGTAAGTGACACCGAAAAATTTGTTTTTATACCATGTACTAAAGTACCATGATAAAATTACTATATTTTACCACTTTTTCCGAACGGTATTACTTACTATAAAATTATATTATGTTGGTAATTTAACTAAAACTTTTACTAAAGCTATTCGGTGAAAATTACTTAGCTTTTTACTGATCTCATTGTGCCAGATACACGGCAAATTGTATCCCATTCTGGCAGTCTTGACTATACTTTTTTCTCTGAGTATTCTAGCTTTTTGAGACTATTTTGGTTACCATAGCAATGGAAAAGTCAACATTATCTCCCACTATAACGAAAATACTAGAAATATTTTTTAAAGAACTCTTCTACAACGAAAGTTAATATGGAGGGATTCATTATTAAAAAATATAAAGTTTATCTGCTACAATTTTTTTCCTCTCTTACTTCATAGGTTATAATTAACACGCAAATTACTAATGATTTTTTAAGCAAAAATAAAATCAAATTTGAAAATTTTAATATTGTGCGTAAGCTTAACTTACGTAGTATATAAAATTTGTGATTTCAGCTAAAACATGAATACTATTTTATTAAATATTGATTATATAACTAAATAATTTTATATCAAAATAATAATGTTTCTGACATTTAGCATTTTAATAAATTTAAAATAAATATTTCAAATAGCTTTCTTCTTTTTAAGATTTGTTAAAATAGGAGCATATAAATGATTTTTCTTCACATTTTTACTAGTTAATATTAGTTTAAATCAAAATAAAGCACAAAATAGTGCTGAAATGTACAGTTTTATAAAATTTAATCCAATGGTTTATTTACTCACCATATTATCAAGTTTTTAGTTTTACTTATAATGTATGTAAATTAAAATAATTACTAATAATTAGAAATATATAATTTTACTAAAATAAATCAAAATATAAAAAAAAAGTTTAAATATGCAATTTTATGAAATCTCAAGCACTTAGTTAATTGCATATATAGTATGTAATAAATCATAATAATATCATGTTAGTGCATTATTTGTTTAAAAAATTACAAATGTTGCATTTTTTTCAAGCAAATATTTTACTAATGCTATTGTTAAAAATAGATCATTTAAATAGAGCTAAAAAAATTCAACTTTTTCTATACATATATACTTACAAATATGTGAGTCCATTTGTTAAATTTAATCAAAATAAAAACGCTTCGAATCGTATGATTTTAATAAACTTGAACAAAATTAAAACACATTTAAAACATCACAAAATTAGAAACAATACATTAATCAAATGATAAAGAAATTGTATAAAGAAATATTATGGAATGTATGAAATTCCAAATAAAATGGTAACACATTGTTGAAATACTTGTTTATCTCCGTGTGTTGACTGTTGTTGCATGGTATAATAATGCATCTTTCAGAACCAATTATATCCGAATGATTGATTGATATTGAGAATAAATTTGCATTTGTGAGAGTAGTAATTCCTAATCTCTATAATGGGTTGGTAAGTGAGTCTCTCAACTAGCAAATTGATAAAATAGAATTACATTTTAAATGCTTTTAAAGCCTAATTTAAAATCAGTTTATTAATTTTTCATTCATAAGTTTTTATAGTAAACAAAACTGCCAGACAATGAATAATTTTCTATATAATAATTGGATTTTTATCTACTGCAGATTTAACAAGTATTGAGAGGTTCATGAAACATGCGCCTAGCAATTAGGATAAATGACTTGAAATGTTACATAATAAAAAATAGAAGAGTTTCGGACTACGATGTAAAGAGATAAGTCAAAAGCGTAGGCACTTTAACCTTTTGCCTACGGCGGATGATAACACCTGATGTTCTGTACCATCCCTTCACCATCCCAGCCCTGTACCATCCCATCACATTGACCTTTTGTTCCTGCCGGAAGCAAAGGGTTAATGTGATACCGTCCTTTATCTAAATTTTTTGATGTCTCGTCAACGAGTTAAAAATGCCTTCTTTATTTCTTCCTATTGAGTCACACAATTCATATTCTTCAGGTTAAACTTTTGTTTCATGTCCAGGCAATCGTCTTTTTCATTACAATTAACCCATTAAAAAGTTTCTTTTTACATAAAGCTACAATAATAGTATATTTCGAATTCCTTGTTTTTGTTAACATTGACTGAAAAAGAAAATGATGGATATGAAGCAATTATTGGATTTGGCGAGTGAAGCGAGCCGAGGATGAAGCCTAAAAGTATTATAAAATTAATCAACTTTGAAATTGGCCACGTTCAACTGCTTTCCAGATAATTAAAAAACAATGTTTTTCTTGTTTCAAAATTCATTAAGAAAAATTACTCTTAAAATACCGCTGCATCCATAAACATTATAAATTTGATAAATATTTATAAGTAGGAAATATTAAATTACAAGTGTAAAAACTTTCCAAAAAGAGGATCAACTGTATAGATTTTTTTTAAATATGGAGTATCTGGAATATGATATGCGTAAACGTAAATATGCTTACATGTTTTGGTCATTAAAGCAAAACTCTCTGATGATCGCATCAAAGGATTTGTAAAAAAAATCAATGAGAATATCTTGGATATTCGAAAGTAATTAAGAAATGCGATTAAATGATTGAAATCTATTTCTATAGCCTTATAAAAAAATCTTTTCCGACTTATTTCAGCCCTCAGAGAAATGTAATGATGGTATAACATCAGATAAAATATCTATTCGCC
This sequence comes from Parasteatoda lunata, assembly GCA_949128135.1. Taxonomy (NCBI): domain Eukaryota; kingdom Metazoa; phylum Arthropoda; class Arachnida; order Araneae; family Theridiidae; genus Parasteatoda; species Parasteatoda lunata. The sequence continues at coordinate 49,856,328 of OX421971.1, forward strand.
ATGTTTTACACGTGCATGCTTAAATTTCTAATTTTCTTTATCAATATTTTATTTCACATTTGAAAATTTTTTTGCAGATTCCCAAATGTAATGGCGGTAATATATATACTAGATCAACAGTAATATATGTAGTTTAGAAAAATGAAAAAGTTTGTGTACATTAGACAACTTTAAACAAATTTTAATTCGATTGTTAAGAAAAATAGTTTTCTGTTTAAAATATATAGTTTTTAAAAAAATAAAATAGAATTGAACTTCTGATTTAAAAAAAAATAATTAAGATTTATAAATTATTAGTTGAGTGAAATAAAAAAAAAACATTATCAAAATCAGACTGTTCGTTATCTATATCAATATAAAGAAAAGAAGTTTTAAGATGATTAAAAAACATTTTTTATTAAGATTTAGTTGGAAACTATTTGAGTTAGAGGAGCTTCTCACCTTAAATATACAGCTTTCTGTGATTTTATTACTTCTGATTAATCTTGAAATGCATCTACATTTCTTAATTTTTGCTGAATATTTCCATTCCGTTCGTCATCTTTATTTATGGCATTATGATTACGGAATTTTATTCCGCAACCCTTATGATATAAGGAAATGTAATACTATTCATTTCATTACATTGCTATATATTGAATGTGCTATACGTCAAATAGTGTATATTAGTGATTGAGACGATAAAACAATCCCCTATACTTATAACATTGTTTTTATAATCTGTATAAATAATTTGTTAATTAAAATAAAAAAAATTTAAATCAGCAGTATTATCCCAAATCATATTGGAATAGTTAACTCTTTTTTTCTTAATAAATTTTCATTCCCTTTGTTTGGTTATTTTTTATTGTGTAAATTTTAAAAGTATTTAAATCAATTGTTTGACAAAAAAAATTTAACATTTAAAACTTTATCATTCTAAGTAAAAACATGATTTAAAATTCACTCATAGCAAATAGAACAAAATACAAAATCATTGAAAAATAACACACGGGAATAAGTTTTTCTTGCTGCAGTCGATTTTTTAACAGATCTTAGATACTTTTGTATCGCTGATTTCAAATCTGCAATCGGTGTTTTGCTACAAGCCAGAGTTTTGAAAAGTTTATAATTTTTATGTTTTAGTTTATAATTTGTTCCTTTTTAATTTATGTTTTGTCGAAAAGTACGAGTTTGAAAACGTTATATGCAACAAAGATGCCTGCTATTTTTTGTGCTTGTGAACAGATCATACTAGTGAAGCACTTCTGGTCGACAACATATCCGGACATGGTATGCTATGAAATTCCAATTCTGACGTAATCCCTAATTCCCCTAAAACTACACACGACCCCCTATTATATGTAACGTTTTTAAACTTTTATATTTCGCCAAAAAAGAAACTAAAAAAAGTCAGTTTTATGAACAAAACTAATTCCAGATTTGAAATCTCCACACCCGAATTAGGCAAGATCAATCATTTGTATAAATGTAATAAAACATTTGTGTTTCAGTGTAGTTGTTCTGAGCAAAAGAGATGGTGTTTTTTATTTTTTTTTTATTTCCAATGAGCTGCACAATCTGTCTTCCCGATGAGCAGACCTAGTGCGGTTTTCCAGAAGTGGTATCCACTCTTTCAGGACCACCACAATGGGTGAGATACCGTTGGCCATGTTAATTTGGACGTCTAGTTTCTGCCACACTAGATGGCAGCACAGAGACTCTATTTGGATGCTAAAGTGCACTAGGAATTTAATTTTGCCGGAAATGCCAAGAGCCAATAAGGCACTCCAGGGATCTTTTACATGCCGCATAATCATACGACATCGCCGCTGAGGATTTTCTGCATCCCGAAAATGCGGTGTCTGGGCCGGGAATCAAACCCGCAGACTTGGGCTCAGAAGGCCGACGACAAACCAACTGCGCCACCCAGCCACAAGATGATGTTTAAGATAGTTATTTAACATAGAAACTGAAGACGAACCGCTGATTTTGCTTATTTAATAACAAGTCAGATACCACATAATAATATAGTGTCGTGTGAACTTAGTCTGCTCCTTCAGTTCATTAAATTGCATTCACCGCAGCATGAAAAACATATTCTTTAACCTATTTAATTTAACTTCAAATTGTTTAAGTCATTTTGCGACACATTAAAATAGTTAAGTTTTGTATTTTAATATCTACTCCACGGTAGCCACTGATCATATAGTAGGCAGAATTGTTTCTGATGATGTCGAAAAGATATACAAGCAATGTGATGTTGTTCAGTACACAATTTATTTCACTACTTTTATTTGTCTGCTTAATAATTTTACTTTCATTTTCATTTTAAATTTCATTTTTTGGTTTCAATATTTTATATGTTTAATTCGTACCGGTCTATGAATTAAAACTAAGAACTGACTTTTTGATTTGGTTATGTTTCACTTATATGTTTTTAAAACTTACCGGAGAAAAACAAACAAACTTCTGCTTTAAACTATCCTATTTGTTTCACGCAAAAAAAGTGGAAAAAAAAACATTGAAATAAATATTGTCGAATTTGAAAACCCCGTGTATTCAAAATTGAAACAGCATATACCGCCTATTATTGAGGAAAATGCAGTCTCAAAAGTTATGGAGAGGGAAGAATGTAGGAGAGCGATGTTCGTGGGCTGCAGACAGGATTTTAACCACGAACCTCTGAAATCTTCTACCACCATAGTTGTAAACCCAAGTACAAAGTGAGTAAGGAGACTTCATAGAGTGGCCGCTGCAATGCCACATGCATTCTGTTCAATTAATTTTTTTTAGATCGAATAAGGAAAAGGGAAATTAATGTTACCATTCTCTTAACTAAGCTATCGGGCTTATATTTTCCAAACTTCAACCCTTTTTTTACTATTAAAGTTGGAAATTAGCAGGTTAGCATATTTCATCATGGAGGCCACTATACAAAGTTTTCTCAAAAATCTCCTTGGATTGAGGTGTAGTACATCTATGATGTGCTCCTGATCAAGGTTCTAACTTGGCACACAACTGAAGAAGACGTTTCAATGAAACTGGAGGGCCATGGTTTGTAGAGTGCCAGTAGCAAAAGAATATCTCTCTCACATATTTCTCCCGCCATATCACTTTTGAGGCTTCATATTTTGCTAGATTTTTAATACCTTGGTTTTTCGAATTTGATTAGGATTTGTCCTGGAGCTATTTTACACGAATTTTGCTCAATTTTGAGAAACACTTTTTAAAGTGTAAATTTAATGAATATGTATCGCTTAAATCGAAGAGAAATATAGATATATGAAAATATTTAATGAGTCTGAAATATGATCAGCATAAATAAAAACACAAATAATGGTACATAAATAGTCATTCTATGGTTTAGCTTTTAAAATTACTGATGGGCATGCATGTTATGGAATATTTATAACTAATTATTGACTTAATATTTATAGATTTATTATATAATCTATAAATCTAATAGTCTATAAAATCTAATATTGATAGATTTATATTTATTTATATATTTATGGATTTTTAATAGATTATAGGTTTAGAGATATTTTAGAATACTTTATAGATTTAATATTAGTAAATAATTTAAACGACAGGATAGTAAACATTAAAAACTGTAACAATTAAATATTTCAAAATCCATCATTCTTCGTTACGTTATTTAACTGCCAATTAAAATTGATATTCTTATTTGTTAACTGTACTACACCGATTTTAATGTTATTTATTTTATTTGCCTGAAAATACCTACTTTTAAATACAAATAAAGCTATTAAACTAGACTTATATTGATGTAGTTCAATATTGCAATCATTCATTCTGCAATAAATTCAATTACTGAAAAAGTTTACAAAGTATATAAAAATTATTTAAATTTTTTTTGGCATAAAATTTTTCTTTTAACAATTCTGTTTATAAAGAATATCTTGTTTTACTTTTAGTTCCTTTTATTAAGCCTTGAGGTTCAATTAAAACTTAATTATTAGCTTGTTTTTTTTTTTTTTGTTAAATAATTTTGCTTTTACAATTCCGTTCTACCTGAAGCATTTTAATTTTTCTTTATTAAGTCTCAATAGTTTCAAAATTGTTTAATTTTTTTACTAAATATTGTGAAAAAAAATATACTTCTAAAATAAATAAATGATGTGAAATTTTCGAACGTTATAAAAACTGTAATTGTATTGACTTCAGTAAAAAGTAAAATTCGTTGCAAAATGAAATGTTTAAATATTTAAACATGAATTCAGTAATAATTAAGACTAGTTATTATTTCTTAAGTTAATAAGTTAAGAACTTTTTTTTAAATATTTTTCATATATTTTTAAAGTATTAAATTTTGGTTCCAAAAAATTAAACAAATTGTGCATTAATCTTATTACTAATTTCTAACGTGTTATAATATCTTTTTTGTTCCATTTTCGAGAATTTGCATTTGAAATATAAATTCTGATATAAAAAAAATCTAGAAAAAAAGCTAGAAAGGCGTTCATTTGCAGTCAACAATGCTCTGTAGTTGCAGATAATCAGCACGTTATAAATGCTAGAGAGAAATAGTGCCAATTACCAAAATTAATTACCAAAATTAATCATTGGCGTCAAATAATAGTATGGCAGTTTTTTACGTTTATTTTAGACGAACTTTACCATTTCTTTTTTTTCTGGTTTTCAGTGCATACCTCATTTTTAAATTTGTTTAGTACCTATATTCATAATTAATTGAGCGTTATTTTAGTACGGCGATTTGTTATGTTTCTCTGAAGCGAATTTTACCATTTCCCCATTTATTTTAATTTTTAGTACATAATTTATTTTTTTCATTTCAATAAATAACTCTGTTTTTCAATTATTTAGTTTTAGAGAAACACATTTTAGAAGCATAAATATAAACAAAATCAACATATGGATTTAAATAAGTTTAGGAATACTAACTTGGGGACGTATCTAAGCATGCTATCTCGTTCACACTGATCATTTAATTCATCTGGTATAACGACTAATGAATAATTAATTATTCATAAATTCCTTTTTTTAAGGAATGAGAGCTATAAGCTAGCAATTATCAATAATATCTTTGAAATGCTTGAAAAAAGTATATAACAGTCTATTGGTTAATTTAAAACAATGGCAAATGCTAAACCAAAACGAAAATTGTATTTTCCAATAGTCTTTCCGGACTGGTCTAGTTGAAATATTTTGAAAAATTTGAGGATTACGAGCTAAAATCATCCTTCATCCTTCGACAACCTTTCGACCCTTATTTATCCCTTTAACGGTAGAATATCAAAAATTACCTCCATGGTGCGAGCCTAAGTAACAATAGGAACCTCTTGTTCAAATTTCATGCATCTATAGCTTCAGTAGTTTAGACTGTGGTGATGACGAAACAATCAGGACACAGGTTGTTTTTTTTTATTTATTTTTTATTTTTTATAACATTTAATTGTTAATTGTAATAAAATAACATTTTATTGTTCTTTTCCTTTATAAGCCAAAAAGATTTAAGCATTTTTCTTAATATATGTGATTTCTTTCAGTCTTTGTTTCAAAACATATGTTTCCTCTCTATTAAATTGTGGGCAGCACAATAGCTTATGGGTCATTATTTTTAAAGCCACATATTTAACAGTTTTGTAATTGAAATTAAATATAGTTAACTGCATGATTTTATAAAACGATCAAATTTTTCCACAAATTACCAGTTTTAAGACAAATGGTGTCACCAGTAGAAAACTTGTCATATTATTACCATCTGCAGAAATTGATTTCATATATTTATGAATAACAACTGAAATTGGGTAAAGAAATAAAATGAAATGGAAAACAATTAAATGGTCTTACAACTAAAAATTAATTTATGTATATTTTATCTGAGAAAATTTAAAACTTAAAGGGTTAAATATATAAGAAACCAATCGTATACATATTTAAGGGAGTAATGTAATAAAATAAGTATTTATTTATGCTTAGATTAAAGCATACGTAAAATAATAGATATAATGAATAACATCATTACTATTTTACTCGCATATGGGAATAACAACTAATTTTTAATAGTAATTTACATTATTAAATTAATAAATAGTCAATTTAATCACTTGTTTAATCTATTTACAAAATAAATATAAAAAGTAATTCCTCTCCTTTGAGTGTAAGAAGAGAATATTCAAGGAATCATAAAATTCTTTTTTTTCACTTATAAATCCTCATTATTAATTTTTTATTATTTCCTTTAAGTAATTGGAAAAACATCAAACGAAATATATACTATTCAATTTACTTGTAGGGAAAATAAAATTTTTTTTAATCGTATCTTATATTATTAAATTAATAAATAGTTATATTATTCACTTGTTTGATCTATTCCACTAAATAAATATAAAAATAACTCCCTTCCATTTCAGTATAAGATATAAATATTCAAAGAATCATAAAATGATTTTTTTTTTAAATCCCCATTATTAATTATTTGTTATTTAAGTAATTGGAACAAACATCAGGTAATCCATCCTAGGAAGTGAAAGTCAGAACCGATACCTAAAAAACAGAGAAAGCGAAGTTTTAAAGGCTTTTGGTTGTTAAAAGAAAACACTTAACAAATGAGAGAATAAAGTGTTTACGTACAATCTTAGTTTTAAATCCTTCCTGCAATCCAATTTACTGAAATTTTTAAAGAATGTAGCAAACTCTGAATTTTAAATTGACTCCGTGAAATCCATTAACAAGATGAGAATATTTAAAAATAAACTCAAAAAAGCTTGGTGAAAATCTGAAGTAGCGTAAAATTACTTTTCTGCTTCGTTGGAAATAAATTTTTCATTAAAAAATATATTGGATTTTAAAATTATTATTTATAACCTTCTATAACAATAATATAGTTCACGATATTAAATCAATGCTAGGGTGTACAATCATCTACTCGCTCTTTTCGTCAACCCCCAAAACTGGATTGGCAATTCCTCTGGAATTGTTCCGTAATTCAAGCTCGCTCTACTCATCTATTAAAATAAAATACTTATTTCAATCCATCTTTGGGGGCTCTTTTAGTACAATATTTTCTTTGTTTATATTTTATACCTTTATGTACCGATGGGACATTTAAGTCCATTAATATTCCATCAGAATATTAGTGGTTAATTATAGTCATTAAGTATTATTCTAGCCACACTATAGACTATCCACTAATATTCTATCCACAGCGGGACAAAATATTACTTGTCTGCCCCTGTAATATGGCTTACTGTTTAGCATTACTAAGAGGTTACACATGAATAATTGAAGTTGAATATCATATTTGGAATTATTTCGGGTGAGGACGCCATTTTATGATTCCTCAATTCTCAGCATTCTACAGGGTTTGGACAAAACAAAGGAAATATATCGATACTAACACGTTTTTTTAATATTTCTCAAACAATTCTAAGAGAATCAGTTTATAAATTTAAAAGTGTTTAGATCAGGCGATTTATCATACATATCAATGAAATTTGAAGCCTTTGAAGTTTGAGGGACCGTTAATAAATTACAAATGGAACCCTTTGCTAAAAAAAGAGTAGTAATAAATTTATTACTTTTAAATATTGTTTGGTTATTACTTGTAATAATTGCGCAACATATGGACATTTTTGGACATTTTTATTAAAAACGTATATTTTTGTCTCAAGTTTTATTGCTATATCTTCAAAAATATTTAATAAAATTTTTAAAAAAAACTTTTCGATCAATTTAAAATGAATAACAAAATTATTGCTTTAAAATTTTAGAAAAATTCCTTAAAACTTACGCAAGACATGAGTAATTAAATTAATTCTTTTATACTGCACATGCGCAGAAAAAAAATTTTCTTCTTAATTTCGTAAGGAATAGTATTTGGCAACTAATAAAAAAAAAATCGACGTTAAATATCGGAAAAATTTTAAAAGTTTCAGGAAATTTCCTAAGTAATTTTCTTTCTTTTTAAAAGAAAGATTAAATCCTCATTTTTTAAAGGTGAGGTTTTCCACAAAATACATTTTGTACTATTAAACAAGATTTATTTACAAATGATAATAGCCTACGAATGATGGTACTTAGAACAAAATGCGATGGTATTAAGAAGTAAAACGACTAAAAGAAAAGATACTTTTATGGAGGATAATCCAAAACAACGCCGGTGTAATTTTAAATAAATCTTGTTTAATAGTACAGTATGAATTTTGTGGAAAATCCCTTATTATTTGAGCCTTCACTTAAGAAATAAGAAAACTACTTAAGAAGCTGCTTGAAGTCTTTAAAATTTTTAAGATTCTTAAATCGGACATTTTTTATTAGTTGCCAAATACGATTCACTACAAAATGGAGAAAAACAATTTTTAAATTTTTTCCGCCTATGCGTAATATAAACAAAACTACTTTAATTACTCATATCTTGCGCAGTTTTCAAAGAGTTTTTCTCAAATTTTAAATCAATAATTATGTATTCAATTTTAAATTGTTCCAAAAGTCTTGTGGAAAAAAACGTGAGATAAAAAAAGTCGTTTCTTATAAAAATGTCCCTAACTTCAGAAATATTTAAACTAGGTTTACGACATTTCGGGCTACTATTGCATATCATAACCAAAATAATAGCTATAAGTTACAAATTTATTATTACATTATTTTGCATAGGGTGATCAAAAGCTTTTTTTTTTGGTTTCTAATTTATTGTTGGTACCTCAAACCTCAAAAAATTTTAAACTTCATTGAAATATGGAGAAATCGCATGATCTAAATACTTATAAATTATTGATTAAGTATTTTTAATGATATAACTGATTAACTGATATTATAACTGATTAAATGTATTATAACTAATTAAGTACTTTTTGAGAAAAATCAAAAAATGTGCTAGTATTGAATTGTTTCCATTATTTCGTCCAACCCCTGTATCTCAAACAATTTTGCAATTAAATCTTTCTGATCTTTGTCTAATTTCATATTTTTTCTTTCATGTTTATTAAAATTCTCAACATTCATTAAAATTAACTTTCAATAACTCTCCCCCCCCCCCTCTCTCTCTCTCTACCTCTCTAATTATTAAAAAAACTTTAAAACTAAAATAGAGCCCAAAATTTTTAGATCACTTGAATAAATCAATGGAAATACTTAAAAAATAAAACAGTGTTTGGTTACGTTTAACTGGTTAATTTTAACCTTTAATTCCGGTCAAACTTTCTGGCTCAGTTTGTTTCAGCTTTCTGTTACCAATGCGTGAAAAGAAATTTATTAGTTTTGTGGCATAATATATAATAGCCGGGTTTTATATAAAACTAGGCTTATGCTTTCTGTGTTCATCAACCCGAGAAACTGTTTTCACAGTTCTTTTTGGATTACTTAAATTCACTCTGTGGAAACTTATGTTTTATCTTATGTCTAGCTTTAAATTTTCACTGGTACCTAAATTCGAATCCCAGACATTGATGGTCGGTAAGAAATCCCATCCCGATCCACAATAACCACATTGCTGACGTAAAAAATCCGGTTGACGGATCATGGATTAGAGTATCCTTGCCAGTAGGCTAAGTGTGTGAGGTGTTCGTGATTTTCCTCTCCTTGGACCGCAAATGCGGTTTAGTTCTATGAAAAAGTCCTCCGCAAAGACAAATTTCTTCTTCCATACTTGATCCAGGAAATCCCTTGTCTTCTGGATAGGGTTCAAAGATCTACGGAGTTGAAGTTATAGTATATAATATATATATATATATATAATTTCATATAATATATATATATTTCACTTTTTAGAAATTCAATGATTTTGTGCTCTGTATTCGAGCATCTAGTTGTAAAATTTATAAAGACCAAAGAATAATTTGATAATTCAAAAAAGTAAAGCTAGTCGATTTTCGAGAATAAAATGCATTTGGGAACAAGTTTTTGGTGTGAAATTTACGAAGCAAATCAACAAATTGTAAACATTTTATATCGGCTGAATTTTTTAAGGCCAGCCACCGCTGGGATTCGAACCTGATTTCAATGGCAGGCGTGTACTCTGCTCTTTGAGCCACTGAGGCTCAAGTTTTTTATTACGAAGAAGATGTGTTAGTGAGAATTTCGCTTTATAGTGTGTCAATTTGACAATGAAATGGAATCGCATTTTAATTTGTACGATGTTCAAAACATAAAGCATTTGCTAAGTAAGAGCAATTATAGAAGATAAACGTAAAATGATTGGAGAAAAAGTTTTATATTCTGGGATCAAAACTGCAGGGCAAAAACTAGAATTTCAACTGACATTTTTAATCCGTTTGAGATTGAGATGAAAAACGGATAAAACCGTTTTGTCATCGAGATGGCTTAAACCATCAAATATACGGAGAAATTCCCAAAAAAGTCTCTCTCTCACTCTCATTTTTTTACAGTATACGTTTGTGTCCAAACGACACAAAGCTAGTTCGATATGCTAGGTTGTGGAGCCCAACAATCAGGGGTTGGAATCCCCTAGTCTAACATAATCGATAAAAATAAAAGTAAATTCATACCAATTTTGTTTACCATAACACACTAAAAAATCCCTTTCTAAAGGTATTAAAGAAAACATTTTCAAGTACTATTGAATTAAAAAGTGTAAACTACTTATTCAAATTATCTCCTTATAAATTTAAGTATTAAAGTCTCTGATTTTTTTCCGGAATTTTTCATCAAAATGCACAACAATTTATATGTGGTAAAAACATGATCTCAACTTTTTTTTTTACCGTCACCCTATTTAAAAATATTGAAATACTTTTTTATAAAATTTAAGTATAAATGTTACTTACAAATTAATATTGCTCGCTATAAATAGAACAAGAAATTTATTAAACCTTTAATCTAATAATTTTATATATTTTCTTTCATAGAATTCTCTGCATGTAAACAAATTTTTTCAGAGAAATTTAATTGATCAGATTAATGCATTGCTTTTAACAACAAAAAAAATATCTGAATAGAAACTCATTATCCCGAAGCAAAAAGTAAATCAGCACATTATCTCCGGCCTACTAATTAGCAATAAGGGTCCAAACAGGGAATTAAACGTTTCTCACTCATTTATTTTATAAAATGCATTTTTTAGCTAAGATCTTTTCTTGACTTTGGCGTGTAATTACCATCACAAAACGTTTCATGTATCAAAAATACGTAAGATAAAAAAAAAGATCTTTTTAAAACTCAAAGACTTTAAAATTGAAGAATCAATTAGATTTAGGAAGAAAAAAAGCATTTCTTACTAGGAAGCAAATTGCCAATTTCTTTGAGTTTCAATTCTTTGAAATGTTTTCCGTATTTAATTAGACATGTTATCGAAAAAATTAACTTCGACTCAAATACTTTGAAACCATTAAAAACTGAATTATCTATCATATAATTGAATATTAAATAAATAATCCTAAGAAATCGAAGCTTTAAGATATTGTTTGATTAAAAACTTGATTCGCCTAGAAAATGTATAAATAGTTAATAACAGTCGACAGGTTTACAGCGCTCAAAAATAGGCAACCATTTTTAAGATTTGCCAGACGTGAATGAGAAGAAGCACGTGATTTGAAATATAAAACGTAAAAATGTCAATAAAAGATGCTAAAATAAGGGTGAGAAACAAAACTATAAAAACCACAAAATACGATATTAAAAAAAAAAAAAAAAAAAAAAAAAAAAAAAAACGGAAATAAAAAAAGCTTAGTGGTTGATAGGGGTAAATCAGGGTTTTCCACGCTTTATAGAGAGGCAGTGAAAGACTAATGTCGTAACAAGGGAATCACCATTCATATGAATAAAACAAGATTCCAGGGTATTATGATGAGCTGATGTGACGATGCGATAATAATAATTTTTGCATTGTTAAAAATAAATTTATTCGCGAAATTCCAACAATGTGCAACAAAATATGATTTCTCAGATTCTTAATAAAGGATATTGCTATCGTGTTAAGAAAAATTTTAAAGCGTGTCTAGTTTGGCCGATGTAACCAAGATCGCTGTCGACTGTTAATTTGTAGTAATGAGATCTTCTACATTAGTAATTATTTTTTAAACATTAGTGAATAGTAATTATGTTTACATTAGTAAATAGTAATTACGTTTCGAACGAGTGTGATTTATTTGCACGAATTAAAGAAATCAAAAACGTAGAGGCTCATTTTCTGAAAGCATCGGGAATGTTATGCAACACAGAGTTTGTGGGGTGCACACCACATTGCTGACGTGGTTCAAACCGTTGCCGTACCTAAATTAACAGAAAAAGTGCATCCCTTTTTTAATCTTAATTTGAAGTAGAAGTAGTGTTTTCGTCTTTTTGATCTTCTTCTTCTCTGTCTGTCAGTCTGTCCCTCGCTCTCGTCCCGCAGTTTACTCATAAAAAAAACGCGGTTCCCAGTAGAACACCGAAGTTAAGCATCACTGGCTGCGGTAAGTAAGTGGGTGGATGACTACTTAGATCAGCTTGAGTGGAGACCGAGGGTGTGCAGTATCGGTCCTCGTTAAACTGTTCTACCGTAAGTACTCGACTTCACGCGCCGGTTACTAAAACGGGTGATCCATCCCCTTTGATGAGGATCGAAATTGTGATGACATGTCTTTGAATCATCTTCTGGGATGTTTCCCAGAACGTCGGCAATAGCTCTAGTGTGACGTAAACAAAGGGCCTTTCTTTCTCTCTCTCCCTCTTACTATCTCATTCTATTTCTGTAAAAACACGATTAAGTTTAAATGAAACTTTAAATAACAGAAATGTATTCCTAACATTTCTTACCGATTTTCAGAGTGTAATTTTTGTCGTAAATTTCCCATCGAGTTGAACATTTATATAAAATATGAATCTGTTTGGTAGGTATGGTCAGACGGGTCGAACCAGATCCAGTAAGAATATTCCTTGAATTGTTGAAAATAATGAATCAGATGTTAAGAAATGTTAACATTTTAATCTGGTTCTGTGTTAGACTTTTTCTGATGGAATCATTTGGAATATGGAAATGCTGAAAATAGATTTTTATCATTGAAGTATAATAGAGATATAATAATTAAAATATGATAGATCATACAAACATTTAATGCTAATTGTAAAATTTAAACTAGATTAATTGAAAAGTTTGACGTCAAATAATTGCCTACTTTTAACATTTTAAAGCAACTGGAAACATGCTCCTTAGGTTTAGTGTCAAAGAACTCATATCGTACGAAAATGCAAGTCATAATAAAAATAAAAACTGGTTTAAGGTGGGACCCCACCCTGAGATGGTAAAATATTAACGTTTTTCTTGAATTTCTTTTAAGTAATAGAGACAATGCAGAGACTCTTTGTTTTTCATGTTATTTAGCTACAATTTAAGTCTATTTTAAAAAAATTTCTTTTACAAAATAATAAAAAATAAGTTGGTGGCAGCTCCGTGTGTGGCTGGTCATCAAAAAGTAGCACCTCACTGCCCTCATGGATTTAGAAGTCCTGAAACATGAGAAAACGATTTTGTTTAGATTTTCCGAAACATAAAGACATTATCTAAAAAGTAGCTTAGCGGTTTTTTGATATTCGCAAAATTACCAAAATGGCGGCAACTTTAAAAAAAGTTAAGTCTTTCATTAAAAAAATATTCCTTAAAATACTAAGATGAAATCGAAATATAAAAATATCAAAAAAATCCTATGCTACTTTCTAAAGAATATATGTTTACGTAATTTAAAATAAAGAACAGCTTATTTCGTTGTATAGATCATGAAAAAAACGTTAGGCCAGGTCAAAAAACAGCGTTTTCAGAAAAACGCATTTAAAGTTTTGACTTATGGTAGGGGAAAACGTTTAATTTCATATATATAATGGTCGATAAATGAAATGACTACAATAAGTTTCTATATACAGTCAACAGAATGGATGAGACACAAAAAGAATGTCGCCCCTCCTAATCAGGCCGAACGGGCCTTCTACCTGCTTAGCGACGACTCTCTAATTTCCGTTATAACTTCCAAAAGAAGTTAGGTACCGAAAAATCGTTTTAGACAGTAATTAGGAAGGGTACAAGGATTCGAAAAATACAACTCTTATATATAAAAAATAAACTCTTATATTATAAAATTAATATAGATTGTATATGCGTCAGATATTGTTCCGTAAAAACAACCCTTAGAGTATAATATTTAGAATCCTTGAAAAACTTGAAAGCAGAAAGTATTCACATTGGAAGTTTTAAATTGATACTTAAGTGGTAAAGAAACAATCATTTTATCATAATTTGATAAATCACATTTAAATAAAACAGGTGTATGGAAAATTAAAACCTTCTTAAATCGTAGTTGAAACTCGAAGTTTCTAATAACCATTTCCAAACTCCACTCTGTTTACTCCGACATTCAAACGGGGTTTCAGCATTGAATACCCTCGCCTTCTTTAATTTTTCTGATTTGCCAAATTTCAACAATGTTCCTTTCATTCGTCATTTGTAACTTAGTTTCTATTCTATATATATATATATATATATATATATATATATATATATATATATATATATATATATATATATATAATAACAGAGCTTCATCCCTGTTATCAGTGGTGTATTTAGCTTTAATAATGCAGTCGTAAGCCATGTTACACACAAAAAATCTTTATTAATGGTAGTAGGCTGGTATCGATAACACTTCACATCCACACTCCGCAAGGGAGGGGGTGGACAAGACTTTGGACAATTCCGGAACAACTTATTCAGGTTCAGAACATGATGAAAAAGCCATGCGAAAAGCCTTGCTCTCGCTTTTATACTAACACATTTTGTTGTAAAAAGGCACAGTCTTTGAAATACTTGTATCCTTACGCATTAAGGAAAATCATTTCATGCTTCCTTATATGGAAGTGAAAGGGGGAGACATTCTAAAAATAACTCAGTCGTATGTTATTAGCCTTGACTTCCCAAAATAGAATCTCTCTACGCTTATTCTTTAACAAAGACATTTTATTAAAACGAAGGAGATTTAATTCTTTTATTAATACAAAAGTATTAATTTTTGTATTACATCCCCCCCCCAAAATAGATTTTTGGCAAGCCAAAAAGAAATCATAATAAAATTTAGAATTCTCTGAACTTTTAAAATTTATGTTGGTACGACTGTTCCTTTTCACTACTACAAATAACATTTTTTCAATTATCTGTTTAAAAAAAACAACTATATACTATGACAATAATAAAAACATGATAATACACTTTATCTGTTTAGGCAACTAAACAGAAAGAAAAATGAAACATATTTTTATAACTAATCAACTAAAATTTTCAAAAACATTTTTTCACACAAAAATATACATAATTTTTATGGAAACGAACTGGACAACAAGTGTCTTTAATCAGAATTTAAGATTCTGTATGGTTAAAGGGGTTATTTACTTTATGAAAATCTGTATTCCCCGTTAAAATGGAGGAAAACAGAATTCCATGAAGCACAGTGATATTGAGAGATCCAGACGGGTCAATCCAAAAATATTTTATAATACTTTTCTCAACTTGAGAAAAAAAAAGTTCAACTTTCATCGCCCTCACATCCAATTGATGTTGAGGTTAATCTCCACACGCGATTCGGATCTCCCCAAAAAAATATAGGGTGTACTTCTTCCATTGAAGAAAGTAACATATTTTGTTTTGTTTTGTACACTATTAATGATTTATTTTCAACATTTGTGGGTTGTTATATTTCCTAAGATTTGATACATGTACTATTTCAAAATTTTGTTTACTTAAACAATTCTTTTTATTTATTTTGTAATTAGCTTCTGAAATTTTTTGAAGAATTTTATACGGTCCACTAAAAGGAGGTGACAACTTCCTCGTATTAGGATAAGTAAATTCTTCAAACATAACTAATTCGTCAGTTTTAAAGTCTATATCTAAAAATCTAGCATCATAGTAAATTTTATTTCTTTCATGATATTCTTTAGTTCTTTGAATTGCTATTTTTTTAGCTTCCTCAACAGGTGGATAGATTTCTTCATTTAAAGGATTTTCATAGGGGAGTCTACCATGCATGAGGTATGCAGGTGGAAATTTTGTCACAGAATGGGGAGTTAAGTTATAAGTATTGACTATATCTTTTAACAAAGTAGGCCATGGAGTTTTAGTAGGTTTCTCATTGATTTTACATTTTAATCGTGTAATTATTGTTTGACCAAGGCGTTCTACCTTGCCATTTTTAACCCTAACACTTTGAGAATTTTGCTGTCTAATGTGCAAAGATAAGTTGTCACTGTTAGAATTAGCAGAGGTGATCAATCTCTTACCAAATTGAGTAACAACTGGCCCGACACAGTCAATAGACAAACAAAAATCCTTGCAAGTCTGCAACCCTAGTAAAGCATATGGTAAATCAGTATCAATTATAAAAAACTTAGCTAATTTAATAATTTCGCCTATCTTAAGGGGAAACTCAAAAATTTTGTTAAGTGTTAATCGTCCTTTCGTTTGGATAACATTTAATTCCTCACATTTTTTAATAGGACTATTTAGTTTTGACACAAGGTCTGTTTGTATTATATTCAATGTTGACCCTGTATCAACATTCAATAATATCTCTTTTTTTACATTTTCATTTTGTTTTGGTTTTGGACGTCCATTTAAGTATTTATTTTCCACTTTATATCCATTTAGGTATTTATTTTCGACTTGATATCCGGATATTATTAATTGTTATTGTTTTTTTGTCATATTTTGAACGTTCATTTCAACAACATTAGGGTTGTTTACACACGAGGAGCCCATGTGAAACTGATTCAATAGTCCTTTCTTCGAACAGTATTTACACTGATTTATTGGGATCTCCTGTGTTGTATGATGTATTTTGGGTTTTGTCACATTCGGTATTACACTTTTATTTTTAGGACAAGCCGGAGCTTTATGTCCTGGTGCATTACATTTAAAGCACCTAATGTCATATTTTGGGTTTTCCATTTTCTTCATGTATGGTCCCTTATTATTTTGAAATTTATTTTTATCTAAGTCACTTTTAATTTTTTCATAAATTTTAAGTTTTTGTTTAAATTCAAAAAGATTATTGGCTCCATAAAGAATTGATTTATTATTTGTTTGGTCTGGTATTCCTTGAATTATGTAAGTGATTAGAGCTAAGTCATCAATATCACTTTGAGTGGCAATTTCTTTCATTTTAAGGAAATACTCTTGAAGAGTTTCATTATATCTTTGCTTTCTTTTTTGCAACATTGCATGTATTTCTGCACTATTACAATCAAATCCAAACTCTTCAAGCAAAAGATTTTTTAATTTTTCATATGAATTTAAACAACTTTCACTTCTTATTAATGTTAAGGCATTACCCTTTAAACATCTTTTCGCAAATAAAAATTTTTGCATATCAGATAATTTAAATAAATTGGCATGAGTTTCAAAATTTTCAAACCAAGAATTAATATTTTCGTGTTTTTCTCCTTTAAACATAGGAGTAACTGCTTCAATATCCGAAAAATTTACTACTAATTTAGTTTCTGTTTCTCTATTCTTTATATCCTTGCTAGAATTTTGACTATAGGATGCCATATCTTTATCAGTATAAACATGAGTTTGTATTTCTTTATCAGCATATATTTTAGTATTTAAACTAACTTGTGTATATTGACTTACACAAGTTTTAATTGGTAAATGTGATTCAAAATCTGTTTGAGTTTGTTTACATTGAAACTGATTAGTTTCATCCTCATCTTCAGAGAGATTTTCCATTACTATCGAATTTAAGTTATCAAAATCACATAAACAAGTTAAAATGTGCTTTGCAATTTCATCTTTATTTCCTTCACTGGAAATATTTAAAATGTCTGAAATTTTAACTAATTCCGAAAAACTGAAAGTATTACAAATTTCTTGTAATTTGTTTGAAAATTCTTCATCGTTAGGTTCAAAAGAAAATTCTGAAAAATTTAGAATTTTGTTACGGTTTAATCTAGAAAAATCATTAGGAAACAAAAGTTTAAATAATAACTTTATTTTGTTTGCCGTCACTAATTTAATTGACGTTTGAATCACATTTATTTCTTTCAAAAACATTTTAAATGCACGATAAAAAACAATATTATATCATCATTTTAAAGAAAAGCAATATAAATACAAGAAATGCAATCTAACTATTCATAATAAAATATACTCAGTTATTCATAATGAAAATTTTAAAACACTACTCATCTCCGATATCGATAAACTATTCAATCATGCTAGTGAGAAAGAAACATAAGAGGATAAAAAAAATATATATCTACAGTACTTTCTTTCCATTTTCCACACAGTGTCCTTTGACCTTCATGACTTTTTATGTTGAAGAGAAACAAAAAATATTATCATTTTTTGTTTTTAACGCGCACATATCACTTTTGTTTTCACAATCTGAGCACTACGGAACTGTAGGGTCATCGGTCATTTCCAGATTGGACACTGTAGGGTCATCTCGATCAACACTATGGGTTTCAGAAAGGCATGTGACGAGCTCGAACCAACGTCAGCATTCTCACAGCGATGAGGTGTACAGGTAGTGAAATCAATCCTTCCTTCCTTCATTCTTTTTTCACTGCGGAACTTTTCGTCTTTCGTCCGGGATGGGCGATTCTCTTTTTTCGTTCCCCGGGGGATGATGGATGAGGTTTTCGAAACACTGGTTTCCTCGACTAAGCAAAAAATCCTGCTAGGCTTATAATAACAGAGCTTCATCCCTGTTATCAGTGGTGTATTTAGCTTTAATAATGCAGTCGTAAGCCATGTTACACACAAAAAATCTTTATTAATGGTAGTAGGCTGGTATCGATAACACTTCACATCCACACTCCGCAAGGGAGGGGGTGGACAAGACTTTGGACAATTCCGGAACAACTTATTCAGGTTCAGAACATGATGAAAAAGCCATGCGAAAAGCCTTGCTCTCGCTTTTATACTAACACATTTTGTTGTAAAAAGGCACAGTCTTTGAAATACTTGTATCCTTACGCATTAAGGAAAATCATTTCATGCTTCCTTATATGGAAGTGAAAGGGGGAGACATTCTAAAAATAACTCAGTCGTATGTTATTAGCCTTGACTTCCCAAAATAGAATCTCTCTACGCTTATTCTTTAACAAAGACATTTTATTAAAACGAAGGAGATTTAATTCTTTTATTAATACAAAAGTATTAATTTTTGTATTACATATATATATATAATGATGGTTTTTGACGTAGCACTCAGTAGCCCTGAAAGATTTTCATTCCGTTTCCGATTATTGATAATATTCTTACACATTCAGAAGCTAAATATTCACTGAAGTCACTATTTATTCGGGGCAAATGGCACAAAACCTTAAAAAAAGACAAAATAACCGCATGAAAAAAACCTTAATTATTGTAAGTTTCAGCATCATGAAAAAATTTTTTATAAAACATACTTAATAAATCCTTTATAACCCAAAAACAATAATTTAAAACAAAGTTAAAAAATATTTTAAATTTTTAATAAATATTCGCTACAGTGAAATTCTTAAAATTCTTTTAGTAACAAAATCAAAAATTTTATTTATTATTTTAAAATTAAGGAAATATAAATTTAATTACTTTTTACTTATTTGTTTTATTTACCTGATAGATTATTTTTTCATGTAGATTCATGATATTTTCAATAAATAAATGTAAAATGTTTTGTGGAACAAAAATCAAACTGGGTTATACCGAAATGGATACAAGAGGCAAAATATCCAGTTTTAAAACTGATTTTAGTTTTTTTTTTTTTTTTTTTGGATTAATTGGACTGAAAAGACATCTAAATTTTTTTTCCAGCTTTACGGGAAAAGCTTTCTTGAAATTAAGAAAGAAATTAATTTTCCTTTTTTATAAAAGTTCATTACTGCAAAACCTTAATGCATCTTAAAACTTCAAAAGAACGGTAGTTAAAGCTTAAATTTTCTCCTCTTTAAAAGTATTTTATTTCTCTCTTCCATTAAAAAGCTTAACTAACTGAACTGACTTTTGATAGAATTGAAAATCTTTTAATCCTGAAATATATTTCATCACACTTTCTAATTTAAAAAAAAATTCTCACTTTTAAAATAAGATAAAAAGATATAATTTGCAGATGTAATTTAAATTTTTAAAAAGATTTATGATATATTTTAGTACATTTTTAGTTTTTCATTAAATTTAGCTAACATGCATAGCACACAGCATTATTTTAGAAAAGAGTCAAAAGTGAGGAGTGGATTTAAATCTCTGATTAATTCAAAATATCTAGTAATTTTAATTTATTTAAAGAATAATTTTAATTATAATAGTGCTTAGTTTTAGCTTAAAAAAACAAATTCTTTTATAAAGATTATTTTTTGATCAATTAGTTCTTTGGCATCTAATTTATTAGTTTACCTAAATTT
The DNA here is from genome assembly GCA_949128135.1 of Parasteatoda lunata. Taxonomy (NCBI): domain Eukaryota; kingdom Metazoa; phylum Arthropoda; class Arachnida; order Araneae; family Theridiidae; genus Parasteatoda; species Parasteatoda lunata. The sequence continues at coordinate 49,876,662 of OX421971.1, forward strand.
ACTATTAATTAGTCACCTTCAATTTTTACCTTCAATTTTTTATTTTACCTTCAATTTTTTATTAACTATTATTATTATATTTTTAATAATTAAATCTTATGTCAGTTATTCTTCAACCAAGATAACAGTTAAACCACAATCAACATGATCTGTTGATTTTAATCAGTAAATTTTTGACCAACTCATCTTAAAAGGTAAGATTAATAATAGCTCTTTTTTTAGATGGGATTTGAAGTTACTTTTTAACTACAAAAATTAAAACATTGAACTTATAAAATTTAAAGAATGAAGTCACCAAGGTAATTTAGTGCAGGGTAAGTTAACTATATTTTTTATAAATTTTTAAGATGTTTTATGAGCACGTTGCAGTTGGGAATTATGGATGTTCCCAATTTTATATCTGAATTTAAAAGTTACAATCGCCTTAATTTGGGTTTTGAAAATGTAAACTCATGTAATACATATTGCGTAGTTTATGGGTATGTAGATAAAAAGCATCGATATAATTTTTAAAATAATTCTTGTAAAGGTATATTAAATGTTTATGCACTTACTACATAAGGAATATATAAGGAACACATAAGAAACACATAAGAAATTACTACATAAGGAATCAAATAAATCTGAAAATGAAACGACTCACGTAGTAATAGTAAAAACTGAACTGCAAATTCTGAACATTCGTTTGAAAATGAATTTTCAGATACAATGATTCATAAGGTGAAGAAACTTTAGATTAAAAGCGATTTTTTAGATATAAGTGATTCGGTAGCTAAAAATAATAATTAATCAGAAATTATTCGCAAAAAGAAGAAATATATTTTTTTTGAAATTCATTTTTTTTCTTCTTTTTTTTAATGGCGGGCACTTGGAACTATTGTCCATTGACCACAGAAAGTGCCAGAACTGGTAATTCTCTTTTCGTTACCCAGTGGACACCTGTGGCGAAGCCACGGCGATAGAGCAGCCTCGCCCACATCACACTACCACAACCCGTTCATAGGGCGGGTCACATTCACACACAAAGGAGAAAGGACATAGAACACAGATAGAGAGAAAGAAACATCCATGCCTTGTCCGGGATTCGAACCCAGAACCTTTATGATGCAAGGACAGTTCTCTGCCTCCTACACAGGCCGGTCGGCTTGAAATTCAAAATAAAAGTACTAATAATAGGTGGATAAAGAAATTGAAACTTAGCAAATTAAGTGAAACTGCGGGATGAGCAGATACATGTAATTACCACCAAAAAACTCAATATTCAGAAAATATTAGATGCGTATTGTTGAGTATTGTGATAAAAAAAACTATTACTTACAATGAACAGAATTTTCTTTAAATCGTAATCTTCTGTTCCTGAATGATAAGTCAGAAAACTTAGACACTAAATTACTTTGGGTGCTTGCAACTCGAGAAGAAGTGAAGCGATTAGATCTAACCCTGGGATTTAAATCAGATTTAATTGGATACATGTAAGTGACGCCACGTATATGCATTGATTCTGATTGGCTTTTGAATCCAATTACCACAATTTACCTACTATGACGTCACTTGTAGGTATTCCATTGTTGCGACCACCAAACGATTTCGAAGAAAGTAAAAAACTGCTGAGACCTTAAAATTGGTAAGAAATCATGAAAGATAAGGTTAATTCCTTAAAATCACAAAATGTCTGAATCAGAAGATAAGATAAGATCAGATCAGAAGATATGATAAGATCCGAATCAGATCCAAGTGGATACTTATCGTAAAGAATTACGTATCGTAAAGAATTACGTAAGAATTATAATAAAGTGAAAATAGCTTGATTCAGAGGAAAGTTTGTCGGACAAGGTTATAGTCAAAAATATGGGGAAAACTATGAAAATGTGTGTAGACGATTTCTTATTTATCACTTTAAAAAAATTGAATTTCTCTACACGTAGATGTTAAGTGTACATACTTGTATGATGAATTAAAAGAACAAATATTCATAGACCACCAAAAGGATTTCGTAAGCATAACAAAGTGTGAATGTTGCTGAAATCATTGCAGGGCTTAAACAGAATGCTCGAGTTTGATTTGAGACAAAATACTTTGAATAAACTTTATTTTATATAAATATTTTAACTAAGCAAATCAATTTGATTGTATATATTTCTATTTCGATAAAGCTGCAATTCTATTTTATATAGATGTTATTGTTATAGTTGCTAATAATAAGCATATACACATAGGGAGCTCTGAGTTTGTTATCAAAGATCAAAGTGAAGTTAGAAATATTTTGGGAATAAAGGATAATATTTATGTGATTCAAGAGTGTTATGTAAATAAAATACTAGAAAAATGCAACATTAATTTAAATTTAAATTAACTTTCTATTACGCAAGGAGTTATTGTTAAAATCAAGATTATGAAATTTTAGGATTCCACATTGTATCGTAATATGATAGGATACTTATTGATCCTAACTTTAAGAACGAGACCATGCATTTCATTCACCACTATTTTATTACCATGATATTGTAATAAATCAAGAATATTTCACTTCAACAACTAAACATTTCCTGTATAAATTTTAATTCATACTAAAGACTATTCCATAAATATTTCAGATGTAATAAATGATTCTATTTGTAGACTCGACATGGCAAATGATCACGGTGATCGTAAAAGTTATAGTGCAAATATCATACTTATCGGTGATATTCTAATTTGTTGAAGTTGTAACAGGCAAAAAATGGTAAGTCTTTCTAGAATAGAGACAGATTGTATACATATGGCTTAGAGAGCAACTAATTTAACTTGAGTTACAGATGCTGTAAATGATTGTTGTGAAAATAGTATAAAAATCTCTAGAAATTATCCAATTATGTTTTCCGATTCCTTAAACACCATTCACTTTTAAAAGAAGTTAATAATCATAGGTCTAGACACATAGTTATTAAGTTTCATTATGTTCATTATCTTTATAGTATATTTGATTCGAGTTATGTATCAAGTAAGTTAAATTTATCAAATGTGTTCACAAACGCTTAAGCATGTAATAAACTTGAACAGTTTTATAATGAAATTTTTAGTAAGCAAGACGTGACATCATGCGAAGCGAATGTCATTACCATGCAACGGTAAATATGCAAATGTGACGTCTCGTCGCTATGATGTGTATGAACAACACTGAGCCAGAGTTGTTCTTGTTGGTTTTTTGATCTCTGCCGTTATGCCTGATATTATGATTTTTATCACAATTTTGCGATGTTTTTTTTCTTGATGATTTTAGTTTATAATAAAATGCTTTTGTTTTCTGACTTATTTCTACTTTAACTATGAGCATTTTGAAACGAAGATGTTTTTGTTTCCCCTTTATTTATTTTTTAAATTTACAGTTATATCTTAATCGTAAGTATTTTATATTGGAATGTATTTCAAAATATTTGACTAAACAGTAAAGTAGCTGATTTCGTCACCCTTACAATCTGCTAATTATGTACAGTAATTCTTATTTGTGCTGAATATAATAATTATATCTCGATGTAAATATTACCTTGTTATTTTTTTATGAGTCAATAATACAAGTAAAATATTAAAAGAGTATTTTCAAATCGTAAAATGCATGCATTTAAATTTTCACATTTTAGTGCTATTGCTGCTATTACTTCTAGTGCCATTACTTCTTTTAGAGTTACTTTCATAAAATAGAATGTTAAGCTTGCACATGTATTTCAAAATCTGATTTATTAATGCTGAAAACTTCAGAAGAAGGAATTTAACTGAAGGTACTGCTGATTGAGCTTCATAATTAATACCTTTAATAGATATTTAACATGTACTAACCTTTTAAAATTCTACCGTGAAAGTTTTTGTTAAAACTTTCTCAGATTCGTAATTCATTTTCTATAAATTCAATGATTATAATCTTTGAAGTAACTTAGAAAACTTTTCATTTTGTAAGAAAGGTACTCTTTGTCATCTACTTGTAAAATACTTCAAATTTGATTTGCAAATTTGTATAATTACTATTAAATGTAATTTTGAATTATATGTTTTTGCATTTGATAGAAGGAGGGAAGACGAATGCGATTATTATTTAGTAAACTTAAGTCAAAAGGTAACCCTCCCAAAAACTTTAATTTATATTAACATGTCTGTTTTTTCTTTCTTTTAAATCTTTTTTAAATTAACACTTTCAATTTTGTATGAATTTTCAAGATATGTTCTGTAAATAAAACTTTTAATCCTTTGTATCAATAACCCCGAGCATATTTTAAACTGAATTGATTTTAAGTTAGATGATATATCTTCTCTTTTTAGACTTTCTGAAAATTTATAGACCTATTAAATTAGCCTAGTTGTGTTAGACTACTTCATTTGGAACAACATTAAACATATTTTTTTTCCTTAAAAAATAATAAATTTGGATTTCGTAACTAAAGTTTTTCTGTTATTTTAAGAATTGACTCTTTAGTCAAAGGTTACTCAAAAAGATCAAAGGTAATTCAAACATTTCCAACCCCTTTTGCAGATGTAAGATCAAGACGCAGGTGCAGATGTAAAAACAGATAGCGATTCGAAGGCGCCATGTCAGGACTGTATGGTGGATTTTTCACTCCATCGTGTAGAACGTTCAGCCGGTCATCGCACTAACATGTGGCTGGGAGTTATCTTGATGAAAGAGAATCACATTCTTTCTGAACTCGGTTTTTCGTGAATGGCATCGCTAACTTTAATTTGCATGTTGCTGTATATGGTACTGTTGATAGCCAGCCCGCTTTTAAGGTTTTATTTATAGATCTACGACAAACTCACCAGATATAGAGAATCACCTTCATGTTAGTTAGTGTTCGTCTTGAAACCGAGTCTGCTGATTCCTTGAGTGCTGACCACTCTCTTTTACGGATTGTATTGTTGTAGTTCATCATAGATCACAATTATGTCCAGAAGGTTCTTGATCTCTGAGCAGAGCCATACAGGTTGTTTTCCTTCTGCAGTCAATTTGTGAGGTACAGACTGGTTAAACGTTAGATTTATGCGTTCAAGAGCATTAACTATTGTTTTTTGGCAAATGTCAAGCTCTAATGCGGAATGACAGAAATGTTGAAACATTTCTGTCTTCATCAATGATTTGCTTCTCACAATCAACCTCAATAGGCCGGGGTGAAAGTGGTTCATATTCAATGTCAAAATCTCCTGCTTTTAAATTTCGAAACCTAACTTTTACTGCATCATAAGAAACAGAGTTGAAACCTAAACTTCCACACAGTTTTTAAGGGCAGTTGCTCTGAGTTTATTTCGGAACTCATAGTACATAATCGTTCTGATCTGTTGACGTGATAGTTCCATTTTAAACACTTTTTTAGTGCACAAGATAATAAAAGTTTGACAAACAAATTACCACGTTGTGTAGTCAGCTTTCAGCTTTAGAATGCAAAAACCTGTTTGATGAAAGGTTAACTACCACGGGAATGGCTGATGTTGGCGCGGAGGTATCTCCCTCTTGGCGGAAAACTGTTTACTCAACATATTAATAGTTTGTATCTAAAAAATGCTAGAAACTTTCGGCGTAACTTTAAAACAGATCTTAAAGTTATGTAAAACTCAAATTTTGCATAAGTCTAAATGATATTATGTGATTTGTCAAAATTTAAAATGTATGAAATTCGCCGGGAAAAAAAAAAAAAAGCCTTACAGGCAACAGCAACGAAATCATTTCACAGATCTATGGTAACTCATTCACCTTTTGCATAATGCAACTCTCAATTTAAAAATCGGCTGAGTATGCAAAATTATCTTAAGAAATGCTGTGTTTTAGGTTCAATGTAAATATTGGATGTTTCCTTCAAACTTAAAATTAGCTTTAGAAACCATTCTGAATTTACTGAAGAGGAAGGATCAGAAGAAAAGTGAAACTTATACATGTATGTTGCTTCAAGGGATATGTGCTTCTGGTGTGTTTTTCACGTTGATTCAAACAAAATTGAAACACCCGTATTAGGCAAGATCAAGTATTTGTATGAATGCAACAAAAAATGTCTTCCCTGGTATAATTCTTAATAAATTTTAATATAATATACTCAATACGTTAATAGTCAATTAAAACTTAAAAACAAGCATATATTTCTTCCTTAAATTAAAAATATCATAATACCACAACGTCATTTATATTATGGTCACCAAACTCATTTAGTGCATTCTATTTAGACATGTAGTTTATTAGAAATCAGGACTTCACTTCTCAACAACTGTCGTAAAATCTATTCTCGGGAATATGAATAGGAGAAATTCAATTTGATTTAATGTGAATCGGTGTCGCGTATTTTAACAAATGTCTGCTCCGAACGAGTCGTAACTTGCATGAGAGTGAGTTCTCTGAACAACTATTTATTCAGGCAATGAACACGTTTCTGAGTTTGACTGTAATTAGTTGGTCAGGTAAACCGAAATTGCATGTAGAAATTTATTCGTGTGAGGAGTTTGAATAATTAGCTTAAAAAAACATAACAAACAAGCTGTTAGAAATTTTATATATATATATATATATATATAATAGTTTAACGTAATATTCTATGCAAACATTAATTAAATTCCTCGTGATGATTTAATATTAAAAAAATTTAACAAACCATTCGGTTAACAACGTATAACTACTCCACCTGGTGTAATCGATACGTTATAAAATAAGAAGCGCATAAAATACATTTTCAGATGAACATTTTTATACTAATTTAAATTAGATAAAATCCGTGCGCACTGGATCAATAATTTTCAAGCTATAAAAGTTTTCTTCATAACAAATGCAATTCTAAAATAGTTTTTTTTTTCTTTTTTTTAAAAACTTAATTTTTGAAATATTTACCTTTGATTCATGTTTGGTCGAATTCAATTAAGCAGAAAATAATTCATTAAAAACTTTATCACATTTGCCTGCATAACAATAAAATATGCATAAATAAGTGAAGTAAAAATTTGTACTTTTTAAAATAATTATAACATCTAAGATAACATTTTGTATATAAAATAATTATAAGCTCGTTATCATCATGGTTGACTTCATTCAAATTCAGCGTGAGAAGTTGCATCGGAAAATATTTCTTACTCTAATAGTTCCTGGATAGCAATGTTAAGTGTACAATGTAAAGTAATATATGTAAATGTAAAGTAAGCAAGCGTCAAAGAATTACTTTTTATACATAAAATTGTTTGCAACTTTTAAACTATCTACTCTGTTGATTTGTGTATAGTCTCATTTAATTCAGCGTGGAAAAAGTAGACAGAAAAAATGCTTCATTTAGCTATATAGTGAGATCAGACGCATAAGCAGGTACAAGTACAAATTTGTACTTTTTGTATCAAAAACGTTTCTAACATTTGTTAGCCCATTTTAAAAATATTATTAAATTTACCTAGAAAAAATATGCAAGAAATTTATATTAGTCTCATTTAATTTCGCTTTGAAAAAATTTTTCATAAACAATATCTCACTTGTCTGTCTAAGAGAAATTCAGTTCACCCTTTCAAATCATCCCCATTTCTCTCACAAAAGGGGAAACAGAAAAGGGTATAGGGCAGGGCTCGAAAACCGCCTGTCCTCGGCGGTCAAAAATTCCCCGCGGACGGCCATTTTCCCGTTAATGTTCGTGATATATTTTCAATTTTTGTTATCTTACAAGAGACTAGCGCCTCACTTCTGAAATGACCCTCTAATCTAGAAATACAGTAACATACTGCGCATGGTGGATTTGATGTTTTCTCTGTCTGGGAGAACTGTAGCGGTTGAAAGGGGCTTTTCAGCAATGAACTTACAGAAAGACACATTACGTTCTGGTCTTAAACAAGAAGCGTTAAACGCAATTATGAACATCTACCTAAATGGAAAACCCCTTTCAGATTTCTGCGCAGAAACCTGTAAATCATTGGCTTGATTATGGAACAGGCAAACGCCATATTTGATTCATTTTAAAAAAACACAGTACCCTCGGATAAATTGACATTACAGATAACTTGACCTTTGTTAATTAAATTATTTCATGAAATAAATACTTGTTTACTATTAGTAACCTAGCATTTCTTTTATTATTGTATAATGTAATCCTAGTAACTACTAATTCATTATGCAATTTATATAAATGTTTGAAGTAAATAAGAGAAAATTATAGTTTTATTTATTTTGAATCTACGGGTTAGTTTCAAAGGAGGACGGGTACATTGTTGGACAAGCCGTTCTCGGGGACGGGTAAAATTTCTGAGTTTTTTCGAGCACTGGTATAGGGAAAAGTAGGGGAGTTTTCAGGTATTAATTATAATATTATCTCAGAGTTTGTTATGGAAAAATCTTGAAATTAATTCTTTCGAAGAAACTTTTCTAATTTTACTGGACTACTTATTAAATTTTGAGGCATTTCTTATTGTTGCCTTTCAAGTCTTTTGTGATTCCACCACTAGTTGAGCATGCTTTGTCGCTTTCAGTCACGTTTTCTACTGGTTGGCTACTGTTAAAAATAAGTTTTAATTTGACTTTGATTTTCCTAGTTTTAATACCAATATGCGACTCCTGATGTGTATTCAATTTCATCATTTTGAGGAGAATTTCGGGATATTAAGGACAGTAGCTATAGAACATCATGTAGACAGATTATTTATACTGAGATCTTTAGTATATTTTATTAATTCAGGCTCTTCTCAGAAAATCATGGGATAAAACGTTGCCAAAAACATCAAAAGAGACATTAAAAAAAACATTAGCTTATATTTGACATATTTTAACCAAATATAATCAACACTAACTTATTACCGGATTAAATTCAGCGTGACTTAATGCGCTGAGTAAATAAGTCGGATTAGGAACTTTTCTATGATATTTATGAGAAACGTAAGCCAGAAATATTGAATTTCCTCATCCATGTTGGATTAACTTTTTGCTCTGATCTATGAATCACTCACACTGCACTGAAATTTGTACACTATAGAATACTCGTAATAGAATGCAGAATACTCGTTACAATCACGATAATTTATGTGTCAGAAATTTCACTAATTTTCCGAACATTAACGTCTAGAGCTGCAGAATGTTTAGAAATTTAATATTTGTTAATAACTTATAATTTATATTAATCGAATAAGTTTCAAATCCAATTGTAATATTATGATATATTAAAAATTTATACTTCAATTTAAATATATATATATATATATATATATATTTGGTTGATTTTTTTATAATGGATAATTATGTAATTTTCATTTTTACTTTTGTACTTTTAGATTAGAGTTAAATTTTAATAGCTCATTAACTGTAGACTAGATTTGTAATTCTTAATTATTCAAGAGAAACATCGTTCAAGGGATGAGATTCTCTTTATTAAAATTTTTAGTAATATTTATCAATTAATATCCCCCAGGCAAGTTCAAGAGTATAAACCAACTCACCAAAAATATCAACTTTCATTTTAACGTGAATTTCTCAAGTCATCCCTAAATTTGCCCTTCCCTCCTCTAGAGTTGTTTTTATAAAGTCAAAACCGATAACTTGAAACATGCAGGATATATTTTTCAACAAAGTTTCCTTGAATATTAAGTTATGTTTCATGTATTACAATATTGAATAAGTTAAGTTCGAAACTAAGCTCAAGTAAAAATATTTAAGAACCTTCACAGAAGATGTTAAGATGTATTTTATGAATGCTTTTTAATTCTTGCAAATTGAGATAAATTCTATAGTTTACAAACCAGGAATTGCCAGAAAAAATTTCGTTTGTGTTATCTCTAATAATTTATAAATAACACTGTTTTACTTAAAGAATGGAAGGTTTTAATGATATCACATATCATTTTAAACATTTTATAAAAAATAGTTCGCAGAAAAAGCCTAGAACTAGAACTATTTGGTTGGTCTTAAATTAGTGTAATTTTGATGTGTTTTGCTTTCAAATTTCCAAACGCCTAGATTATGGAGCTTAGTGCAGTTAGAGATAGTGAACAAAAACCGGTCCGGTTTTATTTTTTTACTTTTTATTTAATGTGTTTTATTCTTACTACAAATATTAAGGTTTATCTGCAGTTTTTTTTTATCTACTATCTTTATTTAATAACAAATTAAATTCAAAATGTTTGACAAAGAAACTGATTTACGTAAACTATTTAATATACGTAATATATATATATATATATATACACAAATAGTAATGCATTAAAATATTTTTAGATAATTTCAAAAAATAAAATAAAAATTATCTAAGGACTTAGGATAAGATTTATATAACCCCAAAATATTCTTCCTCATTATTTTAATACTCTACTTTAGGATTTTTTATAAGTTAATTTCAGTAACTGGAGAAAAAACTGAACAAAAAAAATAAAACAAATTAATAAGTAAAAAATTAGAAACAATTTCTAAGGAGAATCATCTGCCTGTTGTCTCCCCTTTGCACCAGGTTGTATAAAACTAACATATTTTTTCTTCTTTATAGTAAATGAATACTTCAGAAGTAAAATGTATGTATTTCTCGTAGATCCAAGCTGTACTTAATATTTTTATCCTCAGTGACTCGTTTGAAGGCGTACTCATGCGTAACAATTATAATCGGGAGCCCCTTTTATATTTGATGATTTAAAAATTAACCAATGCATATGAAAATACATCAAGAACCAATCATATAAAGTTAGACAAAAGTAGCAACAATCAGGAGGTGACGTTATTAAAACTAAAGATAGCAAATAATATCATAATAATCAAAAATGGGGTTTCAAAAATACTGAATAAAAATTATTGACAAACCAAGGGATCCCGATTCTACAATTTAACCCACACATATACTGGCATACTTAGATGTATGTACAGCCAACCATATGTACTGTGTAACAATGTATCTGCAACAACTATCTCAAACATACATTCTTACTTTGAATAATTTTTAAGCGGTTTCCTGTATTTAGTAATTCCATATAACAATTATAGCATTCAGAGCACTTTATTACTTATTATTAAAATGTTCTGAGATTTCCAAAAGAAAATAAAAAAGTTGTTAGGAGTAAATATGCAGCGAAACTCTGTAGCAAACAATATCAGAGTTTTTTCTCATTAATTCAATGCTTCACTTTCATGTTTTTGAAAAGTTAATTTTAGTTTTCAAAGTATTGAAAAAAAAAAAAAAAACAGAAAATCCAATTTATATGTAACAATTCAGAAACAATATCATATGAGATACATCTGCCTAGTCTTTTTCTTTTTAATAACATTATACAAAAACAAAATAGTCATTCTTTTCATCAAAGGCTTATTTTTTACTGAAGAAATCTTCTAGAAGTAGAAAGAAGTAATATAAATGTTGATGCATCTAGGTTTTCATCTAACAAAAATAATTAAATTATCTTAAGATCAGCGGTATAACTTTATTTCTCTTCTTTTGTCAATTTTCTTGCCAGCATTCACTTTATCATTTTATTATTTAAGAAACCTCGTCCTTTGTATCAAGATCTCAAGTTCATTGACATTGTAATCTCATACAAAACTTCCTTTGACGTCTTTTTCTTTATACATAGTAACTCGTTACTCGTATACCTAAAATGAAAATAAATATTATTTTTTGTTCAATATATCATTCTATCAAAATAGAAGTATAAAAAATTAATAGAAAGTATTTGAAGAAGTTAGAATATTTGCTCAGGTACGTGCCATACCAAATGGAAGCCTTTAACATTTGCATTTCTTAAAGATCTGGACCTGTGGAACATGGTTCTGCACCATAAAAAGTTCTGGATCTGTATAGGGTATAAAATACCGGTACTTTGAGTGCATCATCCGTAAAATTAATTTTACCGAAATCCATTTTGACCGTGAAATATTATGCTGTAATTTTAACAGTAATATTTATTTAATTGGAAAGATTCAGAGATTTTAATATAATTAACCGTAACATTTACCGGTAGAAAGGGATTTTACGGTAAAAAGGGCAGATACCCTGAGTGACCGTAATTTGTTCCTGACTTTTTTACATTGTAGGTCTGAGAATCATAGTTTTGCAAGGAAATGACATCAAAAGTGGCCTCTATGACATACAATAAAAATTCAGAAAATTGTTAACAAAATTGAGCCAAATTTAAACCAGTATAACTTTACTCCAAATAGAGACTTTGTCCCAAGATTTCGTATAAAAACTTGGTAGACAAAGAGTAATGTACAGTTAAAACTTTAGATTATACCGAAGAACATTTTTTTTTTCTTACTTGCATGAGATTCTTTTAACATATCTTAAATACTATCTTTTATTGTTGATTTCAAATCTGCAATCGATTTCTCTCTCCAAGATACCGATTTTTTTAATTACATTTTTAGTCATTTCTTTTTGTTGAAATATATAATTTGAAACACGTTATATATAACAACGGATTGTGTAAATGCTGTAACATAAACTTTTAGGAGAGTTGATCTAGGTGAGTAGGTATTTTATTTACGTCACATTAGACCTGCACAATGGGCTATTTGCGAAGGTCTGGGAAGCATCCCCGAGACTGATCCAAACACATGCCATCACAAATTTGATCCTTTCCAGAGGGGATGTATCCTCCACTTTGGTAGCCCGACGACTTGCGCGCGAAGTAGAACACTTTACGGTAGAATAGATTAACGAGGATAAATACCGTACACTCTCGGTCCCTACGTAGGCTGATAAAAGTGGTTACCCAACCGCTTACTGACCGCAGACAGTGATGCTTGACTTCGGTGTTCTACTGGGAACCGTGTCTTTACGATCAGTCTACTGCAGGTCTACTATATCAGTCTATCTATCAGTCTACCATAGCAGAGGGCAAAAAACGATCAGTCCACTACGGGACTTAATAGGATTAAAATGTCTTCATACGCAGCTAAGGGCGACTTCCTATTATGAATAGTTTATTTGTGTTCTTCTCCTCTATAAATATGTCAAGACATTTACACGACCCCCTTTTATACATTACGTTTTTAAACTTTTTCGACAAAAATTAGACTAAAAATATCATTTAAAAATATGTAGCTTACGAGCAAAATTAATTTTAGATTTGCATTCCCCACACCTGATTTAAGTAAGGTTAAGTATTTGTGCAAAGCAGCAAAAAAATATTTCTCAGTGTAATTTGACTAAAAAAGGTGAGAGTAGTTATTGATAAAAAACAGGCAAGGAAGAAAATTTTCCTTATTGGCTTGAAATGTTTCTAGTCCTCCAAATGCTTATAACAAATAACATTTTTAAAACAGTTTTATAAAAATTTTAAGTCAGCTTTTGTATGTCTTTTATAAAACGAACTATCGATAAATGAAATATTTATGAATAGCCTGTTTACAAAAAATAACAATATTATATCTTCTTCATACTAATATCAAATTACATCTTCTTCAATTGATAACCTATTAATAAAACTAAGACATATTCACGATGTTAGAAGTTTTTTAAAAAAAGTAACATTTACGTTTTGGGTTAATTATCAATCAATTCAAATATAGTTTATCCTAATATACTAAATTTAACCTTCTTACGTCATCATAAAATTTAGCCTATGATTATTATACAATATAATATCTTCCTCATAACAATATATCTTCCTCTTATTAATATCAAATTACATATTTTTCAATTGATAACCTATTAATAAAATTAAGGCATATTCAAGGGGTTAGAAGTTTTTTAAAAAAGTAAAATTTACGTTTTGGTTATTAATTATCAATTAATTCAAATATAGGTAGCTATTGTCTTCAAATTTAGCCCATGATTACCTCTATACACAATCTGAGAGTAAAATAAATATTTTTAAGATGCTTTTTTAGCATTTAAACTTAATTAGATGTTTTCATTCATTAAATGCCACGATTGCATTGTAATCATTTTTTTACAGGTAAACTGATTTTTACACCAAAATTAAAACTCATTCCATAAAAAAGATCCCAAAATATATTATATTATTGACGCAAATCACGGTCCATAGATTTGGTTTTCAATTATATTGGGATAAAATTTTAATTTAATCATTATGCTCGGTTACAATTTCAACTTCACTCACAAATATATTTTTTTAAATTATTTATTAAGATTCCTGTACAAAGAAAATGTTTATAAATATTTCTTCCGAAGAGATTTTCTAATAAATAATTCAAAAAATTATTTTTGAATCCATGGCGTAATATATAACTAGTATTGAAATAATAAAAACACAATAGCTATAATAGTTTGGGTTATATGTTAATTGAGAAAGTTTAATGATGACATTTTATTTATATTATGATAATATGATGACATTTCATTTCTAAATTATTACATTTAATTTATGTATGGATGTTCTCAACAAGTTTTAACAACTGTATAATTTAAAATTTAAAGCAGCTTTCAAGCAAACTACATACGTGTCAAAATTATTCGTCAAACAATAAATAATTAAAAGGAAAAACATTTCCTAGAATTTAGCTAGTGAAAACCATAGAAGAATAGAAAATAATAATTTTGTATCATAACGTTAAGTTTGATAAATTATGTATTAACTTTGTGTATGAAAATATATTAATGTCGGCTTTTAAATTTTCAGAAATTCATGACCAAATGCTGTTATTTTATATTATACTACAAGACATATCATAATATAAGATATATTACAATATAAGATATATTACAATATAAATTATATTGCAATATATTCTTGATTCTTATTTATTCTTGATTCTTATTTTATGATTTTATCGGGTTGTTTGTTGCTGGAAGAAGAAACGCCGCAGTAGACGTAAAATAAAATAATAGTAATAATAAATAAAAAAATTTTGCTGATTACTACATTATTATCCCCATTTAATTTCGAAGAAAATTACAATCAAAATACTCCTGAGAAACAACTAACCACTTCAGAAGTTATTATTGATTCTTATTTTATGATTTTATCGGGTTGTTTGTTGCTAGTAGCAGAAACGCCGCAGTAGACGTAAAATAAAAAAATAATAATAATAAATAAAAAAATTTTGCTGATTACTACATTATTATCCCCATTTAATTTCGAATAAAATTACAATTAAAATACTCCTGAGAAATAACTAACCACTTCAGAAGTTATTCTTGATTCTTATTTTATGATTTTATCGGGTTGTTTGTTGCTAGTAGAAGAAACGCCGCAGTAGACGTAAAATAAAATAATAGCAATAATAAATAAAAAAAAAATTGCTGATTACTACATTATTATCCCCATTTAATTTCGAATAAAATTACAATCAAAATACTCCTGAGAAATAACTATGCACCAAAATAACTATGCAGGGATAAAATCATTCTAGTATGACTATTGTTAAAACTCAGCTAAATCCTTTTTACACTGTATATAGTTAGATAACCTGATGTTTTGCGTCTGCGTTCGAAGTGATAGCGTAAAATTGAAATTTACACTAAAAATAAAAATTAGCCATTGTTTTTGTATTTAATTGACTTTTGAGATATTTTTCATTTCTCAAAACTCCTTAATTTCTCTACACAAATGTATCGAAATATGCATAAATGATCTATATTAAATATATTTTTTATGCATTGAACTGAATTTAAAATGTGCAATAAATTTCGTAAAGCTAAACCTGCTGACAGATGTGATCTGGTTAAAAAACTGCTGGTGACAATGAGTTTTACTGACGTCTCACTGTGGGCCAGAAGACCATTATCTTTGGTCAAAAATCAAAAATTAAACTTAAAACTAAAATATGTGTAAGCAATTTTAATATAGCCCAAATTAAGTATTCATAATCATTCCAAACATTATAATTTACTTTTTGCACCGACGAGAATACAATGTAATGAAAAAAATGTTGGAAAATTTTTTTTTTTAAATGTAACTTTTAAATTTTTATTTTTGAAATATATATAGGAATTTCACCTTACTGTTACATTTTTACCACAGTCTTTTCATTTTTACCACAAAAATTTTTCAATTCGTTGGATTAGTTAATACTCTTGACAAACTTATAGTTTATATCTTATAACTAGGGGGCTAAACCCCCTGTTCGCTGCCGCTCACCAACCCCGATGATTGCTTCGCAATAATTGTCTTTTCTTGGCAGAAAACAGTTTTTCTACATAAGTCAAAATTATTCACTTAACATATATGTACTAGAAGGAATTCTGTTTGCTTACTCTTGTGCCTCTACTTCCCAAGTCCAAATATTACTATTTATTGGTATTATAAACATTTGAATCTCTTGATGAACGGAAGTGATTTTTCGAAGTAATCATTTTTTAAAATAACATTTATATATATTATATTGTTCAAACAATATAATATATTATATAACATTATATTGTTCAAACAAATTTGATGAGTTCACAACCATAACTTAATATTCTCGCAAATAATAGCAGTACTGGAAAAAAAGTTTAAATTAGGGATACAAAAATATTTAAAGAAAAACAATACCTTTACGACTATTATTAATTTTATGCTGATGACAACCAAAACAATATTTAAATGAATGAGGAAAAACTGGATCCTATCACGTGATTTCGCGGCCAATAAAAACTCACGAAATTGCGACACCATCATTAGATTTTTATATATAGTAAGATTTGACATTTTACAATGTTTAAATGACTTTCGAAAATTAGTTCCGAAAAGTTCCACGAAGTAATTAGCTAAACTTTTTTTTGTTGTCTTCATTGATGTTTCTTCCTTCGAAAAAACCTGCCCCATTTTGCCCGTATTGCAAAGATGGACTAAATATACCGAAAAACAAAAATTATGTTTTTTTCTATGTTTTCGCGTTATTTTGTAATTAATTTGCGTTATTTTGTAATATTACTTCAAAAATATAATTTGCTTTTCATTTTTAATATAAAATTCCAAAAATTATTATATTTTCATTGCTATATTTAATTATTTAAACGAACTATATTTTTTTTCTTATTTTTGCTCGCCATATTTTAGCAGGCTTTTTTTTTTTTTTTTTTTTTTTGTATTTTATAGTATTTTAAAATTTCAACTATGAATTCAATTTTCCTGCGCATAAAAACCCATAAATAAAAAACCCCAAATTTTGAAACAAATTTTATCGAAATACTAATTTTGGCCACAAAACCTTGGAGGCTGGCCCACTGTGCGTCTGACTAACCATAATTGTTTTTTAAATTGCTTTCCTTTCCTAAAATAATGTAAATGAAAGTTTTAAAAAGCTATATAAATACATTTCCACAAATATAAGTTTCATTACATGCACTTAATTTGAGAGTAACATAAATATGGATTAAACGTCATAACGATGCAAAAGCAAATGTTTATTTCGAGAAGTCCACTATATATTTGTTGACTATTCATCGATTTTATTACGAGGTAGATATATATTTAATCCCATAACAGTTGAAAAACAATGGATTGTTTATCAATTCTGTCTCTCCTACTCACACTGAGAGCAAATTGGTTTGCAAGAAAGTTTGTAGGCCGAAATGTGACTTTCTGCATTCAAGAGGGCTAAATATGCCCAGTCAAAAATTTAAAAATTTATAAATAACAAATTTAAAAGTACTAAATTTTCAGTTTTACACTTTATATGTGGGAACCAATGAGCGAAGAAATAATGTTAAAAAATTTACATTTATAAAATTTTTACATAAAATATTAATTTAAAAAAATTGTAAATTAAAATTCTAATCACATTAAAGGAAAATATTACTTACTTCTTTTCATCAATCCAATCACCTGAAATACATTCAGTAAGCCTTAACGCATTTTTTTTTTATATTATCAGAAAACTTTCAGTTTTAACAAACCGCATACTGAAGATTTACGGAGATAAGCTTCTTATCATCGTACCTTTCCCGTGTTTTGACACTTTCATTTTTATCCCTCATTGGTTTTCAACATAATGATGATAAAAAAGGGATATCTGAGCTAAAAGCTGGTTGGAAAATTGAGATATCCTATGAGTTTATTTTTATACAGTGTTAAAAGCATTTGGAAAATGGCATTTATCTTCCCTAAAAATGTCTTAGAAGAGCAAACAAAATATTTCTTTGTTTCATATAGTGATGAAAAATATTTAGGAGTAATATAAGTTATTATCTAAAGCCCAAAATTAAAAAAAAAACATTTTTTTTTTTTATACTAACTGACAGCACATTATATGTAATTGGCTGTTTAAGTAACCAAATTACAAAGCGTATTTACAAAATAAGGGAAAATATGCAAAATTTATTTATGTCTTTTTTTATTGTAGCAAATAAAAAGTCTCAAATTTCATTGGTCTGCACAAACTTTATTTACTAATCGGAGTTTTGCGAATTATCATTCAGTAGGACAAGAAAATATTACCCTGAATTTTTTTAAATAAAATTTTATTTATAAATTTTCCTTTCTCAAAACTTTTCAACCGATTTCGTTCAAAATCAGTATTTTGAAATTTAAAATTATATTTTATAAAATAATGCAAAAGCATATCAACCTATGATTACAAAAATGCTAATTAGTTATGAAAAATATGTTCGCAACTAATTAACTTAAAAAGACGAGTTTAGTTGTAGGTAAATTTGATTCATTCAAAAAATTCTTGAAATATGTTAAAATGCGCAAAAAAATAAATAAGTTGAAAAATAATACTAATTTAAACCCTTCTCCTAACCAAACTATTCGGACCATGTTTTCTGAATTACGGATACTCCCATATTTTAACGGTCAATAATCCAAATCTGTCGAAAAAGGGTCATGTCTGTTTAGCGAAAATATGTTGTGCTATGTCGGAATACGTAAAGTCATTAGTTGTTAGAACCAATTACTGAAAAGTTTAAAAAATTTGAGCAGGCAAGATTGTATTAAATAGTGCAGTTCCAATCATTAGAGCAAAATTAATTCAGGGCTATGCCTTTTCTTCTCGGTTTATGCACCTAATATGAAGATCACATTAGGTGCATTAAATGTCTGTGGTAGTTATAAACTTAATGTTTTGAAAGAAGAGTATCTTAGACGATTATATTGAAGAGAAACAGTAAATTTTGTAGCAGTATGCGAAAAACATATGTGCAAAACATTTTCTACGCATTTATTTATTTTTTTTTTTTTATTTATATATTTATTTTTGCATTATTTATATGCCCATTATTGTAACCCGATCCCAAGCGAATGCTTTATTTCTAAGCTACTTTTTCTTCCTGATTATGATTTAATTTAAGTGAAAAAGGTCCCAAAATATTACTAATGATTAGGAATATTACTTCGAAATACCATTAATAAGTCTTTAAAGAGGTTAAAAACACTCCTGCATCCATAGTCTACAGTTCTAAAACTTACATTTTTCACTGAGGAAAACCATTTTTTAGTGTTAATTTTACCGAAATCATTAACAAAGAACTTCGGTAATATTTGCCAAGCTTCTTGATGCTCCCATAGAGCAAATAATGCAGTAAATTTTACTAATTCTGGTAGTTTTGACCACCATTTATTTTTGGTATATGTTATTAGGACATATATGAAGATGTCCTAATAACATATGAGGACAAAATGAAACTTTTAAAACTTTTTCAGAAAAATTTCATGTTTTCTTAATATGTATTATAGTATGAATTTAGTTTTATAGTTCAAATTTGAATAAGTAATTATTTTATATTTTGTGCATCATTGAAAAACAAATTACTCTAAACTTTTTGTAGACCATTTATAAATTATTATTGTGCGTGACCCCTTGATCTGTTTTTCTGGATCAAGAATTTGATTCAACTCTTAATCGATTCAATATCATTTTTCTTCCATAGTCCTCGTTTTAAATTTCACAAACAAATTCTTAAGAACTTCTAAAAGCAACACTTGCTAAAAAAAAAAAAAATCATAGCAATCTTAAATTTAGAAAGAGAAAAATTAAACCCTGAAACTTCTCGTTTTTTATAAATTAATATCTAAAAAAATAATTTTATGGATAACATAAATATTTTCTGTCTTTGAAAACACAGATGATAAAACACTAATACCTTTTAAATTAGAAAAATTCATAAAAACTTCTAAAAGCATTATTTGGTAATAAAAACGTCGTTGCAAACTTAAAATTAGAGAGATAAAACTTTAATTCTAAAACTTCTCATGGCTAACACTGCAATTCATTTCTATAATGATTCTTTTGATAACACAAAAATTGTTTGCCTTTGAAAAAAAACAGCCAATATAACAAAAAATACCTTTTTCTTTGAAAAATTTAATTCCTATGGTATATGGTGCCTCAACGATTACTGAGATCGCAATTTCACATTCATTTATTCCTAATACGTGATATCGCAGGTGCAGAAGCTTTTATGCCAACATTTGAAAGAGGTTATGTATTTGCTTTAGATTATCAAGATTAGAAGAGAATCCCGTTTATTAGAGCTCCAGTGTACGACATAAAACTTATGATTTGAAATAGGAAATGTATTCGGACTGAATATAAAGCCATGGCATAAAGTAAGGCAAATATTGAAGATCTTTTGTTGATGCATCGAACGGATCTTCAAAATATACATGGGCGACTAGACAGAATTTCATTAATGCTGAGTTCAATAGATGGGAATCAATAAAGTTACTGCTGAAAGGAATATTTGCTTATATTTTTGTGCTGTGTTATGCTGATATTTTAAAATATAAGCTGAAAAGGTTTTTTTTTTTTACCTCTCACAAAAACATATAACCGGCGGAGTTTCTTCTGTGAAGAAAATTTTCTTCCTTCAAATCAAAGAAAATTGATTGCAATAGCATAATAGCAAATATTTAAAATGAAAACGGACAAACAAGTTACCGTTGAAGTTCGAAAACTGCAAAGTAAATCGTGACAATATTGGCATCCGCGAAAATGTTGTTTCATTTTTGATCATATGTTTGCTACTTTGACAATTTTCAGAATGAAAACAATGTGAAAAAAAAAGTTTTAATTCAGAAATCAGTCGGTAGACAGATAATTTACAGCGCAAATTAGTAAATAATATATTTTTCCTCCTAGTTTTGCAATTTAGAAATTGTGGCTTCATTTGATCAGTTTAGTTGGTGCAATAAAATTCTGCCTTTTTAACCATATTAGATGAAAGCAGTTAAAAAAAAGATTTTTTTTCATAGTTAACAGTTTGAATACTGTCCTAATTATGATTGTTTGACTGTTTAGTTTGAATATGGTAATAATCTATGAACTTAAATATTTTCCTAGTTAAAAGATTTTTCGCCTAATATGTTAAAAGAAAATTCACGAAACAGACCTTTTATAGCAAGAGTTTAGCTTTTTTTTCCCTTTTGTTCATAAGACAAATATGAATCTTCTAAAATAAAAGCAATTTCATAAACCCTATAACATATTTTCCATTACACTATGAAACTGTTGACTTGATTGTTTAATCACTGTTTGTCAGAAGTATTAATGTTTTAATAAGATAATTAACTCGTAAGCTTTTTTGATTTAGCAGTAAACATTTGGCGAGTGTTTTCAGATGATAAGAGCAAATCCTTCCAAAGTCTTAATGGTTTCTTCTCATGATCCCTAATAGAAAACAATTTTTATCTCATAACATATTTAATAAAAATACTCTTCTTTTATATAAACTATGAAAAAGGATATTATTTTAAAATAGATCATACCAGTTTTCCAATTAAAAATATTTTTCCTGTATGCAAATTATTTTTTTTACCTATTAGCTAAAGAGCTTAAAAACACGAAACGAATATCAGGTAATTAAGATTAGTTATACATTGAAGATATGCTTCCTTAAAAAGTATACATATTTCATTTTTCATCTATAATATAAAAAGTCTGATTTTAGAAACGAAGCCTGAGTCGACAAGTAAAAAGTTTAAAGATATTATTATTATTTTTATAATAAAAATATAATTGAAAGATTTTATTTATATATATATATAATATACTTATATATATTTATATATATATAATACCTCAAATCAATACCTCTGGGGGTACTGGATTGGAGATAGATTGTTCTCTGATTCAGGTCAAAATTACGATCTGTGGATGAATGAATGGATGTATAAATGGGTCCGCCCTATAAAACGGGCGGGACATATGGTGTGGCAGAATTCTTGAAATCTTGACCATAGATGGCGCCACTGAAAAACAAGAACAATTGGACCTCCTTTGCCTAAACAGGCATACGGCAACAACAACATATATATATATATATATAAATATATATATATATATATATATATATATATATATATATATATATATATATATATATATATATATATATATATATATATATATATATATATATATATATATATATATATATATATAATGGATTTTATTAACCTAAAATTAAGAAAGTACTACTTTTAAATCTATTAAAAAAATTAATTAATGGATAAAAAAAGACTTTAGTTAAATAATTAATTTCTAATAAAAAATAATTCTTGTTAAGTATTGAAATTGAAAAAAAAAAGTTAATACCCATCAAGCATAAAAATAAACCGAAACAATTGGCATCAAAATGAAAATTGCAAATTTTCCTTGTATGAATTACAGACTAATATTCATTATTTTAACTTATGTTTATAAATTACACTTTATAAACTTATGTGTACACTGTAAAATGTCCCTGTACAATTAAAACTTTCAATATTCTTACGATTTTGGAATTGAACAGTCTCTAACATCCTGTTAACGATGATCCTAACATCCTGTTAGATATTTCTAAATTTTATCAGATTTCTTTTTCTGGAATTTAACATAACTTGAACTGCAACTGAAAAGTTAGTCAATTTATCGAGTGATGGAATCCAAATTTCAAAATTTTTGTAAAGACTAGGCTTTAAAACTTTTGTTAGTTAAAATTAAAAGTAATATTGTAATCTTTATTGACAACTTTTATTTTTGTGAAAATTGATTTATGATAAATTTCATGCCACTTATAAAAGGTTTAAGAATTTTCAGTATTTTACATAAAAGTATTTTTAATTCAAATATTTAAACAGAAACTATCTAACTTTGAATGTTTAATGGAAAATTATATCAAATAACATATTTTAGTTCACAATTGAAAAAATACTTCATTTTTGTCTGCATAATTTTTGTACATACCGCCTTTTTAATCGAACGCAATGTAACTATTATGTAGAATGAAAGTTGTATGTAGTTTGTGTCAAACATTTTAAATCAAATTTATAAATCAAAACACTGTATGTAAAATATTATACAAACTTGGTGGAAGACTATCTGTATGTGAAAATCTAAATTAAACTTTTTGTAAGTAGGATGAAAATTTTATGTTATTTATGCAAAATGTTAAAATGAAACTATGGATAATCTATTTATAATTTATATGAAACGTTAACAAAAGAGAATTGTAAATAGGATATACTGCCGGTTTACTTTTAACTGTAAGATTCTTTTAAATAAAATTTCCTCGTCTGCTAAAGTAGCACTATTTTTACTGGCTTTTTATAGAAACTATTTAAATTTATTTAATAATCCTCTATTAGTAAATTTAGTGTTGGAGTCATTTGAAAATTTATTTATTTGTACCCTTTAAAAATTTATCTTTTTTAAAATTCGAATCTTTAAGCATCAAGAGCGTTTCAGAGCGCAGTGATTTATAAAAAAAATTCTTTCCGAAATATAGATGAATAACTAGAGGCAAATTTTCCAAATGTGTTTACGTTGGCGTAAGTTGAGGTCACGAAATCTGGACAAAAACGTGTTGAATTTTAGCGAATTTCCAATTTTTTTTTCCCTTGACTACATTTTAATCAGACATAGATTTTGTGCAATTATTTTATAAAGTAATGTGTAGTTTTCAATTTCTTATCTTTTAATAAAATGCTTCGTAACATCCCCATTGAACATATGTATTTTTATTAAATATTTTTATTTGTGCTTAGTTTCAAACTTAATTTATTCAATGTTTACCATGTCCGTGTATTAAAATCTTAAAGTTTGCAGCACGCAGAAAATATTATCAAATTATAGGTTTTGACTTTATAAAAACAACTCTAGATGAGGGCATGAAATTCTAAATTCCTATTCTATAGGTCTACTCAATTCTAAAGGCCGGATTAAAATTGTTGCTTCCACATATCGAAAAATTTAACCTACTTATATAACTTCAACAAATTCATTTTAAACTTTCTAGCGATCAAAACCAAAAATGTAGAAACTGAAATTATTATGGTACAAAAACCATTGCTTTTTACTCTCAAATTTATTTAGCCTCAGACCATATTAGTAAAGTGAACATAAACTTTACTTCAATCCAATAAAACAAACAAACTCTTTGAAATCAAACCCAAACCTAATGATTATCTTCAATTCCAAATTCAGAAACTTTCCTTTTTGAGCAAAACTCAAAATCTTTAAAACCTGCCATTTTTAAACAAAAATTATTACATCGATTCTAGTTTTTTGGCATTTTATCTTTGTTCATGTTTGAATTTCCTTCTTAAAGTCCAAAACTAGAGTAAACAATTTTTAATGTTAGTCCACTTCAAATTCTGGGGAAAAATAAGATGGCTTGGAACAATATTTAGACCTGACGAGTAAATTTAGTCTTGTTAAACATTTGGTCTCCATTGTCTAACTAAAGAGAGAAGATGTAACGCCTTGAGTTGAATGTTAACTTCGTTAACTGTACAATAGTAAAGATTTGAAGTACGTGGTGGTTAGAACTAGGTTTTTAAAGTTATACTTACAAACTTTTAGGTGTGTTCAAAGTAGTCTCCTCCAGGATCATTGCACTTTTGTAGTCGAATTTTCCACAGATTAAATGCCTCAAGCCATTCATTTCTTGGAATAGAGGAAAAATACATTTATAGCCACATCAATCTCTTCTTCTGAATGAAAACGTCGTCTACGTAAGTTCTTTTTTAGATTAAAGAATAGGCAAAAGTCACACATGGCAAGATCAGGTGAATATGGCGGATGTTCTATCTCTTTAATTTGTTTTTGTTTAAGAAACTCAACAGTTAATCCGGCTGTATGTGAAAATGCATTGTCACGGTGAAGCATTAGTCACCTAACATTCACTTCTTGTAGAATTTCTGGAAGACATTTAGTGGTATACCAGTTTGCTGTTACTGTCTTCTGTCCTTTCAACTTGATGGCTTTGACCAATCCCGTACTTCAGAAGAAAGCGGCATACATCACTTTTTTCAGTGCGCGTTGTCTTTTCACCATTGTGGGCGTGGGATCATCTTCAAAGACCCATACTTTTCTTTCCTGACGCGTTGGAACGTAAAAAAACTGTATGCACGTTTCATCACCCGTTACAATTTTAGGAATTATGCGGTGGCCACCATCATTTAGCAATTTAAGAGTTTCTTTACTGATTCTGACACGCTCCTCTTTTTGGTGCTCAGTTAGATTATGGGGAACCCAACGACAAACTACTTTTTTCATATGTAATTCTTCATGAATAATTTCGTGTAGGGCAGCGGATCCAATGTTAAGTTCCTTCTGTATGATTTGATGTAGACAGCGATTATCATCCTTTAACATTTTTCGTATGGCAGATGCATTTTCCGGGATTACTGCTGATGACGGCCTTCCTGTGTGTTCTTCATCGTAAAGAAATTTGCGTCCTCTGCTAAATTCTTTAAACCATCTGAATACAGTAGCACGAGCTGGAGATTCATCACCAAATGCTAATTGCAACCGATGAACGCATTCTTCTTGATTTAATTCTGCTTTAAAATCGTAAAAAATCATAACGCGAAAATGTTCTCTCGTCAACTCCATTTTCTCTTCTGTTTAAAATTTTTTCTACGCTAAACAAGGTGAAGTAAGTCAGTAAAAAATCGTCTGCTGTGTTAAAATACTTTGTATTTTAAAAATAAACCGTTATTTTTATTTTGTAAATTCTCGTCGCGCGTATCTCAAAAATTTCAGAGTAAACTTCGTACGGCCTATAATGCGTAGACATTTTTTTTTTTGTTTTAATTTTAATAATGATTCCAACAATGTATTTAAACCAATCGTTAAAGAAAATCCTGCATATGTAAAATAAGCAAGCTTAGTTATCGAGAGTGACTAAATTAATAACATTAGATGATTACTAGAAGTTTCCTCTAGCAATCAGTTTTTGTTTTGTTTTTTAATCCTACTTCCTTTATTTCCTCAATTGAATATAATTTGCGATCTATAATGCTTAACTTTTTTTATTTAACTTTTGAAAATTATTCCAAAAAAAAATGTTTACAAAACAGTCATTAAAAGACTTTCTGGACATCTAAATTAATCACGATTAGTGAAAAATATTTCAGGTATCATTTTTTGGATGGATAATGTAATTACAAATTTTAAATTTTTTTTTTCTTGTAGCTTCCTTGATGTTTTATAATTTTAAAAGTTCATCAAATCACGTTAAAAATATTAAATTAAAAGCTGAATAAAGTACTAAAAATGTAGCTTTAATCAAAGTTTCATGAAGAAACCATTAAGTAATATGTCTTTAATACCACCTTTGTGGGTAAATCAAAATTTATGATATGCAAATTTAAGTTTCTAAACTCTAATAATCCTCTTACCGTGTCTTTAATGGAAAATCTGCTTTTATAGCTCAAATTTGATTAAAATGAGTTTGGGTAGATTCAAATTAAAATGACCTTTCACGGAATACAAATATTGCATACATGATGTAAGTTTTATTCATATAACAGTCATTGCAACAATGTTCTTACTTAATTAATATATAGAGTGGTTAGGGAGAAGTTGGGTATTGTTTACTGTCTTAAAATGTAACAAAATCAAGATTAAAAATTAAAACCAGTGATTGTTGCTAAAAGCGTTAATTTGCGAATTACCTAGCTAATCGGCTGATTAACTGAGGTGATAGTGCTGAATTAACGGCTTTGTACAACAAAGGTTTTCTTAATGTAGAAAGTCAGATATACTATTCAATCAGAAAACGAAAAAATATAAGATACGTGTGTTAGCAAGACAGCACTTCTTCAGGGGACACACTGCATGCCAACACACAGGAGCCTTTCTGTTGTCAGTGATAATACCAAAAACTGGCAGTGCCCCGTAGCCCCATAATGGATAAACAAATAAGAAAAGCGATTAAAAAAATCGATGATGCTAGCTGCGCGATGGCTCAGGAGATGGAGCGTTCGTATTCCAATGAAGCGAACCGGGTTCGAATCCCAGTCGACACGAATTCCGCACCCGGCTTGCACCGACCACAGTGCTGACGTGAAATATCTTCAGTGGTAGACGGATCAAAGGTTAGAGTCCCCTGCCGTTAGGCTAACCGTGGGAGGTTCACGTGGTCTTCCTTTCCGTGTAAAGCAAATGCAGGTTAGCTCCTTCAAAAAGTCCTCCGCGAAGGCAAATTTCCCCCAATACTCGATCCAGGAGTTCCGTTGTCTTCTGAATTGGGTTCAAAATTACAAGCCTACGGCGTTGAACATTAGTAGTCGTAAACCCATAAAATTGGGTCGGCTGCTCAACGACGGTTATAAAACACAATTCAATGTTTTCTTAATAATGTACGCATTACTGACTTCAGCATCGTTAAAGCTCAAAAGTTCATATAATGTTACGATTCTTTTAGCTAAAGTATTTTAAATAATTCTTGGTCGATGATTGGTTTTGTCTACTCATTTGTTGGTTTTTCTTGATTAAAAACTGAATTCACTTCAAAAATATATTGACTAGAAATAACAATCGCGAGTTTTCAAACGCTCAAAAATAAGTGCTCATTTCCAAGACTTGCCGGAGGTGAATGAGAAGAAACAAAAGGGATTTCAAATATGCGTAAAGCTGCCAACGGAAAATGGAAAATAAAAGTGAGAGACAGAACTAGAGAAACCTCATTAACCGAGAGAGAATGAAAATGAACATGAAAAATCGGAACATGAAAAACGTGACTGATAGGGACGAATCTGATCAAAATGCATCTCCAATCGCTATGGAGATGTATGGTGGAACTAATGTCATTTACAAGAGAATCAGCATTCATTTGAATAAAACGAAATTCCAGGGCATCAAGATGAGCTGATGCGACTGGAAATAATTTTGGCATTTTCGAAATTGAATTTATGTCCAAGATTTGAACAATGTGCAACAACTGATGATTTCCTGTATTCTTGATAATGGACATAGCTCATGATAGAAGTAACTATAGGTTTTAATTAAATAAAATCGACTTTTAAAACATATTAAATAATTAATAATATATAATTGTAAATGTTAACAAAATGAATAAGAGGGTTAAGTATGCAGCTTGCTTTGGCTAGCAATTCCTTAGATTGCTTTACAACCATTTATGTTTCTTATTATATCAAAATTAAAAAATATTCAATTAAAAAATCATACTTTTTTATTTTATTAGCATAGAGTTGGTTCCATATCCTATCCGGACGCAAATTTTAAAAATAATAGTTTTGATTGATTACCATTGCAACTTCGTCCATAATACTTTTCATAAACTCTTATCTAATACTTGGCTACTATAGAAACTCGTTACATGTTAGTAGCCAAAGTAATTCTTATCAATAATACCAAAACTTAATAATTAATCTTGATTACTAAGTTTAAACAATAATTTGGTATTCTTTGACTGCGGTGACTGAACAGTCTTAAATAAAGTCTATTATAAAGGTAAATATAATTCATTAAAAATTAAATAAACTCATTTACCGTTTAATAATAGCAAAAACGTAATTAAATATGTGCTTCATAAAATGTTGATTAATATGGTATTATATAAGGGTATATCATTAAGAAACATTACTTTTACTTTTAAACTTTAAATTATAAATATAATCAAAATCATAGATATTAATAAAACAGATAAAATTACTAGAAAATAACGTTTAAAAGTATACATTATTAACTTATAGATATTAGTTTATACGGATACTTAATACAGATATTGAATACTCATATATTTTTTTTATTTTTAAATTCATGACAACCAAAGATGTTTTAAAATATGTACATGTTTATATCATACGATTTTTCTGTCAATTTGAAAATGCGCGAATAGATAAAATGGGAATTATACTTTTTATGATAGAGATGTACAACAGAAAGATTCTTTTAACTAATGCTAATTACATAAACTTTGCACTGTTACTTTTTACCTATTAATGTGAAATAAATTGACTGAAATCTAAAATCATTTCAATTTAGAAATTTTTACTTTATTTTTTTTAAAGAGCAAAAATTTTATATTTAAAAATATATACTAACCAATTATAAACTATCTTTCATAACTTATCTATACCTTAATAAACTATCAGGTCATACACTATTTATTATTTATATAAATAATATTAATGTACAAACTACCAAATTTATCAGTTATTTCGATTATTAAAGATCAAACTACGAAATAAATTTAAAAAAATAGTTTTTCATTTATAAAAAAGCTACTTTTACATAACCTGGAAACGAAACATTTTCATTTTTATATTTTAGTATGCATGAAACTTGAAATGCAATATTTATTTGCATTTATAAGAACTGTTACATTTAAAAACACATTCTGTCAGTAAATTGTTACTACTAGCATGGAGTTAATGATGTAGATGTTATTGAATTGTTATGTACATTATATGAGCAATAATGTACAAAACAATTCAATGTATTTTTATGACACACACACTAATTAAATGAACGAAATATTTATCATAATCGCGATTCATTGAGATTAACTTCTATTATGTGATAAAATGTTTAAAAAATTACGCTTTCCATCGATGATGCTATAAGACATTGATTATCTTAATGTTAGAGATGAATCCAAAACTAATGTTTAAAAGAACTCATATCAGGCCTTACTATTATACAAAATGAACAACTCAATTTTAATTTATTGTATTAATTTTTTATATTGTTTTTATTACTATATCAAATGTAATTATTTATAAAACTGTTTTGTAGTACACATTTTATACACATCATACATTTTTTTATTTAAGCTAATAATTTTAGTATAATTCTTTAATTTAGTTACATATTTTTTCATTTTTGAACGCAAATTTATTTTCAATTTGCTGTGTTCGCAAGCTTTTAATATATCCGAGACCGGAATAGTTTTTAATAATAAGCTAGTAAAATGTAACTGGAAGCTATAAGGATGAATATAAGTTTATTAATTTTATTCTTCTACGTTATAAGACAAATAAAAATATAAATATCAATAAAAATATTTTTTTTTAATTTGAAAGATAAATTTTAATATTCTAGTATTACAAAATAGATTTGAAACTTTATCGATTAATATAAATCATAAGCTATTAAGTAAGATTAGCTTTCTAAGAATTGTGCAGCACTAGACATTTATGTTCGAAAAATGAGTAAAATTTCTGAAGCACATTAATTATCGTGGCTCTAATAAGAATTCGGAGCAGCGTGATTCAATCATAGATCTAAACGAAAAGTTAATCCAACACGGATGAAGAATCGCTGAAGAACGTTTCTCATAAATATCATGCAAAAGTTCCTAATCCGGTCGGCTTATTTAATCGTCAGAGCATTAAGTCGTATTTGGAACATGGTTATTCATTCTGAATTTAATCCGGTAATTAATTAATGTTAAAATATGTCAAATAGAAGTTAACGGTTTTCCATATTTCTCTTTTGATGTCTTTGGAAACGCTATGTCAGCACCAAGATTTGCTGACAAGATCTTGAATATATAAAGTGCATTATCGATCGCAATATGCATTTATATCTGTATACATGTATACATGATGTATGCATATAACCACTGCCCTTAACATATGTACAGTCCCTAGCCAAATTATTAGACGCACTATGAGATTCTACATAAAATCTTAATTATCTTGTGATACTATACAGCTTTATTGTTTTTATGCGACTGAAACTGCTTTGTACTTGTTTACGTTCGTGTATCAATTGGTTAAATTAGACGATATATTATATACATTCGACGATTATATAAATTGGATGATAGATTATATGAATATAGAATATTTAATATATCAGGTATTTTATAATAATTAGACCAAATTATCAGACGCACTGTGGATTTTTAATAATTACATGTTTTGCGCGAGTTTATATGCAATACTTTAATATTTTAACGTACATGTAATGGGTTTTTAATCAGGAGGTTTTTTATATACTTCCTATTTGTAATTATTTCTACCGTGTTGTATTACAATGTTAACCAATTGATACATGAACATAAACAAGTGTAAACTGGTTTCAGCAGCGTGAAAATAATGCTGTATAATATCACCTGATAATTAAGATTTTACATAGAATCTTATAGTGCGTCTAATAATTTGGCCTGGGTAACGCATTAAATGTCGCTTATTAATATTTAAACGGAGAAGACCTGAAGTGGGTTAAAATAAAAAAAATATATTTTAAAAGCAGCCAGTCTTTAGAAAACGAGACTGTAAACAACATAGCAACATAGAAAGTCAACAATAATATATATAGATTATAATGGAATAGATTATTAATAAATATATACTGGTATTATAGAATATAATATAAATACAGAGACACCTTAAAATGTCATAAGTTGTCCACCGAAATTAGACTTTTTCGTTGAAAAAATTAATTTCAAGATTTCTCCAAAACAAGTTCTGAGAAAATATTTGAAAATTCCTTTACTCTCTTCTGTTTGCTTTTCTCTTTCTCCTTTTGTGAGGGATCTGGGGATAATTTGAGGGAGAGAATTGAATTTCTCCTAGACAAACAAGTGAGGCATTGTTTCCGATACATTATTTCAAGCTAATGTATTGTAACTTGCCAAGAAGTAAATGAGATTAGTAGAAAATTGTTTGCATATTTTTTCTAGATGAATTAAAAGAGAATAATTTAAATAATATTGATAGATCAGGCTTATTAAAGTTTTAAATGTTTTTTTATACAAAAAGTTAAAATTTGTACTTATACCTGTTTACGCATTTGTTATCACTATCAAATTTAGGGCACCATTTTTCTTGTCTATTTTCTAACTTAATCAAATGAGATTATAGACAAGTTAATAGAACAGATAGTTCAAAAGTTGCAAGTTGCACATAGAAAGTACTTCTTTTGGCGCGTGCTTACGTACAAATATTACAATGCTATCCAGGAAATAACAGAACATAAAAAAAAATATTTTCATATCTAACTACTTGCACTGAATTGAATGAAGCCAATCCTGATGCTATCGGGCTAATAGTTTAGATGTTATAATTGTTTTATGTGCAGAAAGTACAATGTTGTACTTGAATTTATTCACGTATGCTTTATAGTTATGCAGATAAGTGAGGTACTGTTTCGTATGAATTTTGTTCTACTTAATTGAATGAGACCAAACATGAAGCAAAAGGGGACTAATATTTCGAAAGTGAAGTCTTTTTTTTACAAAAAATACTATTTTAGAATTGTATTTATAATAAAGAAAACCCTTATAACTTGAAAACTATTAATCCTAAGTACAGTCATTTTATTACATTCAAAAGAGTATTAAAAATTTTATCCGAATATGCACCTTATATCTTTAGATAGTCCTTATACAAAGTAAAAAGGTCTCTAAGTTTCATTGTTTTGTACTATTTATTCTATCGGTTCATTTATACTTATAGCTAAAACGTAAAGAAATACATACTAAACATTGTCACACTTGTTTAGATAGTAGCATTATTTAAAAGTTACCTTTTGTCTTGAATTTAGAAAAATTAAAACCTTAAAGAAATAAAATCTTAATAATTAGCATATCTATCTATTGTAATTAAAAAGAATACATTAATGTTCCTTTTTTTCATTTTTCTCATTTATTGTACCTGGTGGTGTAATTATAATTTGGTAACCATCTGTTTTGTTCAGTTTATTTAATTAGTTAATCATCACGGGGAATTTAATTAGTGCTTGTCTAGCATGTTACATTAAACTATTCTTTTAAACAAAGAAGGCTAACTATAAACTATTGCTCTTATTTTATACTTTAATTGATTTGTTTGCAGCCATTAAATTAATTAATTTTTCTTAAATCTACATAATGCAGGGGATTACTTATTATATTAATTAAAATTTCTATTATTTTTAAGTACAGTCATGGGCAAATTAATGAAAAAATTTTTTTTTTGAGAAAATATTTCAAGATTAAGATTTCAAGATTTCCTTTTTCAATTTTGACACTTTGTTTTCAATAAATTATTATATACAATACATTATGTAAGTAATAGTCCGTTGCATACAAATGCTTTACAGTAATGCAAAAGTGTAAATGTCAACTAAATAAAATTAAATACAATGCGCATTTTATTTTAAAAGTTATTGTATACAAATACTTTTCAGGAACATAAAATGAGTCATTTCAATTCCAACTCATTAAAATTTAATACAATGCATAGTTTAAACAAATAGTCGCTATATGCAATTAGTTCTTGAAACTATATTTAGTTTAAATATTTAAGTTAGAAAATAATTTTTATTCATGCAGAAGCCGTAACAAATTTCGTAACTCGATACATTTTCATTTCATCAACTCATTACTAATTTTTTTTTTAAATTTCTATGAAAAAATTTCGTAAAATGAAAATAATTGAAAATATCAACTATTTTGTGAAAGTTTTATTAAAAATTCTAAAATTTGAAATATTAATGATAGGGGTCACTTCCACTAAAGCGTATTTTCTTTGTCGTAACGCTATAATGTAATGGATTTCTTCAACATGAGTTACTAACATGGATTGCATGGATTACACAACCACGTGTCATTTAATCAAGTTCTATCACAATTAGGACGACACCATCGTTCGAAGAAGACACCTCAGTAGCTTAGACCACTTTCTCAGGAATAGTTTCGGAATTAGGCAAAAAAAAGGTGCAAAACTGATTTTTTTTTTTTCTAAAAAGGTATTTTATTCTTAACTCTTCAACTTTTGAAGCAATGTTATTCATTATTCAAACTATTGGAATCACGCGGTTTCAAAAGCTAAATATATCTGCTTAATTTTTCTTTTATAAAATATTTTCTTTGCTGAAATACTAGTTTCAAAATATTTTCTTGGCTGAAAGTTAAAATTAAAGAAAATAAAAACATACATTTTGCAGGTTTGCTATAATGGTTGTTTTGAGAAGTACGTGAGTAGTTATTTTAGCCTTCTGTTGTACAACTGAAGACTAATATAAGCTAAAAATCATTTTTTTCTGATCTACGCTACCCAAAATTGCGGTGCAATTGACCCAGCATATTTTTATGCACATAATTATGCAAAATTTAGTAAACTTACATACATGTAAAAAATATTTAATTGTAAACACAAGTTTTAAAGCAATTAACAAATCACTACAAAAAATGTTCTTAATTTGGCTTTAAAAGGTGGATAAATTAACCCTAAATAACGGTGTTATTTGCTATTTAAGAACCAATAATATACATAACATGTTTATATTCTTATATAAAATATTTTTTACATATGTGAAAATATTTAAAAACGCATATTCTAAATATATATGCTATCAATTGTAAGTCGACCATAGTTAAATTGACATCCAAAATATGCTCTATTGTAAGTATAAAAGATAGTTCCAAAACTAAAATTTAGAAATTATGCAAAGTTAACAACAAAAAGTCAATTATATTAATGGAAAAAAGCTTGTAAGGATAGCGCCAAGTAAATCTTTCACACAAAATTCAAAATATAGAAGACTTTAGTTCAAAATTTTGATCTGGGTTTCATAAATGTATTACATTAAAAAGAGAAAAAAAGTGATATAAGAATCGGTTTTTAAACAGATTTATTAGGTTTATATATATTTAATATATTTATGAAATGTCTATAAAATAAAATTAAATATGTGTGTCTTAAAATATGCATGAAATTTTATAAAATCTCCGAGATAAAATTAATTAAAAATTTTATAGTTCTTGGGGTTTTTATACTTTGTAAATCAATGTATGAGATTTCAGTTTCTGTATGGTTAAAGATTTAATGAAACTAAATTGTCGCGAGTAGAAAATGGTATAAATAGGATCAAATTAATGGCAAGTTAATTGCATTTTATGTTGAAGAACGCAATAAAATTTAACTATATACTCGCTTCAGTAATATGACGATAGGCTAAAGTAACTTAAATTATGCTAAATTAAAGGGAAAATGGACAAAGGGGATAGCGATCAATTTTCAAATTTTAACAGAATATTGGTAGCATTAACAGAAGTTTTCGTGT
Organism: Parasteatoda lunata; assembly: GCA_949128135.1. Classification (NCBI taxonomy): domain Eukaryota; kingdom Metazoa; phylum Arthropoda; class Arachnida; order Araneae; family Theridiidae; genus Parasteatoda; species Parasteatoda lunata. The sequence continues at coordinate 49,911,724 of OX421971.1, forward strand.
AAAGTCTTGGATCAAAATAATTATTAGTTTTAAAGTTATAATTAAAAAAATATTTTTTAATTTTTAACCTGACAAAGAAAATATGTTCAAAACTACCAGAATGTGGTAAAACTTACAGTTTTTCTGGCTCTATGGGAGCAACTTAAAGCTTAGAAGTTTTTGCAAAAGCCCTTTAGTAATGATTTATGTAAAATTGACAATAAAATAAAATTTTATAATAAGGGATAAAATTTAATGAACGCGTTAAACTTTTGTAATTATATAATACCTTAGAGCTAGGAATTTAAACCATTTGTTCGGTTAATTTTATTTTTTAGTTTTGCATTTTTAATAAATGTGACGCAAAAAGAACTATAATTTTAAAAACCAAGAATTTTTGGAAAACATTTACCATTAGAAGGGAAAAAATACCAAACAAATAGTTTAAATACGGTATATATTGGATTTATTAACCAAAATTATAGTTCTTTTTTCTTTACTAGAAATTACATTTTTATCCAAAACAATACCTTTACCAAGACTTTCCCCCGTGTAATAAGGGTAAATCAATTGTTGTAAAATAAGGGAAAATATTAATCATGCATTTTTACATAATACTGTAATAAAATTATTTTAAAATAAATTAAATAAGATAGAGGCTACTTTATTTTTTCCCGTTTTGTTCTATTCATCTAGTTTTTAAGTAACATCAACTCAGGTTATGGTAACAGTATGGTATATTATTTATTAATTTTATAACTCAAAGCATTATACATTTTTTTATAGTAAAATATGATTAAGCAGTTTAACAGAAACTTGATTTTATTAAAGATATTTAAACAAATCAGTAATGTTTCTCTTAAACGAAGAATAAATCTTTATTTATATTTATTTACTATATACGTGCCCATTCCCCATTTCCTTTTATTTTACTAAAATAACTTATAATTTTATATTTATCTTGTTTTTCCTAAACATTCTTAAACGAATATTTTATCAAAACTAAGTTTTATTGTAGTTAACTAATGATGCAAAATTGGAAAGGTATTCCACTCATTTCTAAAATAATTATGTAATTTTGCTAATTTAATAGTTTAAATCCATAAATAAATAAATCCGAAAAGACTTGGTGTGCAATTATGGGGAAACTTATAGCTATAACATAATTATATGCTCCTTTATAAACTTTAAATGTTTACAGAGTTATAAAAATAGCTCTCTAAGAAAACTATGCATGAAATGAACCATGGCCGATGTAATGATTTATTAGAATGGAACAGTTACGTGTGTATGAACACTACAAAACAATTCTTGAAAAAAAAAAAAAACGTTTAAAATAATTAAAACACTACAGGCTACTAAGGAAAACAAACTCTCCAGACAATAGTAAAATCTAAAAACTCAAGTGTTAAAACTTGATAGTACTTTAGAAATAGTATTGATATAGAACTAATTTATTCATGCGGAAAATATTAAATAATGGCTAAAAAATATTCAAACTAAATCAAATAACTTGAGGAAGAGTAGATGTTTTATTATCCAAGTAATGACTATAGCTAATAAAAAAGGTAAACTCTACACTGTTAGAAATATCTCTGGGAAAATGGTTAAAAAACAATTTAAATCGATGTTATTTTACAATATTTAATCAAAACAGTCAAATAACCATAAATAAGATGATAATCTATTAACCTTCCGTCCGTCCGATCCGTCTATTAACTGCTTTAAAATTATACGGTTAAACAACTGGAATTTTATCGCGCCAACTAAGTCCACCTAATGAAGCCACTTAGTTCCTTACAACTGCTTACACATTTTAGCAGAGCAGGCTACTCTGTCAGCCTTATGACTATCAAAGCTGGGATTCGAGTCCTAGTGCTGGCACCATAATATTTCCTCCATTCCCTTAAAAATATAAAATGTGCCAGTTGCCCTGCACTCCCATATTTGCGTCCTGCCTTCTCCAATACCCATTACCTAATGAAAAGTCTATATCCAATTAAATTTCTTTTTACGGTTTTGAAAACCTAATAGTCGTAAATGGTTAAGAACCATATAGTTTTGTATTCATGGTTTTAAAACCTTACTCGTTGTAAATGGTTTCAAAACCATGAAGGTAAAAATGTTCTTTACCCTAAACAGACTACTGCCGTTGATTTTACCATGATTTTGGAATGAAAATTCTAACAGTGTACTAATATTAAATGACACGTATTGTTAAACTCTATAGCAACTTTCCTCAAAGTAGTAAAGATTTATCTTATAATAATTAAACCATAATAAGATATAATAACTCGGGTTTTTTTCAAAAAAAAATAATAATAATAATTTGCTTAGTAGTTAACTACTCAATCGTGACTTTTAAAAAAGAGAAATTATTTGAGACAGACTGTCATTGATCTTGAAATATTTAATTTCACCTCTATAACGATGATGTTACAATTTTATCATAAGTGAGAGATTTCAGAGATTAAATGAAACCATTTAAATATTTAAAAGCCTTAATTTATAAAAAGAAATTTGCTGACACTGTCTGAAAGACAGTCACCATTTTGTAAAACATAAACAAGCACGAAGAAGCCGGGATTTAGATTGTTACTGAATATTTCAATATTTGAACATCACATATTCCACAAAATGAGTCTGTTAAATGTAATAAAAATTGAGCAATAGCATTACAACAATAATAATAAACAATAGCATTTTAAAAAAGTTCACTCAAATTTAAAAAGAAGAGTTTACAATTATATTACATACAAATTTCATTAGTGTTGTTTTTTAAATAAGATACAAGTGATTTCCAATGTAATTTTCTTTGAATAGTAAATTCCAATGTAGTAAAAAGTAATTTTAATAAATAGCGTTTTTAAGTTATCTTAAACTATAAAAATATAAGTTCATTTCATTTTCAATACAATAAAAATATGAATTCTCATTTACCTTTACAAGTACTCTCAACCAGTGAGTTCACTGTATAACTAGTATTTTCAATAAATTATTTTCTATTGTTTAAATAAAAACTATTATATGTATGGATACTTATATTATAGAAAAGTCTTAAAATTATATCATAAGTAATTTAAGTGTATACGGTTATTAAAATAAGGAGTAAAATATGAGCCCATAAACGAGATACACAATGAATGTTAACGAATGTTCAAAGTGACTAAACCTGTATTGTTAGTATAATTAAAAATTTGAAATTTAATTAAATTCTTGTAAGCATAATATCAGTACTGATATCTACTATTTTTAACTTAAAGGAAATATATGTATATAAGTGAGGTTCATTCTAATTACATAATGAAATGGAAAAATATTTTGAGCAATTATTTCCATGAAATTACCTCTTTGAATAGGTGATATATTAATATTTAATAATATGTATACTCAGTTTCGTTAAAGTAATCTTTGACTTAAAATATTTTGCCTGCTGTTTTACTAAATTTTTAAGGTCTCTATAAAAATTTATTACTTCTTTTCATCTGGCTCTTTAGTTCAGAATCTATACTTTTAATGACTATCGAAGGGTCATTATAGGTTATTTTCTTCAGTTGGAAAATACGATCGATAAGATCGCTTTATTACCTAGCGCTATTCTTTCAACACTACAACGCGATTAAATTTGAGTCTCGTTCATTACAGCAACAATCACTTCATCACCACACTGTTTCACCGATACCACTTCATCGATTAATCATTTCATTGACTAGATAATTTCACGGCAGGCCATTTTGTCGACAGTTCATTTCGTCTAGTTTAGTTCTTGAGACATGATGTACAACAAAAGAAGTTGGCAATTTCTATTACTTTTTTTTAATTGTTTCTCGGCTGACAATTGTAAACATTGTGTGCTTTAAAGAAAGGCTAGGTTTAAAAAATTTCGATACTTAAAATTACTCTAAATTACGAAGAAAACGACTGGCGCATTACGAAGTAAAAAAGTTTAAAGACACAAACATGCAAGCCGCAAGTTGATAGAACTGTCTAAGATCTGACTTTGTCGATTAAATGACTTGCCCTCAAAATCCCTCTGTTTATAAAACGACCTTTCGACACAATGATATTGCCTGTAAAATAGCATAGTTGATGATCTGTCGGTGAAATAACAGAGTTAGTGATCTATCGATGAAACAATAACGATTAAATAAATCAAAAATGTTAATTTAATCTTCCTTCTCAGTATATTTGTTGCCTTCCATGTAAAAAATGAAGGTTTCGTATACAATACCTGACGCGTCTAGACAAAGTTTGAATCATGAGAGTATTATGTGCTTCAGCTAGTCATAGTCTACAATGATGGATTGTAGACCTTGACTAGCTGATGATGGGGCTACAATGATGGGGTTTGGTGGATGTAAATTAAGGAAGGAAACCGAGCATTTTTTAACGATTTCTATTTTACAAAAAATATTATTATTAAAAAAAAAAAGACTTTCTTTATTCAGAAAAATTTATTTTTAATAGGCCATCATTTATAAATATCATTAATTATTATGACATTTAAAAATGCTACAGCTTTGGTTAGACCGGGGAAAGGTGTTTCATCTTAACCTCCAGATAAGAACTATCGTCTGCGCTAATTATTTAACACGTTTGAGTTCATCCCTTCGAACTTTTAAGATTGAGTCTTAGAAACCAAAGATCTGATCACTAGGCCAAAAGTTATTCAAGATGATTCATTTATTTATTTTATTTGAGCACTGTGCATAATACTGGATTAAATTTTCCAGTAACAAAGACATTACACGTTTAGGAATATTTATCATAGTTTAAAAACATTTATATGCATATAAAACAGCTTAGTTTGCCTGGTTTTGTTTAATGTTAATTTCAATTATTTCTTAAAACTGTAAGCCAGGTTTAATGGAATGTGAAAGCAGGAATTATTTTCTAGCATAAATTACAACTATGCAAGAATGTAATTGTTATTGTATACTGATTCCATCATGATGTTAGGGTAAATTCTGATCATTAAATGAAATAGTACATAAAATGAGTCTAACATTTCCGCAATTACTTTTTCAAATTTAAAGATTTACAGAAAATCTTGCAAAAAAAATTTTTTAATAATATCTGTGTAAAACTTTCTTAATTTAAAGACTATCATTAAAACAAAGATATCAAATATTACTTTCTTAAAGATCAGAAAAAAAGTACTTTTGTTCATTAAAAAAGTCGTAAGAGTATCAGATCCTGAAATACTTTCATAAATATAGATGTTTTTCTTGCTAATGATTTACTTGTTTTTCACGTAAACATCACGTGTAAAGTAAATGGGAAACGAGGATGCTTTTTCAAAAAAAAAAAAAAAAAACAATTTAAAAGGAACAGAAAACTTCATCATTTTTACGCTTTTTCAGAAATTTGCAAAATTGTTTTTGTATCTTCTCATCAAAAAGTATTATTTAGAAAAGAGTTTCTGACAGAAGATTTTTTTATAAACAAATGCTTCTGAGAATTTTTTTTATTTCCACAACTTACACTAAAACCTTTTTTTTTTTAAAGGATATTTAGTTTTTTACGTGTACCTATCTATTAAACATAAATCAGTGTCAAACAGTTGTTAGTAAAACTCAAAAATTTAAAGAGGATTTACCGAGCAATAAAAAAGTATAAACAAAAAATTTTTTTGTTGTTCCCTTAAGAACAAACTTTTGAGAAACTTGAGATAAATTACAATAATAAAAAAAATGAATTCAACACAAGAAGAATAAAATTTTTGAAGCAAAAGAAATGGCGAATATTCATTTCAATAAATATTACTGTTATACCATTCAAAAAAGCAAGTTCACTTTCAGAAAACAGGTTCATTATTGAACCATAATATTGTATTTTATCATAATACTGTGTAAGTTTGATGCTACATTAATAATATATCAAATTATAGATTACTTTAGATATAATAAAGAAGATATAATAAATTATAAGAAGATATAATAAATTCTAATTAGTAGAGCCCCTCTTCCCCTGAATTTAATAATTGTTTTTAATTATTTATTTTTTATTTAGCTTTTAAAAAATCAGAAGGTTTTCTTACTTTTAATTAAGAAAAAAACAATTATCTAAGCTGTTATTCCTCATTAAAACACATTAGGAATTTTCAGTTTCCTACAGTCAAAATTTGTGCCCTGCACTCTCCAATCCCCATTATCAAATGAAAAGCCTACATCTATTTAAATTTCTTTTTTACGGTTTTGAAACCATGCTAGTAATAAAGGGTTGAAAAACCATATAGTTTCGTATTCATGATTTTAATACCATACTATATGTAAAAAGGATAAAAACTGCTCTTTACTGTAAACTTTAGTTATTCATATAGAGTGCATCCGGTTATTTTACCATAATTTTAGAATGAAAATTCTTACAGTTTAGAACATTGAAATGTATTTTATACTCTCAGAAAGATTGATTAACCATGACACATGTACTTTAAATCATTAACGGGCTTAATTTGCTCTGTAATATTACGGTGTTCAATTGAATAATTCTCACGTTAATGTTGAACCGTAATATTAATAATTTCAACCATAGTACAATTCAATTTCCGTTTAAGAAATATAGGTTCAGTTTAGCATTATAACTATGGTTGCAAAGCAAGATGACAACTGAAGGATAAGCAATTAAATTATTAGCTTATTATAAATTAAAATGTTAAGAAACTAAATATAACTTTTCTTGACGCTTAAATTCCGATATTAAACATTTCCGAATCAAAACCTTAATGTTTTAAATAAATTACCAATATGTAATTTAAAAGTTTTTGAACAAAAGTATTATTAGAAAACCTCAAACAAAATCTTCAAAAATCCAAAGCATTCAATTACAAAAAAAATTTTTTAAGAACATTTCGTTTTCTCTTAATAAATGTAATATACCAACCAAATAAAATACAACAACAGCAAGAATTAACTTGGAGGCCATAATTTTGCATTAAAGTAAATCTTATTCAAAGACTTGACAGAATAAATTAATTTGCTATACTTACAGCTCACCTTAACAATTTTCTTGAGCATTTCCAGAATGTCACTTACAATTTTCTCTCACTAAGCTTTTCAGTCACTTTATTAGATGCAAACTCTAGTTAATTATGTCAGTATAATATTGGAGGCATTTTTCCTTTTATTTAATAAAGTATCAACTTTTGTACAAAATATAAAATAAAATTAATATGCAAAAAACGTAATAAAACATGCCTTTAAAACAAAACAAATAAACAAATTTAAAATCTAAGCAAGAAATAGTAAGAAAGATACTAATGAATCTTAAAAAACGTTTTTTTTTTTTTTTTTTTTGAATAATTTTTACTATATTCGATGCATAGGGGAGAGTGGGGTCAATTGTAACATTTTTTACTTAACTATTTTTAACTAACAAAAAATCCAATATATTATTAGTATTAATTGACAGACGAGTAAAGTAGACTATCCTCTACTAGAAAAAAAAATAAATACATTATTTTAAATGTTATTATATTAGTTATTAACAATTTTTGACAGTCGTGCACTTGTTACAATTGTCCCCACTTACGGGGTCAATTGTAACAATTCATAAACTCAACTAAAACTTAGTTAATTATACATCTTATCATAGTTGTGATATATTTTTTTATTGATCAAAATAGTAGTGATATTTTAGGAGTAAAAAGAACAATGAGCAGAGACCTAAAGGGTTAAACTTTAAGGGGTTAAAAATTTTAATTTATGCTGTGAAAGGTGACAAATAAAATAATGCACATGCAACATAATATAAATGATATAGGAAATTATTGGTAGTTCTTAAAGAGTTAAGTAATGGTTTGTAAACATAAGATTATTTATTTTCAGATGTTACATTCGTTCCTTTACTTATTGTTACAATGGTCCCCAAGACGCCATTTCAGCTTCATTTGTTAAAAAACATTGCTAGTTAATTAACAAAACTAATCTTTTTGTTTTTGAAATGTTAATTAAGGTGTCCATTTACATATTCGGTTAATAATTTTTATTTGTTTAAACAAAATTACTTTGTTACAATATAATATTCTAATACCAAAAAAAGTACTCACGTAGCGTGAAAATATCTTTTGTGATGTAACTCTTTCAAAAGTACATAAAAATGGTTGCCAGCAGGGGTATTCATGTAGATTTATTAAATACACCTTGTGCGCCACCTAGGAACCAAATCTAGAACCCGACACTCGAAATTTTTGCTCTGTTACAATCGTACCCGGTTACAATTGACCACACTCTCCCCTATACTTTGGCATAGATTAAAAAAATTATTTATATCAAGTTGTGTGAACTCGCTAATTTTGAGAATTAATCTATAATATTTTTTTTTAAATAAAATTACTCTATTTTCACTGATTGATCTAACGAAAATAAATTTAATTTTTCACTAAAATATTTCGACTAAAATATTATCAAAATTTCGACTCATGAGCTTCATATAATAATATGCGCAATTTCCTTTTTAGAAACAGTTCCTTGCAAAACAAGATATTTCAATTTCACTACTATTTTCCACTAGATAGTTTACTACTAGATTACTACTAGATTTACTACTAGATCTACTATTTTCCACTAGAATGTTTCACGCTCACTTAAAAGCTGCTAATAAAGTTAAATAAGTCAATTCTTTTGTTTCTACATTAGTATTAATGGAGTTTGCCTAAACTATTGCAGTAAGGGAAAATATAGTATGGTTTTATTTTATATTTATAACCAGCGTTGAACAGCTGACTCATTTTTTTTTTGGGGGGGGGAGGGGGTTACGATTGCTAATGCTCAAATCCGTAGCCTTTTAATTTTGATCCAATCCAGAAGCAAAGAAACTCCTGAACCAGTACCTCCAGTGGATGATTTGTTTTGGGAACATGGAGGACTTTGAGACTCGACTGATTTAATGCGCATCAGTCACCATTTACTACATGGGGTGGCTTCAGCCGTCGGGGATAGAACCCACGACCTCTTAGACATGGGTCAAGTACCCTAGCAACCAGGCTGGCCCCTATATAGTATGGTTTGAAGGAAATAATGGTATGTCCTAGAAAATTTATTTTGGAATAAATGGCGGTCAGTTAGTGGATACAATTAATTATGATTTCTTCATCATTTTTAAAGGAGGAAAAAAAAGGAAGCTTTCCTTTTGTAGAAACTGATCACTTGTCTTGTTATCATACTTAAGAAATTAATTAAGAGGTAGATATATTTATCAATGCAAGTATGATGTAAGTTCTTTGATAATTGGAGTTCTGCCACATTCTATTTATATAGCATCTGAGAAAATCATTTATTAAATGCATGCAAATTTCGAAATATGCTTTAAAACTTTTAACTCTAGCTCTATATCGTCGCGTTTTCAAACTTGGTAAAAAAAATAGAATTCGAAGTATAAATGACTTAATTTTGAATATTTATAAAACATCTTCAATGAGATTCTTGACTGAGATCTTCCATTAGAATCGTTGCTGTGAGAACAAGAACTTTGGCCAAAACACCGAACTGAACAGTGGCTCTACTTTCTCGGCCAAAATAATTACCAAGTTTTGAAAGTTTAGGTTATATTTGGAATCATCTCAAAAATGATACAATCGTTTTAAAATATGTGATGATTTGATTTTAAGTGCAATGATAAAGGCAAAGAGCGGTTTTTTTAGCTGCGTGAATACGTTATTTTCCAACATGTTAATCACAGATACTTTGTATATAGTCAAATAATAAAATTATTTTTATCTTAAGATGTAGTCAAGTTGTAAAATTATTTTTATCTTAAGTTTATCTTAATTTGTAGACATGCCAGCATACTTACTTTTAATGAGTTATGTTAAAAAGCTCCATTTTTTAAAAATTAAACATGAAAAGTTTTCAAGGAAATGTATGATTTTCACATATAAAAATTAGAAAATCTCATCATTAAAAGGTGTTTTTGCAAGACTATTTTTACTTTCTAAAAAACATGTTTAAATTTTTCATGTGACAAAACTTTTTTGTTGACATATGAAGGAGGTAGTTTTTTATAATTATTAGTATAAGATACTAATAATTAATGAAGGCTATCATTTTCTATAAAATAATAATCATTTTGTATGAAAACATTAAAATAACATAATCGAAACATTATGTGCAGAAATTAGTATCCTATCTAAAATCTCTTAATTAAAGCAGCAGGTTACTATTGAAAAAGGTTTCATAATTAAACTAATTTAATTCACAGTTGAGGTTTAATTATTCTTTAACTTGATAAAACTCTAAACTTAATTAAACTTTAAATTAAAGATAAACTGTATACAATTATAAAATTTTACTAAAAAGTAAACATTTCCATTTTGCAATAAATTGTAAACAGTTCCACTTTGAGTGCGCGTTCCTCAAAAAACATTTTACTGTTAAATGCTATTTTACGTTCAAATACTGTTAATTTTATAAAGCAATATTTGTTTCATTAGAGTGCTGTTAATTTTTAAAGCAATATTTATTTTATTAGAGTGATTCAGTGATTTTACAGTAATTTTTACTCTAAAAAACTATGGTATATCAGATTTTTTATTTTTTGACACGTTTCGGTAAAAATGATTTTTACTGTACAGTTAGTGATTTTACGGTAATTATTACTTTAAAAACTTATGGCATATAATATTTTTTAATTCATGGCCTGTTTTGGTAAAAATGAATTTTACAGTATTATTACTGAAAAAGTTATGGTATATCAGATTTTACGTTATAATTCCTCGAAATCTGATGTTTATTCTGTATCTGATCATTATTCTCTTCATTCTGTGACATGGTATGGTAAATGTAAATTTTTCAATAGCTATTACTGTAAAAAATTATGGTATATCGGATTTAATGAAATTATTTTGAGATATCTAACCTGTAATTTTCTTCTTTCTTTCACGATATGGTAAAAAAATAATTTTACAGTAAAGTTAATGATTTTACGGTAATTAATACTGTATAAATTATGATATATCAAATTCTCTATTCTGTGACATGATGCGGTAAAAATGAATTTACGGAAGCTCAGGAACCAAGAAATCAATAAAACTTTAATAAAGTAATCAGTAGCAGCTTCTACATAATGCTGTACATCTCTATGGATAAATTCAAACTATTAGATTAGTTTACGTAGTTAATTAAACTTTTATCAACTTAGTAATCAGTTTACCATTAAATCCACATTAAAACAACATCAATCTTGTTGAATAAGATAACATCTTATTTTCAAACTACTCTGACGCCTTTCTGGAAACATCATAATCAATCATTTCCGGAACTTTTGCAAAGAGAAATACATCATTCTGATTTAGCATGGCAACATAAAATTGCATGACTGACTAGATTGAAGAAAGATATTTGGTTGTTTTAATATAGCACTATAGTTAATAGCTACATTTGAGTGACTCTGCATTTCAGGCGTGTACACTAGTAATTTAAGTATGATGGATTATTATGTTTTGAAATAGAGACGATAATTTAACATAAACCTATAACCACCAATGGTATGGAAATTTACGTTTCAGTTTACCAAATAAGATGGGATATGATCTGTAAGAAGGATAGAATGTGATACATTTCAATATTTTATGGTGAATTAAATCTTTCAAGTAAGGTTAATATGTGCAGTTTTATTACTGAACAACCATATTCTAGTATATCTTCATTTAACGGTAAATATTCTTATTATGGAATTTTGGGAAATGTTTAAAATGTTACGTAGTTAGATGGTAAATGGATAGACCATTTTTACCTAAAAAAATAAATCCTCTACCACTGGGGGGGGGGAGGTATAAAACAGTTTAGAATAAAAAATTTAATTATTTTTTCTTAAATATCCCTATAATAGCTTCAAAACAAAAATATCATAAATCGAATTTTAAAGGTTATAATAGTTACCAGCTGAATACCCGTTCTTCGTATGGGGGTGAATAAACCAATACCAATTAAACATTTAACTAGTACCGAACAACACTTCGAAATTGTACACAAAACTGAAAGGCATGTACCGACACAATTCTCGAGCTTAGTGGAAGAACCAGGCAAATGACATTTTTGTGGAATTTATGAATTAGGGGAAATAAGCTACAGTAGTTGCATCAATATAGTTATGTTAAATGTAACAGAATTGTTTTTGCTTTCACTTTAATCTTAACAAAACTAATCCACATTAAATTCTAATATGCTTGCAAGATTTTTATTTTCAAATTAGATGGTGATACATGAACTAAGACAACGAATTATTAGTCCCGCCTGCTAAAAAACCAGTAATTAAGTTGTTCAGAAACAATTTTTTTTTTTTACCCTGATTGTAGCTTCTCTGAAAATGTCACTTAACTAGTTTTTCAACCAAGTTGTTTAATTACAGAAGCAAAAAAAATTTATTATTTTTATTTAGTATTATTTTTTACTCTTTCCGATAGCTTTACGTTGTTATATTAAGCAAAACACAGCTTTTTTGCAGTCCTTGCTATCTTAAGAGAGGTTAATTGTATTTAGCATCACTAGGCGTGTTGATATTTTTCAATAATTGCTTTACAGTTAAAACTTGCTATGAAATGTTCGATAGAGATTTTAATATCATATATTTAATATAAATAGAAGATTGTTATGTAATCTTTGTCATATAAAGACTGAAGTCTAAGCATTGAACGAAATTTGCAAAAAATATATCTTCGAAATTTCTTATCATTTTAAGAAATAACTATTAACTAATGATTAGATCAACAACTAAACTTGAATATGAAAAGAAAATTTGCAAAGATTGTATTAAATCTAAATTTTCTCGTCATTTACTATAATTAGACTCATACGGCTAACTATAATTAGACTCATACGGCTAGACTCATACGGCTAATATACTCATACGGCTAACTCATAATAAAATTAATAAAAAATGCTGACATTTTAATATCGAAAAAGAAATTAAATATCGAAGTTTTAATGTCATTCTTAAAAACAACGGAAAATAAAACTAGAAATCAGTAATGAAGACTAAACATTAAATACCGAAGGATGATTTGCAACAAAAAAATTTCTTCGAAATTTCCTTATCATTTATAAGATTTTACTGCTAAGTGATAATCAAATCATTGATCAGCAATCATTGATAAAGAGAAAACTTTCAATATCGAAAGGTCATTTGCAAATAATAATTTCCAACGAAAATCCCTTGCCATTTATAAAAAAAAAAATTAAGAACAGATAATTAAATCAGCAATTAGTAATAACCATTATACATTTTTAAAACTATGTAAAATAACTCCCCTTATAATTGTTTACATTATGTTTGAATAATACTACTTTCCTCATACGGGTAAAATTTTAAATACATGTTTAAAAATTCCGATGAGTCTTCCTGAAAGCAACAGTCACGCAAATCATCGGTTGAAAAGTCCTTTGATATGGTACTTAGTCGAAATGCTCATGAATATTTATTGTTAATTAATGATTATAATAAAAATAGTTTGGTACAAAATAAGAAATTTTATCCCTTTGATCCTATCAAATCGTTTAGAAGATAAATGATTGATAATTTATTCAATCAAGACGGAAATTTCAAACACCACGAGACTTACTGAATTCATTATTAGAGATGCAAAAATGTTTGAAATAATACTACAAATTAAACGTAAAACTATGTCTTATACTGAATTTTCTTATATTTTACATTCATAATGTTATGATTAATTTATATTAAATGCAGAAGTTTTAATGATGAGTTTTTAAAATAATAAAAAATAACACACTCCTTTATAGTTTAATAAATTAAATAAATTTCAAGTCGACTTTTTTTGATTTATTTAATTGTTAGTAATAACTAAATTTAAAAAGTTTAAATATCACAGAAGAAGGAAAAATTGAAATGTACGAATTTGCTTATTAGCGATACTTGCAATTAAAAAAACAGTCGATTTATTTAAAAATTTCGACACCTATGCTTCAGAATTCAATCGAGTCATCGTAAAAATCTAGTTTTCATTAATGATTATATCTTAATAGACGAATAATATGCAGTGTTAATCTTATATTCGTTTCACTTTACGGGAAAACACACACTGTTGTAATTTTATTCTAAAAATTCATTTAAATCTCGAAACCAAAAAAAAGTAGTAAATATTGTATTTTATCAGAATTAAATTTGCACAAATATTTAATTGCATACAAAAATGAGACGAAAAAATATAACATATTTTTTAACTATAAGCTTCCTACCATCCAAGATCCAAGATTCCTAAGATCCGAGCTTGACTACCATCAGTTATTTTCTGAAAACCTTGCTATCACAAAATTTTTCTTCAAAATCAATCAATTCCATTGTTTGTATTTCGCTGATAAGAGTTAATGAATTACAAACATAGTAAAAACAAACATAAAATTATAGATAAGCGTCTTGAATGGGACTTCTTAAAAAAGGAGGAAGCAATGGCACATATTTTCACAAAGAATATACAACACCTCTCAGATGAAAGTTTAAGCAATATTCTTTTCTAAATTAATTAGGAATTGTTACCATGATGTAAATGTTATCCAGCTGTAAGTCAAAAGAACTTTTTACGATTATAATTATTTTACAATTATATTCTTTTAAACATGATAAAAATAAAGAAGTATAAACTCTTTGTCTCAAATTTCAAATGAAAAATCATGAAAAAATTTCCAAAATTAAAATAATAAACACAATGTTGAAAATCCTCACGAGTTTGAGCAATACTTTAAAATCAGCGTTAAAAAAAATCGCTTCCGATATCATGCCAAAAGATTAAAAGCAATAAAATTTTAAATATATTCAACTGTTTTCATGACCCTTAAGCACGATCTACAAAAAAGATTTTCTAATGCTATATTTTATAAAACTTTATCAATGCAAACATTATGCTTGGCAAATCATATTTTTTAAAAATGTTAAAGATTTATTATAAAGTTGTTAAAGTTGTAAAATAAAATTCATCCAATTGTAAATGCAATATATTACCTTCATTGTTTAAAATTAACGTTGATAACCTTTTGGTAAAACAAAAGTTAAAAATACATAATTGTTATTAAATAAAAAATTTTTTTTCATGACTTAAGAACTACTTGATACAGTTTGAAATTATATACAGTCTTGAAATTAATTTCCAAGCAGTCATTTAATCCTTTTATAAAAGTTTTTATGAAAAATTTAGCAACAGTTAATAATGGTGTGTCACATGTGTTAATAATGCAATTTCCATTTGCATAGTAGCAAGTAGCCTTTCTAAAAATCAAATCGCCTCTGAGATTCTGCATTGGTAAACAAACAGTTTATTAATAGATTTTCTTGAAGATGAAGATCTATAGCTGAAATTATAAAAGAAAATAAATTAAACTTTACAATGAAAACAACCAAATTTAAAACTATGGGTGGTGTTTTCAACATAAATGAAAACAATAACAATCTCGAGCTCAATACCTGCTCTAGTTCCGGTTAGAAAGTTTACTACTGCTTACTACAGCTTATTCTGCGAGGCGATATTTTCAAACGGAAAATTAATTTAAATTATTTAACTTGAAAATATCTAAAAAAATTATAATATCCTTTACAATGAAATTCAATGGGTAAATTCCAGTATTCGATACCTGCAACAAATAATCTCTTAAGTGCAGCACAAGTCCCTCCCCCCCCCCCCCAAAAAAAAAGGAGAATATTAACTAAAAGAGTTTAGCTCTAACACTCCCAGGCAAACTATCACATGTTTCTTTAAAAAAAATTTCAATTGCAAAACCCTTTCTTTAACCCCTTTTATTTGACCTGAAAATAATTATTCGCTATGTGGCAAGTCAACAAAAAAGTGTCGAAAAGTGTTATATGAATAACTACTTACTTTCTTCCATTGCTTATTTAAATCCAACTGAAAATTTAAATTTTCAGGTCCATTAAACATTGAAGTATCTCAAATATCAAAGTATCTACTCTTTAGCTGGAATGAACATTCAGGCATATTCTGATTCAAAAATTTTTCAAATTCAATGCTTTTAATTTTAATGCATCGCACAAGCTTATATGAAACCAACAGGAAATTTTGATTTTTTTTTTAAACGTTCATAATAAAAATTCATAATAGCCATTTTCCAGCTTTGCTCTTCATTCAGCATAAACACCATTTTTAATAGATCATATCATTGTTTATTTTTTAATCATTTATGAATTAATATAAATAATGAAGCATCAAAGACATACACATCAGTCTATATTCAAAAAAATCCAAATAAAAATGTTTAAATTATTGTTTTACAATACTTTAAACATGGCATTTTAATACGGTAATACTATTGTTTGTATTAAACTTTAAACATATTAAAATGCATTGGTTTTAACTGAGCCAAAAGTGGCAGATTATTAATTTTTTTAACAGGGCATATTTGTTAAAAGACAATCACGTTTTATCTTTTCCATTGTTGAAGAAAAATTCTGTCACAGAACAATAACTAAGCAAACGTTGTTTTACAAGCATATTCTGTACTAATTACAGTACTTATTATTTATAGTTAGACCTTGGCTATCAATGTATTTTAATGAATGTATATTTTGTTTGTCAAGAGCTACTCATAGTCAATAGACCACAATTCATTATATTTACTTACTTTATTAGATATATATTCATTAAATTAATTCTTAAAAAATTTGAATAAGCAATCAAAATCATTAAGTATACTGATTGTTTCCACTACATCATCCTCTTTAACACACCGTGCTATATATTATTTTTCTAGCTGAACTATAGGAAAAACACTACCTACGATAATACTTTAATGTTTCCTGCAACTATCATTGAAATTTATCAAGTGTACTAAAAATTACTAATTTATAAGTACCTTAAGTCGCTCGAGTAGCACGTCCAACAAATTCCTCTATGTCAAACAATATGATGATGTAAACAATCATGAAGAAGGTATAACTCAACAGTTGACAGAGTTTCGAGTTGTATCGTTCATGAACTGCCACTAATATTATCTTGCGTTTTCTGGCATAAAATTGCATTGCCTAAAAATAATATTTTAAGTAATATTTAATTTATTATTTTCTTTCATAAATAAATATTTGTTTATTAATAATATGGTATAGCCTTTCACAAAAAAGTGGAGCTGGACCAAAAATAATGAAAGAGATGATAATTTTAAAAGTTCGAATGTTAGATTGAACACTATTTAATGCTATATAAATATTAGTTCTAATATTAGAAGATAGGGTTCAGAAGTCTAGCGTTTTTTAGCGTTTTATTATATTGCGTCTTTCTAATGTTAGGTAATATCATTTTGCTCCCTGGGGATTATTAGGCATCCACTATCAAATTGGGCATTCGATGATGAAAAATAAAAATACGAATTCGAAATTCTTTTCACATGGCTTAACTTCGAAGAACGTGTGCTCGATTCTCTGGCTGTGTATCTAGTTCGTGTGGATAAATTCAGGTCCTTAAAACACCTTAAAAGTGAAGTGAGTCAATAAACTATTTTTCTCACAGGTTATACTCTATCATTTGATATGATTGATTGAATACTCTATCATTTTTATTTTCCTTTGGCTGTTCGGGTTGAGTATGTTAAAAAACAAGTAAATATATCGCTATTTAACCAAGGAATTATTAACAGTGTTTTTATGAGTAATGTATTTAAATCTTAAATTGGAAATGATATATTCTAAATAATGTACAGTACGCCGAAAGCAAACGAAACACCCTGAACAGCTTTTAATCGAATGATTGGATCTAGGCTCTCTATTTTAACGTTTTCTAGGGCTCAATTTTAACGTTTCGAGGGGGAGACTTTAAATATGCTAACTAATAAATGCAAAAGATATTTTAAGTAACAAAATCAGACACAAAAACTCATTTTATCTCAATAAACATACCTTTTTTTTTAACGGATTCAAAATTCTGAACCCCAAAATATAGGGCGTAGCCGCAATCTGAAAAATATGGTCCCCATAGTTTGGTTAGGAGAATGATTCAAAGTTTGGACCTCTTAATGTTAGTTTTACTTTTTACGTGTTTCGCCATATCACGTGAATTTTTTAAGAAAATTGAATACATTTTGCTCAGTCATATTAGCAATTATTTATTATTTTTTTATTATTTTATTATCTATTAGTCAAAAAAAGTTTTAACTGCAAAGCATACAATTCCTCACATCATTTTAAAGTACGTAATTTTGCATTGCAAAATACAAAATCCGAGCAAAATTGGTTGAATAGTTCTTGAGAAATCGAATTTTAAATTTTTGATTTTTTTTTTTAAATTCAATTTATCAAGAACTATTCACCCTATTTTACTCAAACTTTATATTTTGCCATGCAAAATTCTATTCCTAAAAATTATGCAAAAAATTTTATAACTTACAATTTAATTTTTTTTTTACCATTCTTAAATAAAATAATAGAAATTAATAATGATTTACTGAAAGTTATTTTTTCCATGCATTTGTCTTTGGATAAACGAACTTTATAATGGTATGCAAAAATGTTTCAATTCACTTAAAAAAGTTCTCGAGAAGTATGGAGACATGCAAAAAGTAAAATAAACATTAAAAGGTCGAAACTTCGGTGTTCCCTCCTAACGAAACTATTGCGACCATGTTACCCTGATTGCGGTTACCAGCTATATTTTTAGGAGTTAGAAATCCGAATCCATATTTTTATTTGAAGAAAATACTTTTTTGTGTCTGATTTCGAAACTTAAAATATCGTCTGCAATTTTTAATTAGCATATTTGAGAACACCCCCTAGAGCCATTAAGTTTGAGTTCTGGAACGTGAAGATTTTATCATTAGATCAAAAGTTATTCAAGGTGGAACGTTTTTTTTTTTTTTTAAGCATGGTTCATAAATAGCGAAATGAAATGAATATTTATATATTATTTCTAAATTTCAAATCTTGCTCGAGATATTTTCTCATTTAAAATGTTTGAATAAAACATTGAGTTTTTCCGATTTATTTTCTGAAACAGGAATGATTGATTGTCTTTTTTTAATAAATGATTTCTTTCGATTTCCTTTTCGTTCCATTTTCTCTTTGACTAAAGAATGTAAAAATCCAATTTCGGAGAAACATATTTACTATTTCAAGGTCTCAGTCTTAATTCGATGTTCAACATTGCAAAATTAAAACACTAGAAAATCCTGAATTTAATTTACCGAGTTAATAGAAGCGTATACTTTCAGAATACTAAGTTAAAACTTGTTGCTGAAACATGTAGAGTATCGGCATAGTTCTGATTGTATTGTACAAAAAGTACAAAAATGTTTACCTTAATACTTTTTTATCTAGTGATCGAAATGTTACATTAACACGCAAACTTAAAAGATTCGAGGCATATGCTAAGTATGTTACATAATTTGTGCATTTCAAGTTGCGAAAACAGAGAAAAGCGAACTTTACTTTTCTCTGTATGAATATATATTTTTTTAGTATTGGAATTTCGACAACCTATACCTGGAAAGTAGCTGTAATCTGGAAATTATATTCCTAATAATTTAATCAAAGAGTTTTTGAAAATTTTGTTCAAACACATTGCACTTAGTACATTTGGTGCTTATTAAAACTGGATCAATTACTACAATCTTACGGCTGGTATCCAAAAATCCAAAATTACAGGTGCTATCAGGCGCCGTAGATAAAAGGTTAATACCAGTAGTGCCTATTACAAAAATTAATTAACCCCTTGCTTACGGCGCTTAGTATTCTGAAGCCCGTCATTCTGGTCCACCTGTTGTACCAGCCGTAAGCAAGAGGTTAAGCATCATTAGCGTCTATCGAATTTACTAATTCTTCAGCACAAATTAGTATTTTTTCTCCATGAATAGAATGCTTAGTTTCTTTTTTCAATTAGTACTTATTACTAAAATCAAATAGACACAGTTAGAGTTTCTGATGAATTTTTAGTATTCTCTTAAACAAAATAGTAAAATTTCTCTATTAATTTTGTTCATAACATTGCTTATATTTTTTTTTTACTTTTATTAATATTTATTACCAAAATTAATTAAGCATCTTTGACATCTTAGTACCATCCAAACGAATTAGTACTTTTTCTCAATAAACTTTTCTTTTTATTCAAAGCATTTTTTTTTTTTATTTCAATATGTACCTATTATCAAAATTAAGCATCACTGACGACAATAACAGTATGACAATTTTCCACACTTCTCCTTAATAAATCAGTAAAAACTCTAAATTATTTTTGTTCTGTCGAACGTCATTTTTTTTGCACTTATTACCAAAATAATTGTAATATCATTTTCGTCAATAATAGTAAAGCGATTTTTTTTATGTTTCGCATAAATTAATTAGTACTATTTCTCCGTTAATTTGTTTTATCAGTACATAACTTATTATTTTTAATTTTACCTACCATTGATTTTAAATTACTTAGTTTTGTAAAAGCATGTGTTAAAACCGTAACTATAAACAAAATAAACACATGGATT
The DNA here is from genome assembly GCA_949128135.1 of Parasteatoda lunata. NCBI lineage: Eukaryota > Metazoa > Arthropoda > Arachnida > Araneae > Theridiidae > Parasteatoda > Parasteatoda lunata. The sequence continues at coordinate 49,932,126 of OX421971.1, forward strand.
CAGATAAATTCAGAAATATTAATTTAATTACGTATTCCACCTACACTACCACATTGAGTTAATTTTACAATAGTCCAGCAGTGGACTGATCGTAAAGACACGGCACCCAGTAGAACACCAAACTCAAGCATCACTGGCTACGGTCAGTAAATGAGTGGGTGACCACTTTGATCATCCAGCGTGGGGGCCCAGAGTGCACTGTATCAGTAATCGCTCTACTGTTCTACCGCAAAGTGCTCGACTTCACGCGCAGGTAATCGGGCTAATACAGCAGGGCAGCCAACCCCTCTACAGAAGATCAAAATTGCGATGGCATGTCTTCGGATCATCCTCAGGGATGTTTTTCAGGTAGTCACCAATAGCTCGTTCTGCAGCTCTAGTGCGACGTGAATGAAGTATCTACCTACCACAAAGGATAATAATATTAAAAAACGTGTCATAAATTCCTTTTTTCTGATGAAAGCTATAAGCTATGTGATGATGTGATCTTCTGTATTTCTTATAGTTGAATATTTTTCCTGGAAGAAGGAATCCCTGCAATTTAATTTTGATCAATGGTGATTTCTAAAACAATTCCGTTCGTTTTTTGTTCATCCCGCGCAGTCGTTTTTGTAGTAAGATATTCCACTGTCGGCAGTGACCTTCCATACAATCGAACTGTCTGTAAATCAATTCATCACTCTTGGTTCGATGATTTAGGAGTTTGTAAAAAAACCTAAACTGACAGACAAACATTCCTTTTTAGATGCATATAGATAATATAAATTTTGATAACTCAATCCTGTTCTCTATATGTAGTCAAATATTTCTGTTGCATTTCACAGAATAATGCTTTATATCTGTTTTCTTTTCTTTCTTTTTTTTTCAAACGTTAATTCAGGCATTTGCAGGCAGATTTGTTAGCCACTCCTTCAAGGGTACCATATTAGGCGGGACAACGTTGCTGCCACAGTAAGGACAGATGGGACAGAGAATGAAAGAACATCATGTCTTTCCCGGGATTCGAACCCAGAACCTTTCAGATGCAAGGCTAGTTTCCTGACCCCTACCCAATCCGGTCGGCTTATTCCTGCATAATGCTTGCTTGAATAGCTTATATATGAAATGCGATATTCACATCTTTACTTTTGATAAATTAGTACTAAATTTTTCATAGGAAAGAATATATTCTCATTTTTACAAAGAATGTATTCTTTTAGAATATGCTATAATATAAAATCTTCAATCGTTTAAAAGCATTATTTTAAGAAAACCCCTTAAGCATCAAGAATTGTTATTTAATCATTAAATGTAAATTTTTTTAGAGTTTAAGACAAAATTACTAGTAAGTGAATAAAAGAGCAAAGGCTTTTAAAGCCAATTTCACTTCCATCGCTTAATGGAATAAACTTAAGTTTTCCTATTTCTATGGGTACCAATAGTTATTAAATTACTAGTTTAAGCCATTGTGTCTCCTTTTTTTTAACCGTAATAACTTTTTTCGTTCAATCATAGTCTGTTGAATAGCTTTACCTTTTAGATTAATTTGCTAATATTTTAAGAAAGATGTGCGAAACACATTATTAAAAATTTTGTAAAAACTTTTTTTTTTTCAAAAACTAATGCAAAATTAAATTAATGAAATAAAATAACTCTTCGTAAGAAAAAATGCTGATCATTTTTATTGAACTACTCATATATGTTGCAAAACATGGTTAATTGTGTACGAAAAACATGTTTAGATCTTTAATTACTTTTACTTTAATTCTCTCCAACTTTTAATTAGGAAAATAATCTAATCAAGTTTTTTTTTGCAAAAAAAGTTGTTGATTTGTTTAATTATCTTATTTATCAAACTGTCCTAGATTAACTCGCTTTATTTAAAGTAATTCACTTAATGTTTAAAAAAACGTTGCAAATTTCCTGTTTTTTTATGGTAAGTTAGCGAAGATTAATATTTACTACATTTATTTATAACGCTTGTTCTAGTTTTATATCTTATTTGCTTAAACTTAAGTCAATACTTTTGTATTTTTCATTACATAGTGCATTTTTTACAACAGTACGTTTTCGCGCTTTGAGAAAATATATATCTCTCGCAAAAAAATTGAAAAAGAAATTAAAAATGAATTCCTTACTACCTTTACTAATAAATAGTTGTTGGTTATGTTTGTCAGATACTCACTGAAAAACAGTATCCACACTCGAAGCTTTCGAATGACTTAAACTATGATTGTAAGAATGGCATTAAGGCATGGTAAAGTGGCTATGATCTATATGTAAGAAACCACAGCTCCACCTGGTAGAAAACTGGGGAGTTAGTGTTAATATTTTAAAAATATTTGATAACAATCATTTTAACTAATTATGTGTGTTTAACTTTTATTTTTTTTTACCATCTTCCTTTACTTTTATCACGAAGCAAACCATAAAAGAATAAATGTTTTTTTTATTAGTTTTAAACATTTTATATAATGGAGTATATATTTGTGATTACAAAACGTTCGTTAAAGAAAATTTTCTTTCATAAGGTTTAAAACTTTATCTCCTATTTTTCTTATTTTAGTTTCAATATTTTTTTGAAACTAAGAACTACCGAATCAAATTTCAACATTTTGATTATTTTTACAGTAGTGGATAGTATTCCTAACGTAAATGTAGCTAACCATCTCAAGCTAATTTTCTTAACGTACTCCTTATCAATCTGATTAGGAGTAAACTGAAAAACCGTATGCTCTCTAAAAAAGTAAATTCCAGTAAATTTTGAGAAATGTAAATTGGGAATATAGATTTATATCGATAGATCCAGTTTAAATTCGATGGGAATATATATAAATAAGAATATAGATCCGATATAAAGAAAATTCCAGTACATTTTGACAAATATAAAGTGGGAAAATAAATTTATATAGATAGATCTGATATAGATCAAGAAGGAATATATATCCGATAGGAATATAGATAGATAAGAATATAGATCCGATAAAAAGTAAATTCCAATATATTTGGTAAATATAAAATGGGAATATAAATTTATATAGATAGATCGGAAAGAAATAGATCCAATAGGAATACAGATAGATAAGAATATAGATCCAATAAAAAAAAATTCCAGTACATTTTTTAATAAATAAAAATTGGGAAAATAAATTTACATAGATAGATCCAATGTAGATCCGATAGGAATATAGATATATAAGAATATAGATCCGAGAAAAAGTAAATTCCAGTAAATTTTGACGAAGATAAATTGGGAACATAAATGTGTATAGATGGATCCGATGTAGTTTCGATAAAAATAACTCCGATAAGAATATAGATAGATAAGAATATAGATCCGATAAATAGTAAATTCCAGTGATAAATTTTGACAAATGTAAATTGGGAATATTGTAATTTGAGTATTTTTTGATAAAAAGATTACAAACCAATAAGTTTTATGTAGAATTTGATCAGATGTCCAACATAAAATATTTTAAAGGAAAGCATTGCCAAAATTTACAATAAAAATGCAATTTATAAAAACCATGTAAAAAGGCTGCTGTAGCCTCGGTAGTGTTAAATTTCTACTGTACAGTGATATTGAGATACACTCCAAATTATAGACTAATTAAGTTTTTAATTAGTAGTTAATGCTCTACTGATTTATTTTGATTATTTAAATGATAAACATATAAAACATAAGAAAAGTCCCTTGTGATGTAATCACAACGCATTTTAAACTCTTTTTTTCGTACTAGTTATAGTGAAGTCCCTTAGCAACATTGAAAAGAAACGCTTAGTTTAAACAATGAACTTGAAACATAGACAATCTACATATTAAAATTTAAAACCTATATTGATTTTTATTTACTTTTTTGTATTTTCTATCGATGTTGTTGTTGACGTATGCCTGTTTAGGCTGAGGGGTGCGATTGTTCTTGTTTTCCAGTGGCGCCATCTATGACCAAGAATTCGACTTCTGTCACACCCGTAAATAAAACGGAATCATTCATACATCTATTCATTCATCCACAGATCGTAATTTTGGCCTGAATCAGAGAACGATCGATCTCCATTACAGTACCCCAGAGGTATTGATTTGTTATGGAAACATGAAGAAATTTGCGACTCGACAGATTTAACGTGCATCAGTCACTATTTACTACACGGGGAGTCTTCGGCCGGCAGGGCTCGAACCCACGAACTCTCGGACATGGGCCCTACCAACCAGGCTATCACGGCATCATTTTCTATCAATGTTAGGATTATATGTACAGTTTTAAATTTAAAAGGCTTTAGTTATTTATTTATTTACTTGATTTATTTATATTTTGATAGCTAATATTAAATGTTTCTAAAATATTCAAAAAAGGGAAATGAGAAATAAATATATCAAACAGTAAGATATATTTTAGTTATATATATGAAGAAAAAAAACATATAATGAACTCGTAATTTTCTGAGGGGAATTGTACGAGATTTTCTATACATATGCAAAACCCCAGATAATTATTGCAGACTACAGAAAAATATTTCAAAATTAGATAAAGAAAAATAAAGACACTGAAAATACAAAACATATATTTCCTTATTAAATATTAATCTTTTAATACTTAATAAACTGCAATATTTGTTTTAGAAAATAAAATATGAAAATCAAAACTATTGAATTTTAAAAATTAGTTTAAGAGCAGAAAATAAAAATTTATTTTTATTAGAAATAATAATAAAAATTTCTTATTTATTAAATCAAGTTTTAACAGCAAAGAAATAAAAACTTCTCGTAAAAAAAAATCATTTAATTAAGTCACCATTCTATTAAAATAAGTTCTCAATAAATGTAATGTGTTTTATGAGCATTCTTAACTATTATATCTACCCATGAATTTTACGATTATTATCATGTTTTATGACATCTTCGACATGATATAACACGTTCAAAACAAGCCGTGTTTTTACCAATAGTTTACGGGTAAAAAAATTACAAATGACTGGAATTATTTCATTACGAACATGCATAGTTTATTACAGAATTTTTCGAAGCATTTTTTCATACATTCTGAAGAAATTTCTTAAAAAAAAGTAATTTAGATTTTTATTAGTTGTAAAATGATGATAAACATATGAAAAAGCAAAATATTTTTTAATTTAACTTTTCCGCAGAAATTATTGAAATATTTCTGGCTCTAAACAAAAAAAATAGATTAGTTCATATCGAAGCAGTTGATTCTTATGCGGGATTATTGTTCAATATAAGATAAAGATTTTCTCGTTGAATAATCGGTAAAAAATTGTGTTTCCTATAATAAACCTCATTAGTTATTCCCTTCGTAAATTCTCCATAGGGAAAAATGTGGGGTTTTTTTTCTGCAAACAAAAATGCTAAAGAGCAAGGATGTGTAAACAAAAGTAGTTTTTATATCTTGAATATTCTAAGAACGTTTCGAGCAATATCAAAACAGACGATTTTGTTTTTGACTTACAGTTAACCCCTTGAAGCAGAGTTTTTATTAAACATTATTTTATTATTTTGAATTAATTTAAGTCAAAATAAGTGAAGAATATTATTATTAGCAAATTTATAATTTAGAGTTATGAAGTACAGCATGAAACCAACACCTCCTAGTAGAGAGAAGGCCTAAGCACGGATCAATTAAGTAGTCCAACGGAACAAAAATAAATTGAGAAGTCAGGAAATATAAAAAAGATATCACTACGTTTGAGCTACTGAGCTGCTCAGTTGGGACAAATACGAAAATTGTCATTACTTTTAATACGTAGATAGGTACTTTATTGAAGTCGCAATAGAGCTGCACAATGGGCTATTGGCGGCGGTCTGGAAATCATCCCCGAGGATGATCCGAAGACATGCCATCGCAATTTCAATCCTCTGCAGAGGGAATTGCTCTCCTACTTTGGTAGTCCGACGACCTGCTCGAAGTCGAGCACTTCATGGTTGAACCGTTTAACGAGGATCGATACCGCGCACCTTCGGTTCCTACACAGGCTTATCAAAGTGGTCACCTACCCGCTTACGGACCGCATCCAGTGATACTTGACTTTGGCGCTCTACTGGGAGCCGTGACTTTACGATCAGTTCACTGCGGGACTCACTACGTTTGGACTACTAAAGGATTAAATTTCTTGTTCATGGTAAACCGCGCTGAGGCCCTCTCTCTTTGAGCAGGTATTGGAGAAACACTGGTTTCATTTTAGCGTTAAAGGTTAAATCTGTTAAACAATAATTTTTTTGATTTTGTGTAATTTTTTTAACTTACTTATTTGTAATTCAGATTTAATAGAAACAGTTATTGTAGAGCCGCGATGGCTCAGGGGATAGAGCGTTCGCCTTCCAATGAGGCGAACCAGGTTCGAATCCCAGTCGATACGAATTCCGCATCCGGTTTGCACTGACCACAGTGCTGACGTGAAATATCCTCAGTGGTACACGGATCATGGGTTAGAGTCCCCTTGCCGTCATGCTAACCGTGGGAGGTTCTCGTGGTCTTCCTCTCCATGTAACGCAAATGCGGGTTAGCTCCATCAAAAAAGTCCTCCACGTGGGTAGATTTCTCCCAATACTCGATCCAGGAGTTCCCTTGTCTTCTGGATTGGGTTCAAAATTACAAGGCTACGGAGTTGAACATTAGTAGCCGTAAACCCATTAAGTTGGGTCGGCTGTTCAACGACGGTTATAAAATAAAAAATAAAACAGTTATTGTTTAATTTAATAGTCGAAAAGTAATTTGATGGTTACAGTTATTGTCATTAAAGTTTCTTTAATTAACTGAATCAATTATTGATAATTTTTTTCAATATGAACAAAATAAACAAATCTTGAATATGAATAAAAACTATATTTTTGGGTTTCATATTTTAGTACTAATTTTAATTCCGATAGTCTAGCAAATTTCTTTTTTTAATAACTATTAGAATGTTTTTTTTTTTATTTATTTTTTTTTTTAAACAAAGTCAAAAAAACAAATATAAAAAAAAACACAGTGGTGTCCCACCTGAGTCAAAGGATTCAAGTGGAAGTAGTTTCTATGAACATTTTAGCTGGGATTTTTTAGTAGTTTTAGCATTGGGTTGTCTGTATGAGGGACTCGGGTTCTATCCTCTGTTGCGGGATGAAACCCACCCAGCTTCAGATTAATGTGTCTTCTTTGTGTTTTATCTGAGAATCAAAGGTGGCCATTGCACAGGTCATGGCATAACAATTATGACCCTGTTACCTCAATCATGCTAAACATTATCTTACTTCAGGCTCATAAGAAGTAGTTACAGGAGTATTTTCCTTCTCTTTTTTTGTTATTATATATATTACTACTAAAAGTTATAAAAATCAGTTCATCTACAAATTATTTAGCTAACGTGCAAATTAACTTGGGAGATCCGTTAGATCGCCACGAAATTTTATGTTTTGATTTTATGTATGATTGTATGCCTGAATTGTATGCATGATAACGTCTATAATCTTATATCAAGCATAAAAGTAATTTTTAAAATAAACGATTAAGCAGGGAATCATTTAAAACACAAAACTTCTTCATTAAAAAGAAGTTCTTTTCAATTAGAAGAAAACACTAATGCTGTATTGTGACTAACATTTCTAATTACATTTTATTTATTTATTGTTGTTTCTAAAGTCGCTTGTCAATACTAGCAAGTTTTCTTAGTGAAACCAAGAAAATGTAAGGCAAAAGGTGCATTTCCTGTTTTTCAGTGGTGCCATCAATGGACATGAATATGACTTCAGTCACACACACGTCACAGCCCATTTATAGCGTGGACCCATTCATTCATCTATTCATCGTAACTTTGACCTGAACCAGACAGCAATAAATCTCGAAATCAGTACCCCTAGGGGTATGATTTATTATTGGAACTGAGAAAACTTTGTGACCTGACAGATTTAACATGTGCCAGTCGCCATTTACTACACGCGGGTCTTCGACCCGCTGGGAACGAACTCACGACCCCTTTGATATGAGCCCAACGCCCTACCAACCCATCTTACTTTATTTATTTGTTTCTGTAATATAGTATATTACGATACTTATTGTATTAATAATTATATATTAACAATAGTTATAAATTGTACAGAATTGAAAACTGTATTTTTTTTTTTTTTTTTTTTTTTTTTTACATTTTTATCATTTATACCAACTAAACAAAGTATATAGTTAAATTTATTCAACTATAGTTAACAGTCTACAAGCAGAAATCGGACTTATATTTCGACTTTAAATAAATAATATCAGGAAACAAAACAGGAAAGATATTACTTTATTAAATTCTTCATTTGCTTCAAAAATACACAAATTGGAAATAACAATCCGTATATTCCAGCTCTTGAAAACAGGCGCCCATTTTGAAGACTTTCCAGACATGAAGAATGTATGGGGGGAAAAACGTATTTAGTTAGATCTAATTGTGCAACTTTTTTTAAAAAACAATTCAATATTTTATTTTAACTATATTCCTTTTAAATATACTGATAAACACGTTTGTAATTTATGAGCAGAATATCAATATTACAAATATTACCATAAAATTTTAAACACTTTTGCTTTGAATCCTTCAAGTATAACGAGGAAAATTTGAATTTTACGCATCTAATGAATAAAATATATATATATATATATATATATATATATATATATATATATATATATATATATATATATATATATATATATATATATATATATATATATATATACATATATATATACATATATATATACATATATATATACATATATATATATATATATATATATATATATATATATATATATATATATATATATATATATATATATATATATATATATATATATATATATATATATAAACCATTTCTCTTGATAAATGCTTAATTGTTATACTATTCTTTTTAAAAAATGTTTTGATAAATGAGAAATATATCTTTTCTCCTAAAGTTTTGTATAAAATTTTTTACAAGCACTGTTTACTTTGAATTTATAATTGGGAAAGTAAAAATAATATATAATTAAATATTAATTTATTTAATCATCTAAGCTTTGTTCTTCTATTTCAATTATTGCATTATACTTTTTTCTTAACGTGTTCCTATAGGTTTGCAAATACAGGTCTATAGGAGAAATAAATGTTTTCGACACTGTTTGTGTTTGTTTTAAGCTGTTTCATTAGTTAAACAATAATTCACGAGAAATACTAAATGCAATGTTTTTCAAAATATAAATGCGATTCAATTAATCGTACATATGCAAATTTTATTTTCTAAATGCATCATGAATATTTAATTTGAAATTATTTGAGCCCTATGCATATATTTACTATTCATTATCAAGGGTTTAATTTCTTTTTTTATAATTGATAAAAATCGAAAAATAGCTTATTTAAATAAATAATCAATTATTAAATTGATAATAAATGTCGTGACAAAGAATGCAACCATGAGAGTACGAAATTTTCTTTTTAAATTATGTAAGTGGCTTGGATTAGTTCGAATATAAAGAGATAAAGAATTTTAAATTCTTTTTCTTTAAAACACATAAAATATTTAAATAGTAATATGCATACATATATTTACTCGGAATCTCAGCTAATCATTAATACGATGAATGTCAACAAGTTACAATGTTTCAATTATACCGTATTTTCGAATATTTTTTTTTAAATATAATATTTTGATTCAGTAACTGAAAATCCATTTATATTATTAACTGCAAATAACTGTGGTTCAAGGATGCCTACTTAACCTGTAATGTTTTTAAATTATTTCCTAAGAGCAACTTTGCTTTTAGGTCGGTAGGGCTCTGGGCCCATGTCCCAGAGTTTGCGGGTTCGAACCTCACCGGCCAAAGACTCCCCGTGTAGTAAATGGTAACTGATCCACGTTAAATATGTCGAGTCGCAAAGTCCTCCATGTTCCCATAACAAATCAACACCTTAGGGGGTACTGGATTGGAGATTGATCGTTCTCTGATTCAGGTCAAAATTACGATCTGTGGGTGTATGAATGGGTCCGCCCTATAAACGAGTGTGACGTATGGGTGTGACAGAACTCAAATTCTTGGCCATAGATGGCGCCAAAAATAAGAACAAACGCACTCCTCCGCCGTAACAGTCATACGAAAGAGAGAGAACTTTGCTTTTTGTGTGATATCATCTGTTTTGGATCATTCTCATTTATATCCTGATGATCTCTGATAATAGTGCGATCGAAGCATGTTAAAAAATTTTATAATTTTTTAAATAAAAGAAGTGTGAAATAAAAAGAACATTTTATGAGTTACTAGAAGGCTAAGCCCCTTGTTTACTGTCTCTGACAAATTATTGCTTCGCAATAATTGTTGTCTCTAGCCATAAAACTAATTTTCGACGAAAGTTGAACTTAATGTACTTCTTATGTCTAAGCATTTCCCTGATGAATCTAGCTCTATCTGTTATTTTATAATGGCTATTTTTTATAATGGCTATTTTTTTTACTTTTACAGGTATGTATTTGAAGCGTAACATTTTCGTTCTGTCAAAGATTTCATTGGATCCTGCGGCACAATCAATCGATTTTTATTTATACTTAGATGTTTTTCATGACAAAGATATAGTTATTAGTTCCCGACAAGTATTTGGATGGATAATATTTGGTGGAAATACTCGCCTGTAAGTAAATTTTAATTTTTTCAAAAATTTCGCATTATTTTAATATAATACCTTATTTTTCATGCAAGAAAACTTTAAATAAAATACGGAGAATATGCTGACTTCATTATTCTGAAGATTAGTTTCAAGCTTCAACCAAAGAAGGAAAAAAATTTTGAGATTTTGAAACGATCTACTTCGAATCCATTAATACTTAAAGAAATATTTATGGAACTGGCAGCAAACATTTATTAGGTAAGTTAATTTTTTCTATGTGCCATTTAAATATTCTTCTTTAATGTGTTCGCAGTTGGCGTAAAGCAGAGCTTGACTGGGAATTATATTTCATTTTAAAAATATGTCGGGTAATTTAACTGGAAAATTGCTTCATAAATAATAAACTTCCTTCTTTTAAATGTAACAGTTTTAGTTTCCAAGATAAGTAAAAAATATAATATTAGAGTTTGTGCTTGAAACTGTAGTTGGAATGTATTTAAATCTTTGCAAGAGGAATGAATTATTAAGCAAGAGGAAATACGAGGAATGTTTTATAGCTCACAATTGTTACCTAGTTAATTTAACCTAACAATGTGGAAAATCGCACCTATTTCTTAGATAGATTCACTATTGGAAAATATGAATCTTTAAGTATATAAAAATAGTGTAGTTAACTTAATCATAGTGAACTTTAAGACTAATTATTAATATTAATATAATTACTTAACAAAGGTTTTAGCTCCTTTTTCAGCCCGAGAGCTTTTTTTGCCATCAGAAGTTATTTCACATGATTTCCCCCACGTTAATCTAATTTAATACCCCTGCATTTATAGTTTGATAGAATTTATATTAGATGTAATTATATTAGAAAATAACTCGAAAAATAAAATAAAAATGCTTTTAAATAAGTTAATTATTTTTTTAGTTAATTATTAGTTAATTATTATCGTTTTATTAGTTAACTATTAGCTCATTATTATTATTGATGGTAATAATTAATTTAATTATAATCGTAAATAACTAAAACACCAATAACTAAATTATTTTATGACTCCAAAACTAATTTGAAATTTAAACAAAAGGAGATGTTTTACTCACATTTAGAATTAAGAGGAAGTACCAGCTTAAACATTTTTAACTGTAAGGCAGCATAAACATTTTTATTTCTTTATTAACTATTTTCGCTAAACTGAATTACTTCTCGCAAAAAATCCTCAACTTTGACGCATAATAACTGAAACAAATGACCCTTCAATACCATTATCAGATTGTTTCTTTAACATTTCTTGAGATATAGTTTTGAATTGGGTGTATGTTCCACTAAAAATTTTGTTTCAGTGATGCTGGTGATGAAAACTGCGTTAATTTGCTTTGGTATAAAAAGAAACTTCACACAATATGAACATAAATCTTAAAAATTTATATATAATTAATAAAGATTTACTAGAATGGTTTGTTAAAAATGAACTCCTACTTACCCCTTCATTTACCAAATTTTTAAAATATTATCAAAAGTGAGAAAACATTTTCTTCCATTAAAAAATGTCTATTTTACATTGTGACTTTTTTTTGTATTATTCAATTTTATTTTCTAATTTTTCATAAATTTTTTTATTTGGGATTTACACAATTTTGTAAAATTTTTAATAAAATTAAACATTTAATACTTCATTTTATGAATAGTAAAATCGTAAATGAATAAAAAAAAGAAAAATATGAAGGACGAGACACAGAGCTTAGAATTGAGGAATAAAATTGAGGAATCTTAAAATGGCGTCCTCGAACAAATTATTAAACAGTTTCATGGATGGTGTTCAACTTGAAATGAACGTGTGTTGTCAACTAGTAATGAAAAATGGCAAATCATGTTGAAAAACGGCAATCAAGGTGTGCGGGTTTGCACACGCGTCTTCTGGGTGACGACTATGTGGTTTCTGTGTCCGAGGGGCAGGGTCCTGTGGACCACCAGAAGTGTGGGGGGTGTTGATTTACGCAGTGGCCAAGAAAAGCAGTAAACCCACTTCCCGGGTCGGCTAGCCCCCGGTGGTGACCAAACGACCAAATCATGTTTAGGAAAATCGTGGTTGCTCAGGGGATAGAGCGTTCGCCTCCCAATGACCTGTCTGAGGTTCAAGTCACGGCAGTGGCTGATTGATACTAATTCCGCATCCAGCTCACACCGACCACAGAACTTAAGTTAAATATCCTTTGATATAGACAGATCATGGGTTGGAGTCTCCTTGCCATCAGGCTGACCGTGGGAGATTTTTGTGGTTTTCCTCGCCATGTAACTCAAATGCGGGTTTTTTTCCCATCAAAAAGTCCTCCAATAAAGCAAATTTCTCCTAATACTTGATCCAGAAGTTCACTTGTCTTCTAGATTGAGTTCAAAATTATAAAGCAAAAGTACGGATGTGAAATTTTATTCCTTTTTAAGTCTGTATTGAAAAATATAAGTGGAACATAAAAATCCCGTCAGTACAATAAATATTTTAGGTACTATAGTACATTCCAACGGTCAATATTTGTATTTTTTTTTACGGTTCTGCCTTGACTTCCTGTTTAGTAAAGCAATAAGTTTCCCTAGTACTTTAAATGTTTAATAAAATTTAGCAGTGTCAATGCAGGTGACAGGTTTTTTATGTAAATTTTGTTTAAAATTTGTTCTTACTTAAGATTTGTATCTACTTTTCCTTTTTCATCTTTCTGTTTTAAAGGAAATAAATTTCTTTATTCAAAAAGTCTCGATTTAACATTTGCTTCAAATGTTTAATAAAATTTGGCTAATCCAATGCAGTTGATTTTTTAATATTTAAAGCTTACTAAAAATTTGCTCCTTCCTAATATTTGTATTTCCTTTTACTTTTATATTTTGACTTTCTGTTATGTAAGGAAATAAGTTTCTTTGAATAAACAGCCACATTTATAAAGGTACGTTCATCTGCTTTCATTAATATGGATTTCAAAAAGATGTTTAGGTATATATAGTTTCATTCAAGCATGTATTTTGTAGATTAATATAAAACTAATATAGGAAAGCATATCATATTAAAAAATTTTAATTTTCGAGTCCTGATAAATGAAATTTCTCTTCACTTCAAATGTATCTTTCACAAAAAATTCCGGTTGGAAGTAGTTTAATTTGAAATTCATTAATCTTTTATAATTTAAATGTTATTAAACTTTTCATAATGATTTCACATATTTTTTATTTAAAACATAAAGCTTCTACTTTTTTTGTGACAGTCCTTTGATAACCATAGTTCATTCTTCCTTAAAATAGAATGCTAATTTTCTGTTGTTTTTCTCTACCTTAAAAATTTAAATTTGACTGATAATTAATCCCTAGACGCCAAGGGTAGGAAGACAATTAATTTCTTTTTATTTCTTTTTTTTACCGCATTATCTCATTAACTATTCATTCCTTGAGTTGTTAAGAAGATTTAAGAACGAGACACGTGAGAGAGTAAGCTTAATTATTAAAACAAGTGTACTAACTTCGCAAAAAAGTTTGAAAACTTCTCTAGGCTTTGAAATAAAAAAAATTAACACGATATTGAAAACTTATGTTGCAAAAATAATTTTTCATTGTCTAAATTATTATCTCTTTTAAACATCTAATTAATATTAATCATTAAGACATTCTTTCACTGCTAAGCTTATGTCAGAATAAAAATTAACGTTAACTCAAAAAAAGTTTCAAAAGTCAAAAATTCTCTGAAAAATCGATTGTAAATTTAATCATAACATTAAACTATACTGCGTTATATACTTGCATTATCAGAGAGTAATTGCATCATCAACTCTCACTTTTGACGAATCAACAGTCCTTGAGCTGCATTTCGTTATTTTTTGAGAATCATTTTGTCACAAAATCATGTGATTTGTGATCTCGAACCTCATCGTAGTGCATTGTGGGGGATTTTTAACTCAAAGGATGAAAAGAGGATGAAGACTAGACAATAGAAAATAAAGTGACGAAACATGCCGATGGCTGAATGGTGGCCAGGGAGATGGCCTCGTACAAGGAAGAGCCTGTGTTCGAATCCCGCTTTGGGTATGTGTTCAATTTAGGTCTATGTTCCATTTGTCCTTCATGTGTTGTTTGGGTGACGTTGAGCCAGCTATATGGAGTCCATGATAAATTGATTATTAGAAATGTTAGATACACAAGGCGCAACGAGTTTTTTTTTTTTTTTTTTTCTGAGAAAAAAATAGAACTACGAAAAACAGACTAAAACAAATATGATGAAAATAGTTCATCAACTCATTGCGGAAAATTATTAACTAGAATGAGGACTAGACGACCGAAAATAAAATGGCAAAATAAATTGACCGACACTATGATGGCCTAGTACCAAAAAGATCCAGAGTTCGATTCCAGCTTCTGGCATGTGTGTAATTTATCTCTTTGTTCCATCTGTCATTGTGTTGTTTTATCAGTATTTAGTTCACGCCTATATACTGCATTATAAAAGTTAGATACATTAGGCACTACGAGGTTTCTTACTTTTTTTTCTTTGAAAAAAATAGAATGACTACATATTTCTTTAATTTTGAAGAAATTAGTTTCTTCCAAGAATTGGCGATAGTTGTTTCGTCACTTTGCCAAAATTTTTGCTCGAAGCATATACCAGGAAAGAGTTTCATTAAAAACGAAAAAAAAAAAAAAAAAAAACGTGTAAAATATGAGCATCTATTTTTTTACAATGTGCTACTATTTTAATCAAGTGTTCAAGTGAACCATTTTTCCGATTACATTTTACCATAAGATCGTGAAATTAGGTTTGGAAAATATGATGATATGGTAAAAGTTAAAGAAACCACATTATGGTTGTTTGGAAGAGACAAGTAAGATTAGCATCGCTTATTTTTGTATGTAGGCACTTAATGATTACGCCGAAAAGCATCTCAATAGAATCGGTGTGCTCTGTAAAAAATTTTGGATCAACTTACGGTAAAATATACCGCCACTCAGAATGCCGGTACTTATTACAGTAAGATATTTTTTTGCCGGAACATGTAACGGAACAAAAAATCTAACACACCATACAGTGTTTTACAGTAATAATTACCGTAAAATCACGGAATTACTTTAATTATAACTGCAAAAATTGCGGTATAATATTTTGCAGTAAAATGGAATTTACGGTAAATGGATTTTGCGGCCGATGCACTCAGACTACTGGTACTTTATGCCGTAATTTGATACAACATTTTTTACATAGTGGAAACTTTAGTCTCATGCTCTTTGTGTGAACGGAGGCGTTCTTAATTACTCTAAATTAAAAGATAAAGATACTGAAGATATTTCTTCTCTTGGTATTTCATATTTACAACAAAACAAAACAGTATATGGTCAGTTTTTTCAGGCTAGGCATATTCTAGGCCTAGCCTGAGACAACTGACCTAGGATAGTAATTTTTTTATTCCAACCAAATTATTATGGTTGTAGTAACTTTGAAATAAATTATAATACAATTCACCTAAAGATTTCTAACAGTGAAGTCAATTTCAGAAACTGGAAACAAAATTTAGAAAATTTCAACAAAATATTTTAGTAAATAAAAACATATTTGGTTATTTCAAAAACAAAAACATTTTTAAATATTTTTGACAGATTTGTAGAATGGTAACTTATTTTATTTTATCATTAAGATATAACTCTTGTTTTAGATTTTTTTTTCAGTAACGTAGATGTTTTTAAAGCTACATTTTGTCTTCTATAATTGAAAACCATTTTATTTACGAATTAATTTGGGAAGAAATGCATTGTTTGTTTATTTTATAAGGGCTTTCCAAATTTAAGGTCTTTTAAATTTGGAAACTTAAATGGAAGGTATACTATTGAGATACATAAAAAATACAATGTAATAAAGTGTAAAAAACAAAAAAATACAAAAAAAAATTTCATTTCAAATCACTTGTGATGTTTTGACATTTTTAAATGTAAATACTCATTTTTCTTCTCTACGTAGATTCTTCCCATTGAATGAAGAAGTTGTTTGCTATTCAAAAAAGCAACTAAAGAAAATAAATAAACATCAGATAAAAAGATTTTTGTATAGTTTGTTAATTTTCTAATGGATTTACTTTATTTAAGCATTCATAGTGTGTTTTTGAAGTTGAATTTACCAGAAGAACGGTTAACTAATTATACATGATATGATTCAAAACTAAAAATCATGCTATTGACACATTCAATTTTCTCAATTAAAAGTTAATTGAACGAATCATTAAACTTAATTTTATGAAGTTCACAGCTTCAAATGTATTATTATTGATTTCGTTCTGTTATTTAGATTTGTAGAAATACGTTTCAAAAATACATCACTAAGCAAAGGACACGCAATTTTGCATTATATTTTAAATAACAGTTCGGTGACTTCACTTGCATATTCTACAGTAAATACCAGTGATATGATAAATATCATATAGGTAAAAAATTGCATTAAACTTTTAGTGAACTCGATTTTTATTTACTAAAACTAAAAGCTAGCAGACGCCACGCAACAGAAAATATATCTTTATAATAGTTGAAAAAATTGTATGATAGATATCGAATTAGAAAATCTTCGCTTGAAACATTCCGCTCAAACGATTTGGAGTAACATGTTCTAACGTTGACAGTTACTATCCTCATACTTCTAACTATAACTGTAACAAATTTAATTCTAATTGGATAAATGGAATTGGAAATTACCTGGAATAGACAAACATTCATTTTTTTTATATAAAGTTTAATAAGATAGCTTATTGTATCAATTAGCCGATTCCACGCAGAAGTTTTTAATCCCATTTAAATGTGAACAAAAAAGTATTCGCACAGCTATCTTCGACAGAGAGTCAACTTATAAATAAAATAGTAATTAATTCTACAGTAAATTATTCTACAGTAAATTATTCTACAG